>OY770143.1:6372719-6972719 GCA_963669345.1 Gortyna flavago | reverse complement strand
AAACAGAGAACAAAGACTATAATGCCAAAAGGGCCTCAGCTCAGCATAATGTCAGATGACAACACAAGGTATACCACCTGACGCTGATTTTCAGCTGCAACCCACGAGTGCCATACGCTGGAATTACAAACACTTAGGGAAGTGTGTCCGTTAAAATAAATGAAGAGAAATATTTACAAATAATATTACAGAAAAGCTATAAAATGTTGTGACATACATGTGAGTGTGTGCGCGTTGTGTTGTTATTAATTAAAAACTAAAATAAAATAAATTGCGTACTACCAAAATAAAAACAAAATAAGATAAAAAAATAGGTAGCTGTAAGACAAAACTCGTGTGACTGCATTGCTCCTCTACTACGAAACGGATTTTCATGTGATTTTCATGTAAATGATGGAAAGACATAGGATAGTTTTTATCGACATACCTCGCGGGCGGAAGCTAGTAATCTAATAATTATAGCACCGATGCTGTAATAAAATTCACAATGTGTTTTATTTCGCCACTCCCTAACGCATAATTTCCAACCCAGTGGCAATAAGCCCAGTTAAAATATAACTGTACAATCTAATATTGCCGCAGCTGAACCGCAAACACAGTACTTACTCTAATACACTAATCGCTACATAATCAACTGTTAACTAAGTCACTAAACCCTAACTAAATCAGTAAACTTAACTGTTCTGACCATTTGCGAGTATTTGCGAAGCATTTATTCCCATTGGTGTAAACAAGGGCTCATTATAGCTCTTACAAATTCGTAAACTGTGTTCATTAAGAGAATGGCTTTTAGTCCAGGTGGCACGCTCGTGACAAGTGTCACGTATTTTGTCGTACCTTGAATTTTGTCTCATTTGTCTTTTTATTGCGTCGTAAATAGCCACTGTTGAATTAGAGCCGTTCGATGACTGCTTAAGGCGAAAACGTCAGGATAGCTAACGAAATACAAATTTTCTTACGTTTGCAGGTCTGTATCAAGTTGTATGTTGATCTAAATGTGAAAAATATTAAGTAATTTATAGAATTATAATCATAAAAAACATCAATACACTCTCCAAGTTCATATATTACCCTATTGAGTGGCTATTTCATGAAATTTTCAAAAAACGTAAGAAAATTTGAATTTCGGGCCAAACCCTTAAGGGTTATATTTGGGCGGGTCGCACTTTTTTAAATAGAAATGCTAGGCTCTTTGGCCCGATGTGGCTGTAATGTGCGCTTGACTTTATTATGTATGTCGGATCTTTCATGAGCACCTAAAATTAGACACTAGCGCCTTTGTTTAGCGTTATTCGGAGTCTAGTATTGATTTGGGGTCCGATACTGACCATGAAGCGACAGTGACCGTATCGTTTAGACGTGGTCGTGGCACATACTAGTCTAGGAGCTGCTCAGTGTTTCTTTTTAAGTTCAGAGTATTAATAAAATCAGTACAGTAGTGTTAGTAATTTACTCTGTAACAATAAACTGTGTTTGGAATAATCCAAACATAGAAGTTTTATTGCATTAGCAACATTATTAATTTTGATAAGTACCTACCTACTAGTTTTTATATACTGGCAACATTGTGTAAATTAAATTTTATCTGTGCACCATGAACGTTTGTGCTCTTATATTAGAATTTAAACCTATTCTGGAAATACAGTTCTATTGCTAAAAATCGACCAGCATTTTATTGTACCTACAAACTGTATTGAAGTTAAAGGAGCTATTTCCGTCGTTTATCCCAATTCTGCGCCCACGACTGTATATCTGACACTGTCTCTGTGTGTCTGATCCCAATCCTATGTACATACCTGGATTCTACATAACACGATGATCTTTCTATGGTGATCACTGTACACTACTAAATATTTTCAACAACCGTAGTCCTCTCTTGTACCAATACTTATAATAATAACCTTACCTTCATGCCGTGATTAATAAGTCACCGTGTTTTGAAATCACCCTTTGACAAATTGGCTAGTGATCCAAGTCTGTTGTAACTAACATAAAGGAGTACACTAGCCGCTACTCCCACGCCTCCATGCCGTGATCTCTCAATATTCAAAATTCGACAAAAGCTGACACATGTCTTGTCAGATAGTGCGCAGTAGGCCTCTAGTCTGACAACGACTGACAAGACCACAATAGGCCGACATGCCGATAGTCTGCGAGCCGCGATAACGCGTTTAAACAATGAGCCTTACATAACGTGGAGTAGTCAGTAAATGGAGTAACCCTAACGAATAGATGGTGATTGAAAAAATAATGAATGATTGATTGGTGAAAGAGTTAATCTCTATGTTTTAGTGGGTGTGGTTTAAGGCGTCGTAGGAAAAGTATAAATGGAAATCACCGTCCTCGTTTGTACATAAATAGCAGAACGATTCAAACAATATGTTCTATAATAATGAATTTCTTGGGGTAGACTTAGAAAGCTTATGTTAAGCAGTGGAAGTTTCCAAAGCGGACTAATTTCGAAAAAAAAAAGTGTACGACTGTTACAATCAATTGGTATTAGTCACTCACTGAAAAGAGTTGCTCTGCCGTGCTGAGCTCAAAAGCGGTATCTCAAAGAAAATCGTAAAGTTGATTTTTGTGGCATTTTTGTAGCTAAAAATACGCCATTCAATTTGCAAAGCCAAATAGCGGTATCTTAATAAAAAAAACCCTTATAAAAGTTTTCCCTATCTCAGCTTTACCTCAAATCACTAAGAAAATAAAAGAAAAACTTAAATTTTCTCGATACTAGTTTTTGCTGAGATACCGCTTTTGCGTTTAGCACGGCAGTGCTGAGGTAGAAAACATCTGTCATTGGACAGTCCCCAATCTAACTTGCACACGTGAGGACTCTCACGTGTTACCGATAAAAACATAGATGTAGATGAACAGCGATACACTGAGGTAGCTGATATTGACGGCAAGCCAAGCCCTCGCGATCATCACTTCATCTACTTATGAATCCGTAACGTAAACAAACACTCATTTATATTTATGTGTAACTCGCAGTTAAGCTTGAACTCATCCTGTGGGACTGGAATGACTTTTTGCGTTTGTTCTGCTACTGTTTTGTGGTTAAAATTTGTTTTAACGTGTAATAATGGTAACTGAAGTTGTGTTGTTTTTAGTATGTGCTTGCCTGGTGTAAGTGTGTTTTACTGGGACCTATGTGGCTTTAAAATATTTGAAGTATAAAACCGACACTTGGGAGAAGATTAGGTGTGAGAGTAGACATCGACGTGAAAACTGTAACCATGAATTTAGCACATGATTTTAGACCTAGCTTAGTTTTTCGTCGGGTATAAAAAAAGCAGCTGTTTAACTCTTCGCATGTCGAGCGTACAACATGTGTACCTACCTACCGATAACAATAAAATTTCTATTGTGTCTGCTAATTAGACGCGCGACGGGTTAATAGAAAAGTGCAATAACTACATGGGCAAAAATTAGCTAGAATCATGGTAAAAGGATGCATTTCGATGTCCCTGCACCATGTATTGCGATTAGCTTGATTGAGAGTTGATAGATTCAGTTAGATAGAAATGATAAGTCACATAAATAATAATCATTAAACCTCTTACTAATAAACGTATTATATCAGATGAATAGTTACACACCGTTTTCTTTCAGTCGTCAGTAAAATGACTTTCGAAAGAAGAAGACAAAGCGTTGTATAACTACACAGACGCTATAATACAACGTTTATTAGTAAGGGGTAAACGTTTAACTTAACTTAAGCAAGAGTGTGTAAAATAGTACCGATAAAAAATAAATAATAAATAAATAAATATTTATGATTCCCTGTTACAATGTGTTTATGCTGTACAATTTTTTTTTTAAATCTAATTTGTTTAGTTATCTTGTTACTTTAAGCCTGCATCGTCCCACTGCTGGGCATGCCTTTCAGCTCTTTCAATCTAGGGCTAAAGTGGACCACAGTAAGTTAGTAAGGTCTAAATCTAAAGTTTACCTAATAAAATCAAATTTTCTTGAGAAAAGGAAATTCGGTCGTGGGAACAAAATATTGAAAAACATCCACAAAGATTTACACTGTATTAACATATCACAGAAGAACGTGTATCATCTCATTGTGTGATTAACAAGAGTATTTACGAGTATTTACAACGAACTTACAAGTAATTGGTTATATTGACAGTTGTAGAAATTATGACAATAGAAAAACAACATGCAAAAACAATGATTTCTTGAGGATTAAAATTTCAGCAATGCTAACGTAGGTATTTTTAAAACTATCTGTGTTTAAGACATTGTCCTTTATACAAATTAACAACGACTAGAGAAAGACTAAAATATCATCCAATAACAGTTTTATGTACCTATCTAGATCGATAAAAAATCTTAAAATAGATTTTCAGTTCATAGACCTACGCAAGAAAGATCGACATGCGAAAGTTTTAAAAATAGGGATGTACAGACGCCAGCACATCAACCAACTACAATCTGCCAAATTTCTTTAATAGATTTTCAACTTTATTGCAAAAGCATAAGGTTCAAAGTTGAATGGGAAAATTTGACAGTTTCGGGTAGCTTGATGTGCTGGCGTCAACAACAAGCTATACATTTCCAGTTTTAGCTGACCTCGCATTGTATAGGTAAGTCAGCTTATACTGGTTATGTATAGCTTGATGTGTAGCCGTGTGTACGTGCAGAGCATTTACAAAAATACAAATATGTATTCATAAATACAAAAAAAAATATAATTCAAAACAAATAATTCGAATTTTAGAACAAACATTCGAATAGGTAATCGCTAATGCTCACATTATTTACGTTGGTAATAATTTCGATAGTTCACTCGTTCATTCGTTCAATTAAAATGGCGGTTCACAGTAGCAAGTTACGCGGCTTGTTAATTAAACTCATTTGTTATCCGACATTTTAAATGTTGTTACACACTAGTGCTCTTCGTTAACAACCCTTATTTAAATTCATTATAACATGAGTGGCGGGATTATTTTTGAAATAATAGTCTAGCATTTATTAGTAAAAGTGACAGTCTTTAGCTACTCTATAAACTCCACTAAACAATATTCCGTTTATGTTTACACAGTTCAAGTAAAGTGTTTCACCAAACATTTAAAGCTTTCTTACACCACTAATGCTATCTTATATAGGTTTGGTAACTAGAACATGACTATATGGTTTCATACCTGAAAATATATTCTAGAGTCTACTGACATTCAAAATAATGGTCACTCAGACTTTGGTAGGCACTAATTATGGCATTATCGATATAAGATAAATATTTTGAGTGTTAGTTTACTCTTGAAGTAATAATAATAGAGGTACCTATAGCATGGCTAATAATGATATCAGTTTTAATCTCTCTAGTTACAAAAGGAATCTTTCGAAGGAGTAACTATGCTGATTTTTGACAGCTAAGAATTCCTAATTTCGTGTTTATATCGTCATTATTTCTACAACCAAAGAAAGTAATTACTCAAATATCAATCAATGCCAAGAAGAGAAGGAGATATGTTCTTTTATGGGCACAAACACAGGCTTCTCGACATGTACAGTGTGGTGAACAGGTACATGCACAGTTTGTACCACCGGCAGTGTTTTGATGATCGGAACCTCTTTGATGATGGGTACCGTCTTGATGATTGGGACCTCCTTAATCACAGGAACTGTTTGCACATGGTGGTGGTTGATTGTGTGCACTTCATACGGCACGTGAATTCTCACGCTGGAAAAGAAAAAAAGAAAAATTAGTGATAATTATGCAAAACGAGATATCTTACTTATATAGATACCTACTTATAGACGCGAAACAAATCTATTGTTTTTTTAAACCTCGTGTTACAAATTCCCCCTAGGGGTTTAGAAACATCCATCAACGAAGATACGGGCCCATCCAAATATAGCTGACCCGTCAAATCAAGAAAAAAAAAAAACTATTATTGGGACGGCTAATTACGTATTTGGAGTAGGTACAACTGTCAAATCGTATTGTCATTAATTTGATACGGAGTTTGAAAGTCCCGTAATTTCGGAAACTACGGATTTCGTGCTTAAGGAGTGTACCCCTGTTTCTACATATCGCGATTACTTTTTTAAGAACCACAAATCTTAACTATCTGTAGGTGACACAAATAATTGTTACATGCCAGAATTGAACTGGCTACAGCTGATTTGCCCCACCCATTGCGGTAATCATGCTGGCAGCCATATACTATGACCTGACTATCACCGATGTATGTACTTGCCAATAACTGAATTACCCAACATTTAACAATAGGTAGGTACCTACACGTTTACATAATAATTATAATTGTGAAAACGAAGAACAAGTCTGAATTTGACTGTTTGTAGGTACATAATCAGCCTATAATGTTCCCACTGCTGGGACACAGGCCTACTCTCGGTGAGAGAGAGTGGGCTGTAGTCAACTACACGTGCCCAGTGCGGGTTGCTAGATGTCACATGTCTTCGAATTTTTGGTTCTAAGACATGCCGATTTCCTCACGATGTTTTTTCCTTTACCGTTTTGAGAGCAGTGGTGATAAAATAATTACAAAGTAAAGCGCCTGTCTGGGTTCGAACCAACGACCTACAACTCTTGTAATAGTTAACAGTTTATATTCATTTGGTTTTACTTTTATTCCAATTGTATTGAAATCGTCAGCTCAATATTAAAATTTTAGGTTAAAAAAAAATTAAGAGATTTCCAAATTTTGTCGTTGACTGTACAGCTTTATGTTTTACCTATGAGTTAATTAAGACATTTTACTAAGTATTATGGCTAGTTTGCTATAAAAATATCCTATATACACACAAATAACTGAATTACTGGGTATAAATTAATGCTGATATCGCTCATTTGGAGAAACATAGAACATTTCTCCAAGTGAGCGATATAGCTACAGCTGCTTGTCGATATATACATCTTTTTGAGGCACACTTTACCTATCAAGCATGTTTCTGAGATTTAACGATTGTGATTTACAAGTTTTTTTCCAAAATTTATTTATCTTCGCTCTTTGAGTCTTCCACACAAAATTATATCCTTCTTCATGACGTCATCATTAAGGCTCACCACATTGGCTATACCTACATAGTTACATGACCACAACCGACAGTACATAACTCATGTCGCAGCTGCCATTAACAGTTATGTTGGCAATAAATCTGATAGATAGACAGCGTTAGATATTATCTGTGTTATCAAGGAGATCCCAAATCTACGGGGAGAGAATAATGACTGGGAAATGAGAAATGCATGGAAATGTATGGGAAATGAGAAATGTATGGGAAATGAGGTAAATTGCGGCTATAGTTAGGGTTTTTCTGTAGATGAATTTACCAACAAAAATATTGTATGTTTGTAAGAAGCAATATTAAAACAAAATCTAAATTATTATATTCACCGGTTGTATCAAGCTAGGTACCTACCTAGTTTTAAAATTGAGTTTCTTATGTAGTGTGCAAAACTCACTTTTAAAACTATTTATCTTCCATCAGAACAATCTATCTTTAAGTAATCTAAATAGGTCATCATCAGCCCTTTCCCAACTATGTTGGGGTCGGCTTCCAGTCTAACCGAATGCGGCTGAAATCAGTATTTTACAAGGTGCCTATCTGACCCCCGTTACTGGGTACAACGATACCCCTTACTAAAACTGGCGGTCAGACTTTCGGGCTTCTGTGACTACTCGTAACAACTGTCAAAGGTCTATAAATGACAGCCAGGACCAAAGCTGCGTAGCTGAACCTTCGATATTAGCTGTATGTTGGTCACTGGGGGACCACTATCTCTTTTCTAAAGAGTTTTGAACCCACGATTAGTGATTAGGTCTAATGAGGCTAAGCCTGTGGCCATGACGCTCACTAAAAGGAATCCTACTTTTGGTAGCCCGCGAAATTCAAATTTTCTTACGTTTTTGCAATTTGCTGGCCAGTATTAAGTTGTACGTTTATTAAAATATGTAACGTAAATAAAATTGAATTTCGCGGGCTACCCTGGCGCTTTCGCCTTAATGATAACTTTCTTATATTACAAAGGTTAGTAAATTAGTACTTACTGTGTTCTGTGTGGGTCTGGCTCTGGTACTGGGTTCGCTAAGCACATATGGCTTGCAACCACGACGGCAAGGGTCAACTGAAAATAAACATAAAAACGTAAATAAAGAGACAGAACAGTTGGAAATTGGTATTTCTGTCAATTCAATTCAACCAAAAAACCCTTTCGGGATTACAAGTGTTGGCGCTATGTTGTCCAGCACATTTTCACCAAAAACCTGTCACGAAACAATGCACTATGCAGTTATTTTCGGAAAACTACTATTTCCGATGAAAATGCATTTTTCAGATAAGCTTATTGAATTTTCGGAATTTAAGCGAGAATATGCAAAACCGATTAAGCAGTTTCAGGAATTGGTGCTATGCCCAACAACAATTGAAATTAGAAGTACCTATTTCATTCGAAGAACGATTTAAAAAAAAACAATTTTTAACAAATACATATAAATAAAAAAAATTTTTTCAATTCACTATCAAAAATGAAAATTGTATGTTTTCCGAACACGAGTAGCACAACAATAACGATTTTAGAAAAAAAAAAATACGCACCTACAGAACAAATATTTTTCTGATCTAATAATTATTAGCACGACTTTCTTTTTCACTAAATAAAATAATAAATAAATAAAAAACAGCATATTATACTCACAGCAATGTTGCGATTCATGTTGGAGTAGCGTGTGGCGTGTCACTGTGTTGGATGCGCGCGCGCAGCCGTTAATATGCACCGCGGTTGTGCAAGCTCCTGCCACCGCACCGTTACGGTTCCTGATCCACTGGTGTATGTAACGTGTATGACTTGACAACATTACCTCCAGAATTCACGAGATTAATTATCGAGAGGGTTGTTTTTATTTTAAATGGATGATAACTAAACAAAACAACTAAAAACGGGGGTAATCTTAAAAATGACGAAGTTACAGTTTTCTCAAATCAGACTTTTAAAAATGACGATTATTTAAAAGTCTGATTTGAGAAAAAGAAAATTCTTTTTTTTTATCTTTTATCATTATTTCGAAAATTTTATAAAGTATTTTGGAA
The DNA here is from genome assembly GCA_963669345.1 of Gortyna flavago. Taxonomy (NCBI): domain Eukaryota; kingdom Metazoa; phylum Arthropoda; class Insecta; order Lepidoptera; family Noctuidae; genus Gortyna; species Gortyna flavago. The sequence goes on along the minus strand of OY770143.1, from coordinate 6,963,653 downwards.
GAGTCTGTGTGATGTTGTAAATGTGTGTGCCAAATTAATAACACTGAAGTCGTTCTTACAAATGAGTAGAAGATACCTAACACTTACGTAAGACAAAAACCCTTGAAAAATTATGCATCGCGTGTAAACTCACACGCACGTTTTTCATTCACAGTTTTTATGAATCGTTTATCATTCAAATTCAATGAGTCAACCCGGTAATGCCTTATTTGTCTAACTGCATAACTGCCAGTAATGTTATTTGAATATCGAAGGCTGTTTGCATTCGATATTCAAATAATATTTAATCCTACTAATATTATACCTATATGAGAAAGTTTGTGGTTTGGATGTTTGTTAATCAATCACGCAAAAACGGCTTTACAGATTTGGAGGAAATTTGGCACATAGATAGACCATAACCTAGGTAAGGACAAAGTCTTCTTTTCACTTCTCACAGACAAAGTCGCGGGCAACAGTTAGTTAATATTGTAAAGTCGTTATGAAATTCCCTGGAGTACTGATGTACCCTGGTATTCACGCTCGACCGGCGATACTTTAGTAATCCTTAGTTATTATTAATGAGTTTCAATAGTGTATTAATGTAAAAGATGTCAAGGACCTACAATTAGCAACAAAGTTTTTCATTATCTGTAACGATTGTTTTAAACGCAATGTCTTGGTTGATCGACGAGCGCGGGTGTTGAAAAGTGTGGTCAGGACGATTATAGTTGTACTGTGTTGTGTAAATAATAATTATATAAATGTGTTGCGTCTGTTATTTAATATTGATCAAGTGAGCATACCTGAAGGTACAAGTAATAAATACTTACATTTTATTTATTAAAGTCGCTTTTAATGTGTTTATACTTATGACCGCGTTGTTCATCTTAAAAATAATGACCTAAACTGAATATATTCCCGAAGATTATGTGCTTTGCATTGATATTGAACTATTTAAAAAAAACGATAATACAAAAATCTCGATGTTTTGGGTGGGTCGCTAGTACTCGTACTTTAATATAACATTTGTAACTTGCGTTTTTGGGAATTAGTTTTAGAAACGAAAGATAAGATATAATTTATCGTCCGTCTCTCGAATTTCATTTCAAACCTTAGTAAGTAATATTACAATGCCATCTGCATTGTGTATCTTCCAAATGACCATTCTTATTTTCCAATTCACATGAACAACACTTAGGTACCGACAAAAAAGAAACATCTGTTGCCAAAGTGAGTTCCTACAAATAAGAAGTAGGTTGAAATCAAAATGCATCGTGTGTGGAATGCGAACGGGTGCAATCAAGTATATTTCCCCTGGCACCTCCCTAGCCAGCGCAAGTGAAACTACGCTCTGCAGTTTTGACTCTGTTGTTTTTCAAAGAACTCGCTTTGTGCCGCGATAGTTTTTAAAATGTCAGTAAGCGTGCTACACACTTGTTCGGCTCGGCAGTATTTTTTGAACAACATAGTCGACTCGAAGCAACGACTACACATATTCGGTTTTAATTTTTGTGCCGAACGGCATGATCTACCCTCGCTGAAGCCTGTTTCGGGTCGGCACAATTCCAGCCAACCCCAGCAGCATCTTCCCGAATATAATCTAATACCTATATAAAATTCTCGTGTCACAGTGTTTGTAACAAAACTCCTCCGAAAGGCATTACCGATTCTTATGAAATTTTGTGTGTATATTCATTATGTCTGAGAATAGGACTTAAACATTTTATTTTTTTGCAAAACAGCTTTTGCGGGGTCAGCTAGTACGCTAGTAGTGCAATATATATTGGGTTTTGCCGCCTGGCTGTGCCTATCATACCGACCTAAAGGAGTGTGTATGTGTAGCATAGGTACCTGAATGATCAAAGCTGTGATATTTATGATGTTTCATTTTGGATGTGATGGTTGACTGACAGCACAGCTGACAGGGTAGGTACTACCTAGCAACCTATGTTCTAATCTATTTTCTCTGTTGTGGAATAATTAGTTTCATAAATATTCTTGCAGTGCGTTTCCGAATGAAATAGTACCTCATCTCATCTCATCTGCCTAGTCTTTTTCCAACTATGTTGGGGTCGGCTTCCAGTCTAACCGCTGAATACCAGTATTTTACATGGAGCGACTGCCTATCTGACCTTCACAACCCAGTTACTGAGTAATACGATACCCCTTGGTAAGACTGGTTATCAGACTTTCGGGCTACTGATGACCCGTAACGACTGTCAAAGATCCACGATTGACAGAATGAAATAGTACCTAAGTATTGAAATAACGCATGATAAATAACTAGTACACACGGCCACACATCAAGCTATACAAAACCAGTATAAGCTGACTTCTGATTGTATGAAAAACCTATACAATGCGAGGTCAGCTAAAACTGGAAAATTATAGCTTGATGTGTAGCCGTGTGTACTTATATAATTTTATGAATATTGCCGAATGAAGAAAAAGAGATGTATTTAAATAAGGACATACAAATTCTGTAGATACAAACAATTCCTTTAAATAATACGGCCTAATCCTCCACAATAGTCAGTTTCCCCTTAAAATAATGCTATACTAATTATATGGACTATCTGTAGAGCTCATAAAACCTACACAGAGGTCCGTAAGTCCCGCTTTGAAGCCACGATACTTGAGAGGCTTACGTGGTGTAATCCCCTCACAGGTCACTCACGACGTCACCTCACGGATTTACTTTTTTTATACAATGTCATATGGTGTGTTTGTACGGCCAGGGGAAAACATTTTTATGAGTTGAAGAGAAAAATGTCTGATCTTTTTGCTGTCAGCTTTCGTGGATCGGGGTTAAATTGTATCGCTTCCTTGTTTTTAATGCTGACAGTATTCCTTTTGTATTTAATTAATGTGGTATCAAACATGAGCTGTTTTATGTTATTTGAATTTTAATTATATCTTATCAAGTCCTTAAACTTTATACTGTCTGACACATAATTTAAATTATTTAACAAGTTCAGTCATATTTAATAAGCATCCTATTCGGAGGAGGGGCGGAGGGGCCCTGACTAAATAATAACAGCCGCACAGGTCGATGGATCAGGTTAGGCTACGCTTGCCGATGTAGGTCTGTGGATGGGTGACCATCTTTACATACCGTGACCCCTCCGTACCTCGGAAAGTACGTTAAGCCGTTGGTCCCGGCTGTCATTCGTGGATCTTTGACAGTCGTTACGGGTAGTCCGAAGCCCGAAAGTCTGTCAACCAGTCTTACCAAAGGGTATCGTATTACCCAGTAACTGGGTTGCGGAGGTCAGATAGGCATTCGCTTCATGTAAAATACTGGTATCTATTCAGCTGCATCTGGTTAGACTGGAAGCCGACCCCAACATACTCGTAGTTGGGAAAAGGCTAGGCAGATGATGAATTGGAGCAGGCAGCCTTGACGTTAAAAATATTTAGACATAGGTACCTTGGCTAGTCTAAAATAATTTCCAATGATTATAACGTTAGTAAATTATATATAAATCCAAGTTTATGAAAACATAAAAAAACTCAATACTTTTCTCTATTTTCGACATCAGTCACGACATGAGTGGCGTTCAGCAATGGATTTTATTTTATATATAATATGAAAACTCTGAATAGGCTGAAAATAAATCAATATTTTTAGCACGGTCGCGTTCATATTTGGCGAGTACGCCACAAATCATTCCCGGCACATGCCATGTATCGGCTGGCATTCATCTCGCGCGCTTTTTGACAGTTCACTGCAGCTGCCATATTGTTGTGACAGGGGAGCGAATTTCAAAATTCTGTGTTGCTATATAAAAATTGGAATTGCTTTTATTCCTTACGGGATTAAATCTTAAACGTACAATGTTGACTATTGCGTTAATTACATTGTATTCCTATTAACTTTTTTTGTATAATTACCTAATAGCCAGATCATCATCTGCCTAGCCTTTTCCCAAATATCTTATCTTGGGATCTGCTTCCAGTCTAACCAAATGCAGCTGAATACCAGTGTTTTACATGGAGCGACCAGTTATTAGGTAATAAGATACCCTTTTGTAAGACTGGTTTCAAATTTTCGGGTTCCTGACGACCCGTAACGACTGTCAAAGATCCACGAAAGACAGCACGAAAGAACGACTGGTATGTAAAGATGGTCACCTATCCACGTACCAATCGCCGCAAGCGTAGCTTAACCTGATTGATCGACCCGTGCGGCTGTTATTACTTAGCCACAAGCCCCTCCCTAATGGCCAGATGTATGAACGTAAACGAAGGATCGTAGCAGATGGCGTTCTGTAGTTTCTGCCTACCCCATGCGTAGAGGGCGTGAGTTTAGTGAGTTTATGTATGTGCTACCAGCACCCCGCGATTTCACCCGTATAAGTATCGATCCTGTGGGAATATCGGGATAAAAACTATCCTATGTGCTTTACCGGAACTCAAACTATCTCTATACCAAATTTCATCTAAATCAGTTCAGCGGTTTAAGCGTACAGACACACTTGCGCATTTATAATATTAGTATGGATATGTATAATCTGATTTCATAGATCAACAATAAACACTTTATTTATCTATTGTTTTCTTATTATTTGCCATAAAGTAACTTGTTTTTTCATCGTATTATCGTATATCTTACAGAAGCTTTTAAGGAAAAATATTTGTGAAAATAGAATATTTACTCAAGTTAGTTCCCTGTATTATACTACCGTCAATCAACTTGATGAACGCTTGACATTCTGAATACATATTTTTATTATGTTTATCCTCGAACCTCGAAATAAAAGTTTTCCAGGGGAAATGTTACATTTTACAATTCAGACAGTGGAATTGTATGGTTTTATTTTAGACTGGCGTGTTGTTTAGAATATAATTTCCATTTTGCTGTATAACTTTGATAACCTCTGGCTTATTAATATAGTGTTAGCATTTATGCAGAAAAATACAAAGTTTGTACCTACTTAATAATGTTCCATACATAAAGAAATCACTACCTATTTAAAATATATTACCAATAACAAATTATTTCGTTCAAAATACTATACAATCATTGACATGGACTTATATCCATGATCATTAATAAACCATAGACACACCCGTCAACAAAAAAGCTTTCTAATTATTGTCTATTACACTACCCCTCCCTATATGTTTGTAAATTCTTCGTAATTATGGGAAATATACTGTATTTGCTTGTAAACCAACATTTGACGGATTCTCACAGCTTAACAACACACTTCGGTCACGGTTTGGTTAAAACTGTTATTAGTCTAACTGCCTACCTAGTTTGACTGATGGCCGATTCCTATAATTTACGGACCGTTATTGGTTAAAATTAAAACTCTTGTATCTTTACAAATAATGAAGCAATGACCACGTAGCTTTGCATAGTAGACCCTCCCATATGGAAGTAGCTGTCATAGGTAAAATTATTTTACAAATCTATTTATATGCCCAGTTTGGCAATCAAAAATGCTGCCTTTGGTAAGCAAAACGATTCGTTTTCGCTTATAGGAACCGAGCATTACGCACAAGGTCAGATTTCGAGATGGATTAGTCAACTCAGCCTATCGCAGACTACTGCTGGACATAGGCCTTTCAAAGGCTGCACCACTGCACCCTGTTCTGCGCCTTCCGCATCCAGTCGGCCCAACCACCTTTTTTAAGGACGTTGGTCCATCTAGTTGGGGGCTTCCCACTCTACGCTTACCGATACAGGAATCGTCTGCTCCATCGGTCTTTTGACAAACATGGCCAGCTCACTGTCACTTAGGTACTGACTCTGCAAGCTAGGTCGATAACTCCAGTGTATTTCCGAATAACCTAATGGATGGATGAGTACTTTATTAATATTTATTTTTCTTCTCAGCCTTTCAGAATCCTGAGATGGATTGACAAAGAATTCCGAATGTTACTGAAATGTTGATGTTAATAAGTTTAGCAAAAAACATTGAATACATTTTTTCCCGAGAAGAGGTTCTCGGAAAAAAAGGCAGTTTCTTTTAGAAATTCTTATTTCCTTTACGACTTTTCTCTGTATAATTAAGCAGTCTCATTTAAATACACACATCAAAAGTGTCTAGGGATCAAGCATTTTTATGCGGATTTCTTGAGATTGAGATGTGGCTTTGTAATAAATTTATGATTTTATAAATTTATATGGATCCTTTTTGGTGCATTTCATAATTTGAATCAGGAACTGTGAATCAAATTCGAGTAAAAGATGAAAATCTGCTGTCAATATTTTCCCTATAAAAACATACAACGCATTGAAGACATTATTAGTGCTACTGTTTCCCTACTACTGATTAAAACCAACGTTATTATGGAGCGGCGACGTCATTTAAGCAGGGAAGAAATGCTCAGAGCCTTGGGAATGATAGAAGCTGGTTCCCGGCAACGTACTGTGGCTTTAGCTCTGAATACAAGTCAGAGTGTTATCAGTCGACTTTGGACACGTTACCGAAGCACTGTTACCGTGGCTGAGCGCCATGGAGGACGGTATCGCTGCACCACACGGAGACAAGACCGATACATTCAAATCTTAACTCGAAGAGCTCCAACAATAACCGCCATGATGTTAGCCGTGAGGCTTCATCACTCTTCAGGGAACTTAATTAGCGACCAAACAGTCAGAAACCGCTTGCATGAAGTGAACCTTCATTCCCGAAGACCGCTACGGGTACCACCTATAGCAATGCACAATCGTAGGATTCGATATCATTGGGCTCTTGAACACAGAAATTGGGCAGACGAACAATGGCGTTTCGTGTGCTTTTCTGATGAGTCTCGTTTTGGTATGAGACCGGATACAAGACGTATACGACACTGGAGAACCCCTGGACGCCAACAGCGATTAAAATCCTGCCAGGAAGTCCATCCTTATAGTGGTGGAACCATCATGGTATGGGCGGGTATTTGGATCGGCGGAAGAACTGAGTTGATTTGGATCAGAGGCAACCTCAACGCTCAAATTTATGCTGAGACGATTGTATCAGACGTCATCGTTCCTCTACAAGTGCAAATCGGTCCCTTATTTCAGTTAATGCATGATAATGCACGACCGCACACCGCAAGAGTTGTAAGACAGACTCTCGCCGCAGCTAACATCAATTTCCTGCCCTGGCCTGCTCAGTCGCCAGACTTGAACCCGATTGAGCATGCATGGGATATGCTACAGAGAAGAGCTCTGCCGAATATGGAGGATATCCAGTCGCAAGAAGACCTTTTTTTGTTGTTGCAACGAACATGGGCGGCCATTCCACAGCGTGATTTGGATGAACTCATTTTGAGTATGCCAAACCGATGTTCTTGTGTTGTTAGTGTTCGCGGTAGAAACACGAATTATTAATTGTTTAAGTTACCCAATAAAATTTTAAAGAAAACTGTTATTTCAGTCTTTTTTTCGAACTTTTGTGTTAGTGGTTCAAATGTCAAAAATCCCTTTATTAGGAAAATGGCAAATTTCTTTATTAATGCAAAGGTGACTTGGTTTATCGTTACTGTGACAAACGAAAACACTTTATTTGATGAATCCTAAAAAAATAATGAAAAATTTTAATTAATATCAATCAGGAGAAAAGTTATTGCAAAAATATATGTTGATCCCTAGACACTTTTGATGTGTGTATATAACTTTAAGCGTTGTTATGTCAAGTGTTTTTAAAAGTACATAATCTACCTAGATACCTATTATTATGAATCATTTATTTCTTGTGATATAAAAATATATATACACTGACTGGATAAACTTCTAATCACACTAATATTATAAAGGCGAAAGTTTGTGATTGTGTGTTTATTACCTACTTCTTCACACACAAACGGCTGGCCCATTTTTGTCAAAATTTTGTATGGAGGTAGCTGACATCCTGGATTAACATATACCTAGGCTACTTTTTATCCCAATATTCCCACGGGATCAACATTTACGCGGGTTAAACCGCGGGGCGCTGCTGCAAGTATTAAATAAACGAATAAACTATTAAAATAAAAATGTAGTGTCCTAACCTACCTAAAACTATTAACAAACTAAAATATGGCTTCGAAATATTCCTCCATATCGCTGTCGGTAATACACCCAAGAGACTGGCGGCATTGCCACATTGTATTGCAATAGGTACTTTACAGGAATCCAAAAATCATTATTACGTAGTGAAGAATTTTTTATGCACTAATTATTCGACAAAATCCTGGGAAATATGCTCTTAAAATTATGTTCGAAAATATAAAGATAACTGGAAAAAGCAATCATTCTCTTTTGTGTGGTTACCGGTATCAATGAAAATACTGTGTGGTAATTTTCAGAAGACAGGATTAGTTGTTTATATTCCTTTGACTGTCACAAATCATCACTTCGTAAATCGAAAGGTATTCGAGAATAATTGGAAATACAATTAAATGCTTGTTTCATCTCATGAGTCTTTTATAGCACAATTTTAATTAATGTCTGGTATTTATGTGCATACGAAGTAGGTAAACAAAAATTATTAACGGCTAAATGACACATGTCATTTGAATATACCTACGGACAATATTAAGTCGGTAGTCGATTTGCTTAACAATCAATTTATTTATTTTATTTTATAGTTTTTGGAAAACTTACAGCTAAACACTTTTGCACGATTGAGAGTAACATCAGAAATAAGGCCATCGTTCACAGTCGTACCATGACGTCCAATACGCTCAGCGGCATTTGGATCGTTGAAGGTGAATGAGCGTTAAGAGCTCGTGGTAGGTATCCAGATGGCACGGCCTAAATTGAATCGTTAAACTGACGTCATGGTACGAATTAGCAGAACAGTTCAGTTTAGGTCCTAAAGTGGATCGCGTTAAGAGCTCGTGGTAGGTATGCTGTCCTGCGAAGCCCGTATCCAGCGGATTCCCGTGACCTAAACTAGATCGTCCTTTCCCCTTTTGGAGAGCGTACCCACGTTTTTCGCCTTCCGGTATGTGGTCATCACTCTAGAGTGATCGAAAATACAACTCGCATGCTTAATGGAACATTGATCCATTAGTAGATAGGTCAGAATTATTTCCGTTTTTTTTTTTTCTAAGATCTCATCAACATTTGATCATACATTCAAAACACAATCATTAAAGATCAATTAATAATCAAATCAAATCAGTTTTAATAATTTTATGCCTCAACAAGTAGGATAAGTCCTCATAGCAAAATCTTTTGCGATTTCCCAAAAATCGTCTGTTTTGATTTCCATTAAGCATGCGAACTGTTCGATAGCGTTGTGGTTTCACGGAAACCACGATTAAGTCAACAGTCTTAAAACTAAATAAACTGTTTTTAAGTGTTAAATGTATTTTTTGGTGTACAATAAAGTATATTATAATTGTTAAGTGCGAGACAAGTATTTTGAGTTTTAAAATCGTTTACGCTAGTTTACGTTGCGTTTACTTCGCCCGGTAATGCAAGGTCATTTTTGGCAATTCTAAGAGCTATGTTGGTTACCTAGGTTCACCACATTATCACATACATATCATTATGGTGCTCTAAGAACAGTTGATCTAAAAATTGGCGATAGTGACTGCCTTCGCTAAACCAAACAGGAATTTAGTTGGTAACATTAATAACAATAGAATATTCCCACTGCTGGGACACAGGCCGCCTCTCTGTGAGAGGGAGTGGGCCGTAATCCACCACGCGGGCCCAGTGCGGGTTGATAGATGTTACATGTCTTTGAATTTTTGGTTCTAGGACATACCGGTTTCCTTACGATGTTTTCTTTCACCGTTTTGAGAGCAGTGGTGATGAAATAATTTATTTTATTTATTTATTTATTAAAACTTTATGCACAAGTAAAAAAACTGTACAAAGGCGGACTTAATGCCTTGGGCATTTTCTACCAGTCTACCTTAGGGTGATGCAGAGACAATACACAGTAGGTGCAAAAACAGAAAACAACTAAATATTTATACCTAAATTATAAGAATAAATACATATATACATACATACAACAAAATAGAAAACAGAAAAATATATGAAAGATAAACAAGAAAACCTACAACAACTTAAGTCTGAGACGAATCTGCCAACTTCTTGTGTATGTGTTCTCGAGCTTTCACTTTAAATGTGAACTGATTGGTTACCGTCCTGATATTCTGAGGGAGCGCATTCCAAAGGAAAACGGCCTGGACAAAGAAAGAAGACTTTATAAAACCAGAGCGATGAGATGGACAACGAAGAAGACGATTATTTTCGGACCGAAGATTCTTGCTGTGTGCAGAGCATAAATATTGACAAAGAGAAGTCAGATAAGAAGGAGAAGTAGGTTTGTGAAGGAGAGAAAACAGGGTTGTCAAAGCCCTCAATGCTCTGCGCTGCCGAATAGGTAACCACTTTAAAAGCAACCGATGTGCGGATACATGATCATACTTACGGAGATTGAAAACGAATCGAATGCAGCTATTAAGAAGTCGGTCAAGTTTATTGAGGAGATCTGCATTCAGGTCATAGTAGCACACATCACCATAGTCAATTATAGGGAAGATAAGGGACTGTACAAGCATTGCCTTAATGTGTGTTGGGAGAATATTTTTCAGTCGATAGAGCGACCGCAACGTCCCAGTGACCCTCTTGCTCACAATCGCGACCTGCTTACGCCAGTCGAGGCAAGTGTCAACGTGCAAACCCAGATCCTTGACGTCAGAGCTAAACGGAATCACTGTGCCGTCAAACGTAACCGGTGGCACCGTTAAACCATTCAGCCTCCTCAAGCTATGGGGGCTCCCTATAATGATAGCCTGACACTTGGTTGGGTTAACCGCCACCCCAAAACGATCAGACCAGTTTTTGACAACACGTAAATCCCGATTTAGCTCCTCGACTGCATCGGATAAGCTATCAACACCTGCCTGACAGTAGAGCTGTAAGTCGTCAGCGTAAAGATGATACGCACACTGAAGCTCGGAAGTTATGAGATCAATAAAGATAGAGAACAAAAGTGGAGATAAAATGCCGCCTTGAGGGACGCCAGATTCAACATCACACCAGCTGGAGTTAGAGTCACCAGCAAGAACTGATTGCTGGCGCCCCCGAAGATAAGAAGAAAACCATTCCAGAACCTCGTGAGAGACCATGCGATAGGAGAGGATGGACAAAAGGACTTCGTGACTGACGGTATTGAAGGCATTTGAAAAATCTATCAACACTAAAGCCGTAACTTTAGTGTCTTCCATTCCTCGCCTTATATCGTCAGTCACTTTAAGGAGAGCAGAAACGGTACTATGCCCGGGCCTGAACCCGGATTGGAACGGACTGATGAGGGAGTTTTTGTGAATGAAGGTGGAGAATTGTTTATGTACACAGGCCTCGAGTACTTTGGATAAAAAGGGAAGGATGGAAATTGGACGAAAGTGACTCAGAAGAATGGGATTAGGGATTTTAGGTAGTGGTCGAACATGGGCTTTCCGCCACAGAGAAGGGAAAACACCAGAGAAAAGGGAGAAATTAACTATATGGGAGATTGCAGGAAGGAGCTGATCAACCGCTGTCACGATCATGTGTCGACTGATGTTATCACAACCAACGGCTTTGGATTTGATGGATAGGATAATCCTTTTGATCTCTCCCGGGTCGACAGGGGTGAAGACAAAGGGGGTAATATTGGGTCGCGTCAGACCAGCAAGGTAGTCAAGGGTCTGACATTTGGTTGGATAATCAAGAGTAGGAACAGTGCAGAAATGACGATTTAGATCGTCCAAGCCAAATGTGTTAGGAAGGTCTGAATGCCGCGATTTGCCGATACCTAGAGTTCCAAGGAATTTCCAGATATCAGCAGGAGAAGCAGAAGTGATGTTATCAAGAATATGGCGACGTTTAGCGTTGCGTATCATCTGATTACAACGATTGCGAGCAGTTTTGAAGAGGGTCCAATTATCATCAGACCGATCCTTTTTAAACTTACGAAACGCGCGGTCCCTTCGTCGCATCGCCATCCGAACTCCCACATTCATCCATGGCGCAGGTTGGCGCTTTAGCTTGACTCTCCTGATAGGAGCATGGGTGTCGTACAGCTTAACTACAACATTGTTGAAAAACGTTACTTTATCGTCAACTGTAGTGGCTTCCTCCAGGGGTGTCCAGTCTATATTAGAAGCATCTTGTGCAAGCTTTTCAATGTTCATCCGCGCAAAGGCACGCCTGTACTGGAACGTAGGTTTGGGTTTAGGAGATTTGAGTTCATAGGACAGGAAGATAAGGTCGTGATGGGAGAAACCAGGAGCAAATAATTCACACAAAGTAAAGCGTCTGGTTGGGTTCGAATGCTTATCCTTGATTCTGCAATTATGTACTAACGTGTTACAAACGGTATCTTGTACACAATATTACTAACTACTGCAATTAATTCACAGTATCGGCATAGTTTCCGAGTACCTATTGCTAAACGTGACATCCGTGGACTCAATATAGAGTTATTGCTTACAAGCATGTGTTGATTTGCATTGTAATTGAAATCTAAACTGTAGTGCGGTGTGACAAGGTTTAAATTGCAATGGGTTGGAGTTTGCAAATCACTCAATCGCTTAGCGACATTCTTGAGTCAACGAACGAATGATATGGTTGAGAGTTTAATAGCAATTTTGTCATTAAACTAGTTTAGATTGATTAATTTGGTTTTTATAAGGATTCGTTCATTTATTTCCGTAAGATCTGAGAAAATAATTATTTAGGGTCTATCTATTCATATTGTATTCATCATTACGAATAACTTTTACTACGTGACCAAATCATAATCGCGAAAAAAAATTTGCTGTTCCCTACACTTAATATATTCGCATAACTCGTCGAATTGCAGATTTTTTTGCGATCTTACGTTTTGTCCTACTTATAGTAAAAGTTGTTCATAACGATGAGTACAATGAACCCGTCAGATATTTCGTGTATAAATAGATTATACGGAATTTTTACAGGGTATTCTAAGCATGAATATGAACAACTTTCACTATGGGACCAACTCTGAAATCACGAAAAAAATAGCTGCTGTTTAATACAAAAGTTGCACCAAACATAACGTAACATCACGCTTGCAATCCCCGTTGGGTTAGGCAGATGTTACGCCACTTATGTTTAAGTTCCATGCAAAAGGGGAGGGGGAGCCTATTGCCGGGCACGAGCCCGGATTCCTAGCGACTACTGAAAAATTCCTAATAACCTAATAACACTATGCCCGACCTGGGACTTGAACCCAGCACCTCATAGCAGTAGCGCTTGCGACCACTAGACCAAAGAGGCAGTTCCGAATATGACTGCTACAATTGGTAAGTTGGTTGGTTGTTGATTAGTTGGTTGGTTGGTTTGGTAAGTTTATTTTCCAAACTAGAACTGTATTTTAAAACGTATTTATGTAGTTCTATCGCAAACACCAGATATACGGCCAATAGTTAAGTTGGATTACCGATACTGATATATGGGAGCGCGCGTTTGTCGATGCCAAATGTCACGCTGTAGATAGTACAAACAAGGCTTTACGGCTTTGGAGTATACTATCGACCAACCAATAGGTAAAGTCATAGCAAACATATAGAAGATTTACAAAACTACTGAACAAAAACAACATTTTTTAACTTCGTTTACTCAAAAAAGTAAAGAGAACACTTAAAAAGAACTTTCAAAACATTAAATAGGCCAGTCTAGTGCATTTATAAAAGCCTAATTTACAGTGAAAAAGCTGAACCGACACGAAATCAAGCTTTCTATACAACTTTATTGCACAAAACACCACTGCAATGGTATAACCCGGCGAAATAGGAGAGCGACCTCTTCACTTGATCACCCTACATAATAGTGTCGTACTTCACACGATAGGGTTACCATCAATGGTTCATAAAGCATCGAATAACGGACTGTAAATAGAATTTTCCCTGTAACTCGGTCCGTGTATTCGATTACTTTCATCACTTACCTTGTTTGTTAGTCGAGTGAAAAGCGACAATTCCTTTATTTGGTAATACATGTCTTTCACTAGCCATCTGTCTTTCCTCTTCATCCAAATATAGGCTTTATGTCTTTGGAATACGTTTGATAGTTGTGTCTGTAATGTATAATGTTGGTTCAACTGTGTTCTAGTATTGTGTAACCTACTGGTGCCTTAAAAAGATACGCATCAACAACTGTTTTTAGTAGGTACAACTGTTACAGCATAGTTACCATAATTAATGTACCAGGGCAACAGGGGTGTGGAGGTATGCCAACTAATTGCATCGCTAATTTTCTTGTTTTCACTTTTTAATAGCCATTTGTAGACTACGTAGAGATTGTTGCTCTGTTTTTTCGATTATTAAAATATTTCTTTAAGATTATTGCGTTTACGATGTACGGCATTTCATACTTTCAAGCCCTTGTTTTTCGAAATTAATGAACCGATTTTAATGAATTTTCGTACGCATAAGCAGGATACAAAGGTCTAAAAAGTCAGTTAAGAACATTTAGCCCAAAATGTCCCACTGTTGGGCAAAGGCCTCCTTTTCCACACACGTCTGTCAACTGCCATGGCGGGCCAGTCCTTTCGGTCCTTCCTAAATATTTAAGCCAAATAATCTAAACGCCAATTCGATATGAAACGTTAACTCTCCAACTCTCCAATACGTGCGACTATAATCTGTCAGCTTTAGTTAGGTTACTATCTCAAAATGGGTTTCCAAGAAGACTGAAAGTCAGTTCAATGAGCAATAGCTGTCTTTCATCTGCGCAGAACATTTGCATTGAATACCTACACTGGTACGAGTATGTATAAGCTACACGATATCTGAGGTCTTTGATCAAGAAACTTTGGCTTTTGGGAATGCGAATGTCTATTTTCCATATGATCGATGAGCAGCAAATTGTTAGAGCAACATTGTGGATTTCTCCAGTGTTCCTGAATACATCCAGACTGAATTTCCTCTAGTATTAATGGAGGATGGAAGAATCGTTCTGTAGGGTAGGCAGAAACTACAGAACGCCGTTGCTTCGGATAGGAAGAAGAAGTGAGTGCTGCAAGCCAATCCATCAGCTACTATGCCACATTCTGAAAAAAAAAAACATCAAAGTTATGTCAATTAAATCTATTGTGGAAGTCAGAATGATAGGTAGTCGCACCTTGTGAAATACTAGTATTCAAGTGCATCTTGTTCGATTGTAAGCTTAGCGCAACATAGTTGGGAAAAGGCTAGGCAGATGATGACCATAAGATATGTGTGAGACATGAACGCAGCAACCAGAAGCATACAAAAACAATTGCTCAACCATAACGCCATTTTCAGACAAATATTACACAGTAATTAAAAGTATTCAAGCATCGCTGTACCAAGTTAAATTAACAAGCGGTAATGAACAATTATTGTGACAAAAATTCGGTTCCATTTGGCTTTAATCCAAACTCGCTTCTTAGTGGAAGTGCAGGATAACAATTGTCGTACCAACTGTGTTACTACTATAATTACAACTATTTATGTGTAGAGTTTCTATAGTACAAAATTTTCTTATGTGTTGCTGGGGAGTTTGTTGCCGGTTCGCAGCTAAAGTGGTGAAGGGTGGGCGTTTGGGGGACTGCCTTTTGTAATTATTAATGTTCAAGAAGTACTGATTCTGAGTCGTATTTGAATAAATGATTCTTGTTTTTGATGTCTGTCTATATTTTTGTTTAGTTTACAATTAAAGCAGTAATAGGGCTTTTTGTAGAAATACTCCTTTTGGAAAGAATATCTGTAACACATTTTTTTTTTAAAGGATGGGAAATCATCAAATGACCCAGGTCTGTGTGGAGCGGAAGGGAGTGTCAGACTATTACTGACTAAAACCCATCCGAGTTCCTTCCTTAGCCCTTTATGTTCCGGGGTAGCGGTAACCCTTTCGGACAATACCGCTGCCCCGGCAGGCTTCGGCCCTGACGGGCCCCTTCACTGATGATGACATATCTTTGAAGCGCGCGTGGAACACATACGCGCCGTCCGGCACTGGCCTGTTCCTGATCGGACGGTGAGCTACCCATTACTCTCCGTCCGCAGGCCCGCGCCTACGGTGGCCGGGAGTCGTCACGCGTTTCCCGACCACCCGGACCGTCTCCCGCGGCGGATCTATAACACATTAAAGAAAACATATAGGTATAAGGAACAGGGTGTAAAGTTAACTCATCCTCCATAGAAAAGGGAGGATCCTACGACGTATACTAGTCGCACGATAAACGCGATTTTTCATGACGTCAGTGTGATGCGTAGTTCGCATATGGCGATGTAGATGCT
This sequence comes from Gortyna flavago, assembly GCA_963669345.1. Lineage (NCBI taxonomy): Eukaryota > Metazoa > Arthropoda > Insecta > Lepidoptera > Noctuidae > Gortyna > Gortyna flavago. The sequence continues at coordinate 6,947,459 of OY770143.1, read as the reverse complement.
GCCATAAGTTTCCACATTTAATCATTTAGCCTATTTGCCAAGCTTTGAATCTTCAGGTCCCAAAATCTGATATCAAGTTTTGCAAACTATATCTATTATTCTGCAGCTGCGTGGTTTCGGAAGCCTTTGTTAGCAAAATCGTTTTCAGATACTTTTGCAAACAAATCAAGGTTTATTTTCTGAACAGGCTTTGTGCCTTGTGTTATTAACAGAATTGATTTTCTTTAGTTTCTTTCTTTTTCCTAAAATAACTGATACCATAATTACGTCACTTAAGTTTAATTATCGTTTTATAAATAAACCCCTAAAAATGCATATTTAATAAACAACACAATTTTTTCCAAATATGTTGGTGTCGGTAAAAAAAAAAAAATTACTGCAAGCTGTCTTTAGCAACACTACTTTCTTAATATAATTTAACTTCCTTTTAATTTTTATACACCAGCTCTTCTTTCTCAAACCATTTTAGCTCGAAACAAATTTTTGCCAACTTCCACCAGCAATTCCACCAACCTAACCCATTAACCAGAGCTTTATCCAGAAGTTAAGCCAGTTATGGCATGCATTATACCGAAGTACCGATCTCGGTATCTCGCCATTATCATATTATAATTTGGTGGGAGCTAGCAGGCGCGGGTAATATGATATTAAACATGCTCCTGACATGACGTGACTGCATTGCACATTCATTACGGTTATTAAGGCTGAACAACTTACTGATGTCACTTGCTCTTCATGAATCACGTCATTTGACAAGAGTGTGGATTTTGACTGAACTTGTAACGCTATCCACAATGTTAATTTTCGAAACGTCAGCAGTAGACAAGTTGTAATTATGAAGATGCGCCAAACATAGTTAAAAGTTAACAATGTTAAACACTTTCCTGCGATGATTTGACTGCATTGCATTGCACGTTTATTACTGTTGTTAAGGCTGAAGAACTTACTGTTTATAAATCACGTCATATGACAAGGGCGTGTTAAGATATTCGACATTGTATGACCTGGTCTTGGAACGATTCTTTCAGATTTTAGAGGCCCAAGCCGAACACTATGCAGTATACAGTATACAGTATTTGATGAGGATTATAATAAAGAAGTATAAATCATATTAAACACGCTCCTGTCATGACGTGATTGCATTGCACGATTATTACAGTTATTTAGGCTTAACAACATACTGATGTCACTAGGTCTTCATAAATCACTGGTACAGCTATTAAAAGTGTGACGTCATTTGACGTGATTGCTTTAGTTATACACTTTTATACAGTGTGTGTCAGGTTAAACGAGGGACATACTTTAAGGGAGTGTAGTACCTACGCATGAAAATGAACAACTTTTACTAAAAGACCAACACTGAAATCGTGAAAGAACCAGCCGCTCTATACATTTAGACAAAATGTAGGGAACAGCTCTTTATTTTTTCATATAAAAGTTGTTTATTTTCACTCCCTTAAAGTATGTCCCTCGTTTAACCTGACACTATATAATTATGGTTAATATGGCCAAGGTAATGGACAATGCTATAATAATATAGTGTTTAAGTGAAAAATTTCACGGTCACCAATCGGTTTGTCAAGGCTGGTGATCAGTGTTCCAGGCTCAAGTTTATCCTTCAAGAATAGCGATTATATTAGTTATAATTACAAAGAAAATAAAGTGCTAAGTATGTGACGAGACAAGTAAAAGATTTGGTAGTAAAAACACCTTCAACAATATAATCTTTTTCATATTCTTTACACTAAACGACTAAACGACTAAATATTTTAAAAATAACCTGTATAATATAAATGTTTAAAGAAAGTCATAGGGAACAGAAGAAAATGTAAAATTCCTGTGTAAAATTCCTGTTCTCTATAGCTTTAGTTTGAGCTTTTCAAAAGAAACAAGAAGCAAGAAACACAATTCGCAGGTTTTTTTTCTTATTACGTATTCTCCTTGGTTTCTTTGTTAATGAAATGCATTGGATAGTCAACTTTTGTTCTAAGATAATAAAACTTTTAGGATCAAACATCGTAATAATGGTTTATCCTGTTTTAATGAGTTTTTGTTAGGTGACAGTTTTTTTACGTGCGGAGGAATGACCTGCTCGTACATGTGTCGTGTCCGTTGATGATCGAATCGTGTTCCTCGTCATTGTATTTAATACTGTATTTTGTTCATGGAACTGATTGATTTTGTTAGTGACGGTATTGAAAAGGTTTCAGTGAACTATCAAGCTTTTTTTATATTGGCTGTTCTTTATTCAGTCTCCTGTACATCAAATTCACCAAATTCCTTGATTGGGTTGGGTATATTGGAGCCAAATATATGACATTAACGTCCCCAAATAATTATCACTCTATTCTAGCGTATACAAAATTAAATAAAACCTACACACATAAAAAAAACTTTATAAAGTAAATTATTTATTCACTTAAAACGTAAATCCACCAAACTTTACCAAGAAATAAATTTAAACGCCGCGCCACGTCGTAATTCAGCTGAATTATCTAGTACATTATTTAGGCTTTAGACAGACTCAGGCGTCGGGTAATTCGATATTAAACACGCGGTCGACAGTGACGTGACTGGAGGCTTTGTCACGCGACTAGTGTGGATCGAGCCTTAGGGCTGCCATTGTCTAGTGTGGACAAAGAATGGAACTGATGTTCCTAATGATAATGGTTTTGCGTCAGGAATGGCACGGCTTTGTGGTGGAATTGGTCTTGATAAAGCAGATAGATGGATCAAATAAATTATGATTATGAATAGAGCTTTATTTTGGATATGCAATTGCCAACAGCGATGCGATGGCGTTGCGTTTTGGATGACCAAAATAAAGCATTTGTTATTTTTATTTAGAAAACCGTTTATATGAAATAACGTGGCTTAAAGTGTAACTTCAGTATTTCTCATTATAAGACTCGTCAAGTATTCTACGCAGTAGGTATGATTCAAAGATAGACAAAGAAGGAGATATAGTGAAAGAGAGGGAGATATAAAAGCATTAATATTGTACCAATACAATAGCTGTTTATATTGACAGGCTTGTGTAGGCGGTTGTATGAGATCATCTCAGGAACGTATTTCCCTAAGGCGACCCTTAGAACCTGTTCTGAATATTAAATAGCCGATACAATTCCTATATTTAATAAAAACATCAAATAAAAACAGAAATAATGGACTCTTATCGATTTTTTCTTCCGTTTCTGCGTAAGTTTACGATTTATGTTCAAATAACTTTTTTGCTATAAATAATTTTAATGTTGGTATTATATTTATAGAAACAACGAAACGAGATTCGTGAACACACCGGACAGCAGACTTGTGGTTATTGTATAGAATATTTCCTTTGCTATGGTATTTAAAACTTTTAAGGCTTTTAAAATATTAAGTCCACCTCGTTCATGTATTTTAAGGTTTTATGCAAGATTTAAAGCATAGTTCCTTAAAACTTTATAGTGTTCTTGATAGTTGCAGCCCTATATTAAAAGCACGTGAGTAACCGTACCTTTATACTTTTACTCAAACGGATTGGTGATAGATAACAGTATAGTGTTTTATGCATGGGTGTAGTGAGAATTTCCTCGCTTTTTGGACAAAATCGAAAGTAGGTACACGCATAAGATACAAGACACCTTAATCCATAAAAACACGCCTTTAAAATTCAATTGGCTTACTGTTATCCATTTTTACTTAAAAAAACTGGCCAAGTGCGAGTTGGAGTCGCACACGAAGGGTTCCGTACCACCATACAATATTTAACACAACATAATATAAAATAACGGCAAAAAAAATAAAAGAGGAACAAAGTATTAATTTATATATATACAGGTAGGCAGGGACATCGACGCGCAAACTGAAACCATGAATTCAGCATACGAATATGCTTCTATACCAGCGTAGAAATTAAACGTCGGAAATTAAAAAAAAAGCTGTTTCATAGAAAAGTGCAATTTCTTCGCGGTCAAAATGTGTGGAACAGCTGTTTTTGAAGTGAAAACTTCTTTAATCGGGTTGGGCATTTTTTGATATGGATTCCCACAAGGAAAAAACCATTGAACTTGCGCCACTGTTACCGTAAGCGACACGGCTTCGGATGTGTTCGGCTGTCCTCGGTATGTACTCGGTTTTAATGTATATCCGATATGTCAGTGAGTGATTGCAAAGTATTCTGTTTGTGTTTTGTTTTCACTTCTGTCGGCACTCCCGGAGTGCCTCTTTTTTTTTAATGACGAAAAATTTCAACGCAGTGTCGTTCAAAATCGTGTACTGAATCCATGATAACAGGTTGCACGTTCATACCCTGTTACGCTATATATTTTGTCTGATCTCTCCCCTGTCGTGTCGGATTGCCGTCCCATCGGACTATGAGAGTGAGGGAAGAGAGAGTGCACCTGTTTCTGTGCGAACACTTGTGCACTATAATATCTGTCCCGCGCCGAAGGCTAGTCTCCGTTGATATTGGCCGCCGTGGCCGAAATACGGTCTGAAGGACCCTGTATTTATAACAGTACATTTTTAAACAAGTAGCATTTTTAGTTTCCAAACCAAAGTTCCATGCACTTAGTACTAGAAACCTACTTGTATAAACAAAGATATTTAAAAAGATACCCAGTTTATTTCGCTTGACGTGCCCAGTCAGTATACTAGATCTGGGTTATCTAGATAGTGATGACCTATGCATCGCGTGCATCAACCGATGTATGGCGTAGATTTGCTACTCGCGAGCTGGTATCTACTGTTTAGTGCTTGAAAAACCCAAGTTATGTGTTAGGGTATTACGGTACAGAGGATTGTATTAAACAACTCGCGTGGATGTCGGAAAACAATAATTTGTCTCTTTACTATATTTTCTTTTTCTAAAATAAAAATAGCCTAAGTTACTCCTTATAACATCAGCTATCACTCGCCGTCAATCCAGCCGTTTCGGATATAAGACGAAACAAATAGAAAGACAAACGGAAAGAAATAAAAATGTTTTTTTTTGTCATAAATACTTAACGTAATATACTTTCATATGCATTTAGTAAAAAGTGTTATCTTTTTGTTATCTATACAATACAAAGAGACACTTTAATTTTATTTATTTGTATGTATATGTATTTATTGCACAATGTATAAATAAATTAATGAAATAACCATCACCCTTAATAACCATTACCCATTAATACCTACTTACTTGTTAACTGTAAACCTTTTTTAAGATTTGAAGGGTTTGGATTAAGTTGAGAGTATTAATCAATGTTGCTTTTACATTAGGACCAACATTTTACACACTAGCCTTTGAAACAGTTTTCATTTCAATACCGTGCAATATATCAAACTGTAGCTACAAATGCAACAAATAAATAGTTCACACGCAATTCTAGCAGTAGGTACTAAGGCTTAATAAAGTGTCGGGCGACTGGTGTTGAGTGACGTCGTGCGTGTAGTCTGACACCTGAAGTGGCGACCAAACCGTGGCAAAACAAATCACACCTACTATTGCAGTAGGTAATTAATTCTTTGTGCTTATGTGACCCTGATAGATAAGAAATCTTACGTGTAGTGAGCTTAAGGTGACCTGTCAACAGTGTTAAGTCAATGTCCTTAGCATGTAGAATGACAGCTCATTTCAAGCTCATTTCTGCACCTAAGTTTGAGTTAAGATGTTTACTATAAATTCATTGACGAGTTTTTTTTTTTTGACGAGTCCTCGTACGGGTATCGGCACGCGTAGTGTGGGACGTCCCCCAGCTAGATGGACGGACGACCTAAAGAAGGTGGCTGGGACAGACTGGCTGCGGAAGGCGCAGGACAGGCTGTTGTGGCGCAGCCTGGGAGAGGCCTATGTCCAGCAGTGGACTGCAATAGGCTGAGTTGAATGAAGTTTAATTTAATACGCTATATGTAGGTTATTTTTCTATTCTTACGTGCCATGGGTGACTACCGAGATGACGACTAATTGAGAAGTATGGAAGAAAAAGACACGTTGCGCCGACCCCGAATAAATTGGGATAAGAGCAGAAGAATGATGATAATGTCAGGAATTCTTACTCCCATTACTGAACACAATTATGTAAAGCCCGTTTACGTAAAGCCTGGATAAATTATCTGTGTTAAATCTCGTGTCAAGTGTTTTGATGGTAGGTAACCAATCATAGTCGAAATCATGGCCTTAACTGCAATTTGCTGACCAACTTAGCTTTCAGAATTCAATCTATGATTTTCACGGTACGTGCAGTCACTGGGTCCAAACGTGTTCCAAAATCTGACAGACGGGCTAGCCTTTAGATGTCTGCATTTCCTATAAATTGAATCATGGATGGCAGTCGTTCTGTATAAAGCCAAGTTCAGACATATGGGACGCTGTTCCTAACATAGTTTAACAAAGGCTGGGTTGATACAATACATAAAATTGCCCTTACTCGGAATATAAATAGAGGGTAAACAGCCCAATGCATGGTCAGGTGCGCAGTGGCAGCCAAGAGATCGTAAGTTCGATCCCCACTCCTACAGCGGGAGGGCAGGTTAATATGCCTATTAACCTGAGTAGGATGGATTAACAAAAGTATGTAAAGTGTAGAACATAATTATAATTACTAGAAAATCTTGAAAAAAAAACAGTTTCCTTCTCTAAACGAAGGCATAATCCCATGAACCCTCCCCACTCGTAATATAATATTCAAATAACAAACCAGCGTGGTCTAGTGCATCCTCGTTGCATAATGACCTCAATTAACGTTCTCGTTCGTTCACTGGCTCATTCATTCGTTCATTCACTTGAATTTTTCTTCGCCATCTTAATTTGTACGTGACTCCGGCAGTTAATTAGTGCAATTAAAAGATCCTGGCGTTTTTGTTTTAGTACTCGCATTGCGAAGCCATTGTTGAAAATTAAATTAGTCCTGAAATTGTTTTACGTCATTAGGATAATATGTGATGTTTGGGTGCCGAGTAACGGGCAAATGAGAACGGAGCTAGAATAGCGTGTGACGTATGCGACTCGTTCATTCATGTGCTTTTGAATTTAGAAGGCATATTGTGTTGCTTTCAGTTCAAGATAAATTTCTTTTTTTAATCTTAGAGACTAATCTGACAGGTGTAATGTCAAACTTCTATACTAAAAAAACGCAAACACAAAAGACTTAAATGTCAGATTAATCTCTGGGATTAAAAAACAAACTTTAGACTATATTATTTTACAGTGGTGTACTTAATCTGCATTCACGATTTAATTGGCAAAAATGAAAAAAAATTACTATTGCTAATAACCTTCAAACATTTTTATAAGTTTTTCAATAGTGCTAGTCACTCTGTGTCACACAATTTGTGGAATTTGTTCTACTAGTGCCGCGTCGCTCAGTCGCATCGCATCTTTCTGCGGGAGCCCTAAAAAGGGTAGGGTGTCCTGCTAGGGTCAGTTAAAAGGTGGGTTTAACTAAGATTCTGAATTGGAATCAAAATAATAGAGATATTTGACACATATCATACGAAACCCATTAACCGGTTGAATGTCGTAATTACAGACAATTAAAAAGCCATTGTGTCTCGCGTAGATCTACGTTCCGGCCATATGAAGGGTTAATATAACTTTCCAATATTAATGAAAGCATGCAGCTATGCGTATGTTTATTCAAAATTACCTAATGATTGAGATTGATTAGGCAATTGATCACAATCAGTCTAATAGATTAATGATGAAAATATTACCGACATTACATGTACAGGGTGTGGGCTAGAATCTAATGCAAACCGCTGATGTATCTTATCAGCGGGGTAATTTCGTCACACACTGACAGTGGCATGGCTCCATTTTGACAGTTCAACAACCTTCATTACGTTATTTACGTTGTTGAGCAGACAAATTTTTCGAACATAAAGCAATGGATTAGCAATATCTTTCAAAATGATTGAGATTGTATTTGATAGCGTGTTACGCATTTAGGGTGCAAGGTACATTACCTAGTAAGCCCCATGTCATTGCACAAAACACATCACTTAGAGCGAAAGAGACAGGATATTATCTTAGTTAAAATTACCAAATATATAGCTATTCAACGTGGCAATGCTGCCAGTCTTCTGGGCACGTTTCCGGATGACAGCGATGCGGACGAGTACTTCGACGAAGTGTCCTTTTGTTTTTGTATCTTATTTGTGTAGTTAGTTAGTGATTTAATTTAGTACCTAGTGTGAATATTTCGTTGTGTTAAATATGGTAAAGGTATACAATGTAGCTAATGCTAGCATGTTCATATTAAATTAAGAGGAAAAAAAAATCTGATTTCGAAAAAGCAACTCCGTTTGACTTGTTTTGAAAGAATGATGCTTTCTTTTTGCTCTGGCGAACTACATAATGTCGATGATATGATGATGAGCTTCGCGCGGCTTAAATTATACATCCTGTATAGTTAAGTAATTACAGAAAATGTTGTGTCCATGTCATACATATATGTAATTTGAATTAATAGTAATGATCGGTTATTTGACTGACATGTTTGCAGTGAGGTCTTCATTTGTTAATGGAGAAGTTATTCATAGTTTTGGAATAAAGTTTTAATTACGATGATTGATAATGAAATTGTGTTTATTTGTAATTAAGGTAATTTAACATCACCCAGTTTATTTGTTATTTATAAGAGAAAGACTTTACGGTCGAATTATTCAAAAACTAACTCAATTTTAAATCGCTGTTAAGTTGCATCGATTATTTTTTTGTAAACATTAGCTAATTCGTAATTAATTGAATCAGTTAATATGTCTAAAAATATATTCTCTATATATTATTTCTATTTATTTATAATTTGTAATAATTAGATGGGATTGATAAATTTCACAAAGTTGGCAGTAATAATGGAGAGGGTTTTTAAAGGGTTTTTTCGACATCCACGCGGGCAAAGCTGCGGTCGAAAGCTAGTGCTCTACAACATCTAAAGTTAACCAGGAGGAAAAGAAAACAATATCTAGTAATTTTACACGACGCGACGTCTATTTACATGTTGTTTTTCAATTACAATTATTATTAGAACTAAAATGCAACGTACCACAAACGTATTACGTAACTACATGCATATAACGTTTCACATATTCCCGATAGAAATAAAAGTTTCCCAGCTCGCGTGGCTATAAGTAATTTTAATGCAACACTCGACCACTTGAAGTTATTTAGGTTAATTTCCAGCCTTTTGAACTTAACGCTTTTCAGCTACGTCAGAATCTTTATTGAATTTTCTCGTGGAGAACACGTTACCTGCATGGAAGTGACACCTAAATGCTTATGTGTAGTGTGTTAGTATAGAAAGGGTTAGGGGGCTGTCTCGGCATTGCTTTTTATACAGTGTTACTTTATGTGTTTTATGAGGAAAATCTTGTGATACTTGCTTATTCTTGAGACCTCTAAATGGTAATAAGGGTAAGGGTTGTTTTTTATTGTGTAGCCTTTTTTAAGAGAACTTTCTTCATTAAGCAATCTGGACGATATACTCCTGAAAATGTTTTGGAAAGTGTATCCTGAAAGAAATTATTAGAATCCTACATGTGATCTTCTAAAAAAAACATAGTTAACTTTAAAGACATAACCTACTGCAATACAGATTAATGTGTTACAATACCCTTTAATGAGTGTTTGCGTAAGAATTGAATCCGAACAGCACCCTAACTGCGTCTCACTACAATATCAATCTGAATAATTTTTAAGGCTAATCCATTGCTGCATATGTTCGAAAAATTTGTTTGCTCGGCAACGTAAATAACTCAATGAATGTTGTTTAACTGTCTATATGAAAACCATAGTCCGTTATGCAATTACCCTGCATCGATTTTTTTACATTTTCACTAGATGCTTTTGGATCAGACTGTATCTAATATTATTGTAAAACAGCAAGAGATTTTTATAGTATACTAGCTGCGCCCCGCGGTTTCACCCGCGTAAGTTTTTCCTTATCACTTAGGGGGATGAAAAATAGATGTTGGCCGATTCTCATAGATACCGGAGCACAAAAAATTTCATCAAAATCGGTCAAGCCGTTTCGGAGGAGTATAGCAACGAAAACTGTGACACGAGAATTTTATATATTAGATTTTATTGAAAGTTATTAGTACTTAACCAAATTATGTACCTATAGAAACACGATTAAAGGAGTTCCAATTCTTAGTTCCAATTCCAGTCTTACCTAGAAAACTAGTTACGCGACTTTAATTCACTGCCCTCATTTCCACCAAAATTACTCACAAGAGTACAATCTAATGTTTCTTTTCTCTGTTTCAGGTACATACAGTTTCTAACTTGCCATGTGGATCTCTCGCAAGACAAAGGAGGAGCGAGTCTCGCTTTTGTGGAAATTCTTCCGCGCCCCGCTTTCTCACACACATTTGTGTAAGTCTGGAGTCTGGAGTCTGGAGTTTTACGTGCCCTATAATCTTACTTTTGCTTATTTTTCCTTTGAGGTAAGTAATGTAGCTATTGATGTGGAATTGTGGAGGATTGTGGCTTACTGAATACGAAAATGTATTTAAAGGTGGTAGGTACCTACTACTTCACAAAAAAAGTTTATTTTGTAGTGGTTTTGCCCTGGCTTGACGCACCCACAGGCAAGCTTGGTTAAGCAACCGAAAACCCCTAGGTTGTCATGCGAGATGCTATAAAAAAAAAAAAGTTGCGTTAATGTTTAGTACTTTTATTTTTCTCTTATTGAGTTGTTGGGTGAGAATGTTGTCTGCAAGCCATTATTTATAAATTAATTGTTATTGAGAAAGAAAACGCTTGTATACATCATTTAAATGAAAGTAACTTTTTGTGTCTGTTTGTTCACTTTGTACTACTAAACTACGCAATGGATTTTAATTCAGTTCTAACTATCATTTAGAGAATTTATTCCGGAAGGTTGTATGAAACTTACGTATTACGTTTAGAACGCTAGTAAAAATAAATGACTGTCTTATCAATCTCACAGCAGTACCGTTTTTGGTACTTAAGTTAGGGATGTAAAATCCTATTACCTACTTACTCATTCTTTTTTTCGTGAGCGTTATGGGAGCATTATAGGAACAAGAAATTAAAAATAGCAGCCCATCTTGTAAGGGGCTCTTAGTGACCTATTTAACTGAATTGGCTCATCAGCATGAATAAGCAATTTATCATATAGGGAGTCATTTTGTCTCTTAATAAGTATCGTGAATCAAAACTAGTTCAATTAAAGCCGTTGTTCAAGAACTCTTTGTCCTCATAAGAGTCTGATACTGTTTAAAGAAATCATGTGACTAATAGCCGCATGGTTCGATCGATCAGGTTAAGCTACGCTTGCCGCAGTTGGTCCGGGAATGGGTGATTATTTTTACATACCAAGACCCCTCCGTGCCACGGAAAGCACGTTAAGCCGTTGGTCCCGGCTGTCATTCGTAGATCTTTAAAAATCTTTACGGGCCGTCAGAAGCCCGAAAGTCTAACAACCGGTCTTACTAAGCGGTATCGTATTACCCATTAAGAGGGTTGTGGAGCTCAGATAGGCAGTCACTCTATGTGAAATACTGGTATTTAGCTGTATATGGTTAGACTGGAAGCCGACCCCAACATAGTTGGGAAAAGGAAAGTTGATTGAATCCGGGGGGACATCAACAAACATAATTTCTACTCTGAAAAAATATCATATGGTTGGCGGGATATAAGAAATATTAATTTCCCACGTTTATACTAATTAAGTGAATGGTGTTGTGAATGACCTTTCGTAGCACCTATGTGACTAGTGACCCACCCCTGCTTTGCACGGTTTTTATGACTTGACAAAACACGACAATTTCTTTAATATATCTTCTATCTATAGGTATAAATAAAACAAAGTCGGGTTAGTTACACCATTTGTAACTCAAGAGCGGCTGAACAGATTGTTATGATTTTTTGGATTTGTCTCCGCCCCGAATAGCAGAATAACTGTTAAAACACGGGAAAATTTCACGAAAAAAATAATAAGAATTTCAAATCAAATCAAATCAAATTCATTTATTTTGTGAACATAAGTAAAAAATTGGTGGTAAATAATACATAAAAATTTAATTTTCACGATAAATTCATTTTATCATGCATTTGTTTTTATTGATTCTGATGCGGTAGGAACTTCACCGGGTCAGCTAGTTATATAATACGAGTATAATATTATAATAATATATTATACACATAAACCTTTCCGGAGTAAATTCGAAGACCGACTTGAAAAGCGACTTTAATCAATACTATTCTTATAAATGCGAAAGTGTGTCTGTCTGTTACCTCTTCACGCTTAAACCGCTGAACCGATTTAGATGAAATTTGGTATAGAGATAGTTTGAGTCCTGGGAAAAAACTTAGGATACTTTTTATCTTGATATTTCTACGGGATCTTGACTTATGCGGGCGAAACCTCGGGGCGCTGCTAGTTTATAATAATTTATGTATAGGTATAGTAGTCGGCCACCAGCTGATGAGGCCTCTAACAAACCTAATCATCACTGCCTCTTCACCGTATAGAACATCTTCCTCAGTGTAACCATGCAGTAAATATGTGGGAAGTTAATTACGTCAGCTTAGCATACATTATAACTTTATAAGTCGCCATAATAAATCGAAAGGCATCTCATACAAACACGCGTTGCGTTACACAGCACGCCGTTTAGTATAAGGCTATAAAGTTTATTGGCTTTATTACGCCTAAGGTTTCGCTCAAAAACCCTAGCTAACCCCTTATAAAACAACCCTTATCAAAACGACACATGTTCCGTTACACGTGTCAAAATTTGTATCATATTTGTATGGAACTAAAGTTTCAATTTGTATGATAGATGCTAACCCTACAGCTTTGTGACGAAATCTTTGATGTGCACCCTCTCGCCCCGAGCATTCAAAGTCTTTCATAGATAAAGTGCATTTCGATATTAGAAGTTTCAAACATAGTTTTAAAGTGAAATTTACGGTATGAAATTGTTTTCCTCTTTCAAAGAAGGACGTGTCGTAACGCAAGGAATGGGTTCAGAGTTTATAATAATGCTACTGCTTTTTATTCGATATGAGAATGGAATTTCTATGTGTAGTTTTAGGTTATGAATGGCTTTTGATATGTATGCAGTATTTCGTGCCTGTTTGAAGTTGGTTTGTAATTGGGCGAAATAAAATTAATCATTTGTTTTGCTTGGGCCTTCGTAGCATGCGTTGTTCATACAAATATAATACCAAAATAATTTGTAAATCAAACATATTTTAAGGTAGTGTGTGTTTATTCCGATTGGATTACAGAATATCTAGGTTCCCGAATATATATTTTGAAAGGACTCTGATATAAAGACGAGATATGAGGAATTTCAAATGTCTATAGATAACTTATTTTTCTCATAACTCGTCTTTAAATTACTTACAAATCTCAAATCAATCAATAAAAAAATAATATCAAATCAATCTCAATTTCTTTGATTTACAAATTATTTGAATATTACGTTTGTATAAACTACGCATGCTCCGCCGGAACCTTAAGCTTATTTTAAGTACTCTAATTTTTTTTGACCTTTGTTGGCCACTCTAAAATGCAGTACCTAGAATTAGTTTCCTAACCATGAAACAATGTAAAACACACCTTACATACTATCAAATACATATAACCTCAAAACTAACAAACCGATACATTCAGACAAACACAATTTACATTACAGAATCAGTTTAACTTTACACAATGCCATATAAACTTTCCAAGATGGCGGCTAAATTATACAGCACTTGGGAACTGATTCGAACAATAGGATACCCACTTAGAAATTACTATAGGAATGTTTTAACAAGAAAATTGACCTGTAAACTATGTTGAGGGTCCTGTAAGGGTTTGGACACAAACTACGCAACTAGTTTACGATATTGTGATTACTCTTGGGACTAAGTTTGGCCGTACGAATGTGAAAATGGATTCCAATATAACATCGGAACGTTATTGATTTGTTGTGTTGGAGATTACTTGTGACTTATTGCCTTATTTTCATACTTACTCCCGTATGAATACTTGTTTCATTGAGAATTTTGGGAAAATAAAGCACCCTGCTTTATTTTCCCAAAACCTGACATTGGACTCAAAAAGAGCAAAGGTTGACAGGAAAAAGAACATAAAGCTGCCAAAAACTTGTCAACAATAGGACAAGAAGAAAAATACCTAGATAACTTTTCTTTCTTATTTAGCCTAGCATAATCAGCCTATATTCCCACTGCTGGGACACAGGCCTTCTCTCGGTGAGAGGGGTAGGCCGTAATCCTTCACGACCTAGCACAAGTAATCAGCGTTCATTAGCTGTTAGTGTCAATATTCCACAACAATGATGACACTGACAGATCTCGAACGTGGTTTAGACGTGCTGAACGCGTTCAGTTCCATTGAAATTTGCCCTAAAATATTTTTGCATATAAGTACATAACTTAGAATATCGTGGAAAACCCAAAGCATCATCTGAAAACTTCCCCGGGTTTAAAGTAAATTCCAAGCAACTGACTCCAAAATAGTCGTAATGGCGCATAAGTAATGACACAGGCAATTACTACATTTGAAGTAACAACAGCTCAACCGAGTTTTAGCTTGTCTATATTGCAATGCAGCACCCTAATTGCGTAAGCACTTTCAGTCACAATCTGAAACATTTTGAAGTATATTGCAAATCCATTGCTTCATGTGTACGTATAACTTACTTAACGCAATGAATGTTGTTGAATTAAAATGAAAGCCATTGGTACTGTTAGTGTGTTACGCAATTATAAGTCATACATAATCATACATAAATATCTATTTATGTATGATTATGTATTTTTGATTGATGTTAACCAATTTTCTATAAGTTCGTTTTGAACGGTTAAAATTAATTGGATTTTTGTGGAAGTGCAGTTGAAGAATTTGATATAATTTGTAATTTTTTTAGTAGGAACGAAGTGTAATTGGTTCATTACTTTTCTGATAGTAATTCTTGGTAATAACGTGATCATTCTCCTGCCCTCATCCCAATTTATATGTGGTCGGCACAACATGTCTTTTTCTTCCATACTTCCCTATTAGTCGTCATCTCGGTAGTCACCCCTTTCTAACCATATCATCATTCAAATTTCCATCCATCGTTTCTTTGGCTGCCTCGGCTTATTTTTAATTATTTTATTTTTGGATTGTTGTTTTGTTAAGAACTATTTGCTGTACTCTGGACGCTTTTAACACGAACGTTTTTTTAATTTTATTACATCATTCTCATATATAATTATAAATTCAACATTAATGATGTAACTAATATTTTTGTAAAAATATAATTTAAAAGAGTGTCCATGGAGTTTCCTGCCCGTTCTTCTCCATAGGTACCTACGCTTTGGAATGGGCAACTAGCTTCATATTTTCTGACTGACCGACTTCTTGACAATTCAAAAGTGCCTATAAATGGTTTAATTGAAATAAATGCTTTGAGTTTGAGTTTGGTCTTCCCCTACTCTTATATTAGCCATCGACATCCATACTCAAAACTCTTCTCACGACATTTTTCTCATTTCTCCGTAACACATGCCGATATCTACCATGACAACAGAAGGCCAATTCTCGTAATTTAAAACGTTCAAAATCTAGTCGCAGTCTCATCTCAGCGACAAACAAATGTCAAAAACTTGTCAAAATGTAGGGAAATTAGAGGTATTTTTGACAGATTGAGACTGAGATCAGACTGTGAACGTTCTTAAAATTACGAGAATTGCCGCTCTGATTTCCACACAACTTTTCAGTTACCGATGCCACTTATAACGTCTGAGTATAATTTTAACTAATCATTCTGAAGACGTATTTAAGTGCTTTCATTGTCACATTACTTACTAACACTTTGGGCAATTTTTTTTTTTTTACTCTCTTCTGTCCCGTTGCTAAGCAAAGGCTTTCCCCCAAATCCTTTCAGGCTTCCTTTCCCAGAGCCACCTCGACAATATTAATGCATATTGTTTAAAAATACTTAATGACTGTACGATGCTCTAGCATAGCTAAATGTTTGTCAATTGCAGGCGCGGTATTTGAATTTAATAATAAAAACATAGTGAAAATCGGCATCCGTTGAGAGCAACACCATGTGTGTATTTATCACATTAAGAAGTTTCATCTGATCCTATCACAGTCGTTTCAACGTAAGCAATGCACAATACTCTTATTCTATTGTGTTTATTAAATGTAGCGAGCATCGAGAACTCGATTCCTTACGGGAATCGGATTATCCGATTATTTTAAACGCGGATTTGAGAATGAATCCTATCCGTTGAGCTCACTTGTTATCTTTAGTTGTTACTCTACATATTTTATATTTACATCTTTATTATGTAAATATTGGGAATAAGGACGTGTTTTGTCTCTCATGTTGTTCTGAAAAGAACATAGTTCAAACAAGAAATAATTCTTGTTTGAACTATGTTCTTTTGTTATTTGTTTGGATAATATGATTGCGATGAGAAAGGTAGGATATTTTTATTATGAATTGGTAAGAATAATATTCCTGTTTGAATAATCTATTTCCTCGTAACTGAACCTTAAAAGTTTGTAACCCAATATTGTTTAATAAGGTTTATTAGATAATGTTGTTGAACAAAACAATAAATAAATCAGTCTGTGTTGTCTCACTGGGCCTTGGTGAAAAGAAACGCAACATTCATTGAATAATGAAGGCCATACTTACTACTCAAGAAACTATTTTCACGTCAAAGCGAATCATGCGCTGTATATATTCTAAATTTTATTCCAACAACGCGGTAAAACAAATAAATATCTCTCGTCTGTTGTCGTAAAAATTTAATAATACCAACATTGGTAATGCTTTAGCGAACTGAAATCGTATTCACCCAGTTTTCGTGAAAAACCTTCCCTGTACAAAGTATACATAAATATACGTGAATATATAAGTGTATAAAAACAATTTTTATTTTCGAGCTATTCCCGATGAAACTCTAACTCGCTTAATGTAGGGAGTTGTAACGAGTTGTGGGTTTACTCGCTTGAAATCGAAATTGGTTCCGTATTCGATTGAATCGATTTGCGAACAGCTCTTATCGTGCTTTATTTTCATGACTTTTTATTATATTACTGTATTTTTATGTTGATTTGATTTTAAAGGAGAATTTTGTGTTAAAATGGATATAGGAGATAAAAATGTATTAGCCATGAAACTTTTTTACGTATTTTATAAATTTTATCACACCGTTTTCACGGTTTGCTTGCTATTTGAGTTGAAGTATTAAGTCATTGTCAGTCACAAAGCATTTATTTCAAATAAACCAATTACAGGCACTTTTGAATTGTCAAGGTGTCGGTCAGTTAAGAAATATGAAGCTAGTTAGTTGCCCATTCCAAAGCGTAGTGGATACTTACCTATGGAGAAGAACGGGCAAGAAACTACACGGACACTATAAAATCATAAAGGAGGTGTTTCTTTTTTCATACAACTGTGGCCAAACAATGTACCTTAAGAACAAAAGTACTGAAATACAGAAAAAAAATTGCAGATTCTGAAAAAAAAAATTGGATTTATTTATACATTTGTACCACATGAAATTGTCGTTCAAAGATATTAATAACTTGCAACCCATGAATTAATTTGGCAATCTCATTTTATATTTTTCCGATGATGCGTTTCGTTACTTCATGTTATAAAAGTAACATAAAGAAATTATCCTAAAAGTATATTGAATATTATCTTATTATTGTATTAAAAAAAGTTTTTTTGGTTATATAAAACATTATTTTTGTGAAACATTTAGCGAATAAGAATTAAAAAAGACATTAATTGATTCAGATATTGTATGCGTTTGGTTAGCTTTCTGAAAGGCCAAAAGACTGTGCTCCAAGGCCGATTATTATCTATTTTTTTAATTAGTTGTTTTGTTTACCAATAAATAACATCTTATCATAATTCCGTTTGGGTTCCTCGGCACACGAAATAGCACTCCAAGAGATGGGAAACCAACGAACGGTTGGTTTCCCATCTCTTGGAGTGCTATTTCGTGTGTGATTTCATAATTGTTGATTTGGCTATTCTTTCCTTAAGGAGTTTGACATTTATAAACCAACTGTTTAATACCTAAACGGCGGTGTGAATGTTGATGAGCAGAGCCCTTGAATATCAGATACTTAACGTGTATTTATCGTAGAATCAAAGAGTAGATGGAATGGGTATGTAGAACGAACAAATACACATTTTAGGTCCCTTGGACTGTCATACAACATTTTATAGACCGATGACCGTCACTGATAGGAGGTCCATGCCTCCTTTATGGTACAATTCCATTCCATTTTTATATTAATGGCACCATCGTTTTATCGATGATGAAATGTATTCGCTGGGGAGTGAGGACTGATGTGACCACAGACTAATTAATATAAAATGCATCTATAATATACAATATTCAATATTGTAGTCTAAAACAACCGGAATCATAATATTTATTTTGACAATTGGAATAGTTTGACACTTGACAGCTGTCACTGCTGTTATGAACGTTTCGTTGAACGCAGTTACGATGTGAGGTAGTGATTTTTTACATTCTCTTATTTCTTAATCAATCGAATATTGGAGGATTTTAAATACTGCTACTATCACAATTTATTGCAAGGAATTTCATTTGTAATTTGTACCTCGGTACAAGTTTGGCCGAAAAAAAAACACATCCTTTGTTACAAAGCATTGGTTACATCATTCATATTGAAATTATTCATAAATTATGAAAAAAATAATAATTGTGTAACAATATTGATAGTATTTAGAATTGCAACTTCATTAATCGACTGCTTTGAATTCCATTTTTATTAATAAACGTATAATATTTATATCATTTACGAGATTCATATCTGCGCCCCCAACTAGCTGCTTATCTTTTAACTTCCCGAAGCTTTTAGTAACAAATCACACGAACTCACACACAACTATCTGTTTTATGCAAACGTATAAACAGATTACACAGTTTTCTTCTGATGGGCTTACTTTAATGGATTCGCCTGTTTGCCGAACAACTTTCGTACTTCGTAGGAATCACTTAATCTGCCACTCTTGGATATATTTTTATGTGATTTATGAACGAGTGACGCCAACGTGGCTAGACGAAAACATTTATTTTGGATTTTCTCAAGTATTTTATGGGAAGTGGGGCTGCCAGTTGTACGTTATCGTCTGTAACACGAGTTTTCCTCGGTCGTGATCTCGTATCTCCATATTTACATGTACTGATGGTGGTACTTGTGTTGTCATATTGTTACACGGGTTCGTTGTGTACCTTTGTTATTTGTTGTTCCTTCTTCTCGTCGGGATTGTTATGAAGGTCAATGAATTATATCGTGGGTGCTTATGTTCGAGAAAAACATATTCGATTCTGTTACAAATCATAGAATATTAATAAAAGTTTATCAAAATGATGACTATAGGCCGACACCACACCCCTCCCGCACCGCGCTGCTACCTCAGGCAACGTCTCAGTTAAGCGGTCGGCCTATAGGTGCAGTGTAGTGTAAAAAACATTTAAAAATACATAAACATTTATGCAAACTACACTCATAAAACCTGATATGTCTTTAACACAACATTAAACAAACTCTAAAAAATAATGTGAACAAATAAATTACTTGTAAGTACATAATATTCTTCTCGTATAAATACAAACTCATTTAAGGCCAGGACAGACAGGTTCTGTACAGTCGAACGAGCGGAATCCTATTCTAATGCAGCTGTCGTGTGATTCTGCCGTATTGGCTTAACACTTCTTCGACTTGACAGCCTAGAAATTAGGGAGCTGAGCAATTTGGGACAGCTGAATTGCATTAATGTATTGTATTTTGTTGTATACCTGGTTAAGATTCATGGGGTCTCGGTTTGGTAATTTGTTTCGATTATTTATGATTTAATTTTGTTCATTTGTGTTTGGACCTTGAATTTCATTAGAATATAATATAAAGTTTTTATTAGATGATTAAGATTTCTTAAGAAGAAGTTTGATACTATTATATTTGGTTTTTATTGTTCCGTACCCAAAGGGTGCCAACGGGACCCTATTACTAAGCCTCCGCCGTCCGTCCGTCTGTCGGTCCGTCAATCCGTCTATCTGTCTGTCTGCGGGCTGTATCTCATGAACCGGTTTGGGTAGACAGTTGAAAATGTTGAAATGTTCACAAAGTATGTATTTCTATTGCCACTATAACAACAATTATAAAAATAAAATTAAAAATTAAAGTGATACAATAAACGTTTTTTGCCTTGTGGTACGGAACCCTTTATGTAGGAATTCGACTCATACTTGGCCGCTTTTTACTTGTTTGAATACATAAAGATATTGGGAAAAGGGCGAACCTTCAGATGAAGGTTGCCGTGTGTCAGCTTTGGTACAATCTTTGCTTGAATGTCTGTATACCTAAATATTTTGCCGTGTGTACATAAAATGAGCTATTTGGTTTGAAACCTATATACATACATAGACATACCTACTTATATTCTGACGGCTAACGATAGATACAAGACACGCTGAACTCTTGTTAACTTAACACACTTTTAGTACAAGCATGTTTATGATAGTTGTCGAAGTTAACAGGAACAATATTGACGGAATGCACTCGTGCTTACATTGCATGCATGTACACTGTATACGTAGGTTGTTTGTACCTGTACCGGACGTTCATAATGTTTTAGAGGAGTTTTGTTTTCTTCGTAACAACATAGGTTATATTCTAGGTAGATTGGTGTTTTTTCGGCTAATTTGTTTCTAAATTGTCTAAAAAGAAGTGTTTTTCAAAATCGCTCATTTCTTTGAAAAGGTGCGCCCAGACGGTGCCTGTGCCGCAAATGCCTTTTTAAAATATTATTATGTGTGATGCCCTAGCCTATGGCAGCCGGCACGAACGTGGGTTACCGTGCGAAACAAAGGCCTCGCACTGTCTGAACGAACCTTTATTCTTGCCGAAGAGCGCAAATATTGATCTCCTATTTTATTAAGTAACTAGTATTAAATTACAATTGTGTTGCGTAGAAGATTCATATTCCAAATTAGTTTTTTTGTACCTACACAGACGATTCGAGATCATAATCTGCCTAGCCTTTTCCTAAATATTTTGGGGTCAGCTTCCAGTCTAACCTATCTAGCTGAATACAATTCGATAAAGTTGAAGATGGGATGTAAATTATCTGAGATTATGAACACTGCTATAAAGAGTTTTACTCGAATTTTAAAACAACAGACGTTTCGAGATAATTCGTCCAAATAAGTAAATGAGTGTACCAACAAAACTATTAGTGGTAACAGTAATAACTCCAGATAGAAACGCGTCCATCTAAGCAGGCATGGCTAATTTGGCTTAATGCTTACCCTCGTCTGCATTAACCATTAACTTGTGACATGCTTAATTTGCTAAGTGCCCTGGTCAGTCCTCGGGCAGCGGTCACACTAGGCGCGAGGAAATACATAATTACTTTTGAATGTGTTTTAAATTACATTGTTTTAAGCGCTAAGTAGTTTTATAGATGGTGTAAAGTTGTGTTGTTTTTAACGTTATGTTTTACGGTTCTCAGAATAATCATAATCGTTTATTTGCTAAGAAGGTACATAAAATAAAGGTTTTTACAAAACTTTGTGATCCCTGTACAAGCTACCTTAAATTAGGCATGCACACCACATACATTGAATTTTTGTATAAAAAATAAACATCTGTGAATTTAAAATTGACAAAAAATAAATAAAAAGTGATGGAATTTAAACCAAGCTCTCTATCAATAGCACACAAATGTCAAATATTAAAACTAAAGGGTACCTATAACATCTGCCAAGGTCGCGGGTTGTTCGAACGAGTTACCGTGGCACAGGCAACTGAAGGAACACGGGTGTGTTTTAGTCTGACATGCCCCCTCCCGCTCAAGTTATTTGAAAATTTCCCACACAAAAAAAGGGTACCTAGTACCTATAAAATTTAAGTTTATTTTATTTCAGGGAACTTGTTTTCTAACTCTTTTTTTATTATTATGGTATTCGAAGAATACGATTATTTTGCGACACTTTTTCTTTTTAACATTTGTCAAAAGTGTTAACTGTAGGCACTGCACTAATTGCCTTAACCCCTTCGCTACGATCGTATAGAAAAACTTTACTGCAAACTGAACAGTTTTCTTTCCTAATCCACGCCTTGCTCAGAGATGTCTTACTCTTAACAACTCTGCACACCATTGTCATTTTCTCTTAGTACCAAGCACCCTTTTAGATTTTTAACTACATATTCTGTCCACACAATGTGGCATAGGGATATCGACGCGCAATCTGTTACCATGGATCCAGGACATGAACCTGAACCCTTGAAAAGTTTTGAACACGTAGAAATTGCATTTTTCTATGTAACAGCCGTTTTTTTTTATAACCTACGAAAAATTTCTGCGATAATATCTAGAATCATTGAGCTATTGTGTTGTACTTATTGTTTAGGTGGGTGTTATTTATAAGTTAACCTTTGTGGAGACAGAAATTAACTTATTATTATTATTATTATACTATGGTTACAGTTTTCCCGTCGATGTCCTGTCCAGCCTGTATACATCACTCTCAAGAAAGTTCCAACATTAATTTAAACACACTCAATTAGTTTTCCCCGCTTCCAAAGCAACCTCGCCCTCTAACGGATCGTAGAAATGACCAAAATGTATTACCCTATTAACTGGACCACCTTTGTTTAACTAAATCTGGGGGCTTGAGTCGAGTTTAAATTATTTATTCAGCCGTTAAGGTTAGCAACAAATGTCTTTGGAAGTCTGGCTTCGTGAGCCTTCGTGGTTTCCAGTGACGATGTCGGAATTTTAAATGTGATGAGAGGTCAATGGGGCTTCTGATTGAATTAGGTTATTTATGTGGGAGTTCTATATTATTTTGTATTGAAGGATAGTTTGATAATGAAATACTAATCGTCATCTCCTTCCACCGCTCTCTGTCCAGAGCTGCTACGGACCAATCTTTATTAAAGGACAGAACTCATCCCGTCATCTCCGTCTGGGCCTGCCGCAATGATGTTTGCCATTAACAGTTAGTTAGTTAATTGTGAACAAATAAATCAATAAATAAATACCAGATAACACTTAGCATCCGGTTGACCACTACCATCCCTCGGGAGTTGTCAATTTCTCTGAGGGATTCATCTCAGGAAGAGCGACTGGATTAGTTATTATTCATCCATCATGTTTATTGTGGTAATACACCAAGATTTGGTGAAAAGGCTGTCTACAAAATTTGAGAGAGAGATGAGAATTTCAAAAAGGATAGTTATTAATATGATCAAATAATTTTGTTAGTAAGGCCATCAGTAGCTAGTACTAACACAAAGCGATCACTATACCATTCACCAAGTAGGTTTGCTGATTCATTTCTCCATTGATCAAGCTGTACTGTACCGGAGGGGACCGTGGCTAAAACATAACGTCCGCTCGGGTCGATCGGTGAGGTTAAGCAAGCAAGAGTACTTGCCGCGATCGGTCCGTGGATGGGTGACCATATTTACATACCGAGATCTCTCCGTGCCTCAGAAAACACGATACGCCGTTGGTCCCGGCTGTCATTCGTGGATCTCTGACAGTCGTTACACAGTCAGAAGGCAGAAAGTCTAACAATCACTCCTACCAAGGGGTGTCGTATTACCAAGTAAACTGAGTTGTGGAGGTCTGATAGGTAGTCGCTCCATGTTAATACTGGTATTTAGCTGCATCCAGTTAGACTGGAAGCCGACCCCAACACTGTATACACCCACATGATATGAAGTCGAATAACATACTAAAGTAACATTCTTTCAACCACAAAATATCAGACCTCGTCTAAGTACCAGTCATTAAGGGGTAGTCTCCTCTCATGGGTACATGATAGCCTTTGTTCGGAAGCATGCACGTCACTATTTTTGGCAGAAGTACCTTTAGGGGCCGTCGATAACTCTCAGAGATTCTTTGTAAGGGGAAAGCCGTGCGACAGTATACGTATAAGTACGTACGCGAATGAAGGGAGATAATTGCTGATAGATGCTGCTAAAGGGAAAGGATTTCTCGTTTTAGGGTCGGTACACATCTGACGGAAAATGTGCCGCGTATTATCGGTCGCGTAACACCAGAACAGACTATTATATGATAAAACATTCAACCTTTCACACTCAACCGATGATGCGTTAGTGCGTCGAGCAAATAAATAGACGCAATCGAAGTTACGCCCGACGCATTTTCCGTCAGATATGAACCGACCCTTAATGCGAAGAATGAAAGAGCTGTTTCTAAGGTTTTTTTTTCAAAGTTTTTTTTTACTTCATATGGGCTTGAATTTATAAAAAGTTGAATAAAGCTGGCAATGCATAAAAATAATATTCTCTTGTTAACAATTTTAATTTTAAAAATATGCTTGCGTATCCGAAAAATCCTGTTATAGTCTGTGCTGTGTTCTAGTATAAATGATACTTTTAATTAATTACCCAGTCCCTTAAAACGTCATTAACAATTTTTGTATTAAAGTTAGCGTGGCCTAATTGAAAAAGTTAACAAGGTCAAACACAATATTGATGAACGTTGTTAAAAAGTTACATTAATAAAGTAATTTGCTGGATAAAAAAAAATGGAAAAAGGATGTTGTGTTGCTAAGTAAAGGTAGTTCGCTAGTAGTCCAGAGTTTTGGTTTTAGGTCAACCAACCAGCAAACTAATTGCGCAACACACTTGCAATCACAATCTGAATGATTTTGAAGGATATTACCTACTAATCCATTGCTTCATACCTATATTCGAATAATGTGTAGCTGCTGAACGTAATAACGCAATTAATCTTGTGAATGTTGTGTTGAACACACTAAGAGCCAGCGCGCACTAGCGATTTTTTTTTGACCGATGATTTGATCGTTCACTGAATTAGAATGGAGCTATATTGAAATGCATGCGTTCGATCGGCCGATTTTTAATCGCGAAATGCGTGCACTTAAATATAGCTCCGTACTGATTCCCTGAATGATCAAACTATCGTTCAACAAAAGTCACTAGTGCGCGCTGGCTCTATCGGTAGTTAGGGTGTTACGCAATTACTCCGTAGCTAGGTACAGCTTGGGATACTCAGAGAAAGTTTTTTTTTTTTAATTTAGCAAAGAGGCTCTTTTTTAAAAACAGGACGTTACAAAAATATTCCGTTTATTGCCCGTGGTCCACCCGGCTAGTCCACCTGGGTGGACCATGGGCAATTATTTTTCCCGTGGTCTGCCTGACATCCCTATTATGTTTTCTAGGTGGACTATGGTAAACAATATTATAACTGAAAAAATGATTTTACAGTCTTGCCAATGTGTGTGAAAAATACATAAGTACACATGTTTTTCTTAACACACTAACACCCATCCTATATTTCCTTGTCTATTATTCACGGCAGCTACAGAAGATGCGGGAACTAGCAAACTAGATAAGTTTTAAAAGGACTAAGTTAGATGAATCTTGACTGCATAATGACGAAGATTAAAAGTTGTTGATTGTGAAGATTCAAAGAGTTTCGACTCGGACCGCGGTAGCTATTCATATAATCTCTTTTACGAAGTTATGGTACACTTCATAAATAAGGATTACGTTTATGTAAGCCCTTTTAAATGTCCGATAAGCTAAGCTTGCAGGAAGAAGCGATTATTAACGATTTCGGAAATGGGACTAATAGTGCTGTCAACAGTTTGAATAATTTGCGCGCGAGCTTAGTTTGAGGTGTCATAAATAATGTTGTTTTCGTCATTAACTTTTCAGTGTTAGACAGTGTGCACACCAGAGTCAAAACAGTTTAGTCTGCTGTAGACAAAACAATTTAGTGTAGTGTAAAAACAGTTTTAACTTAGACTACGAGTCCACTTTGTGGATGCTGTATATAATTTTGGTTTTAATTGAGCGAAGTTTTGTCTAAAGTCCGTTTTGGCCCAGGTCTGCTTATGGCTATGACCGAAAACAACTTTTCTCCAAATGGAAAACCGATTATCTTTTAGATTATGTTTCATTTTTTGGTCGGAGATAGAAATTTTACTATATTTTTTACCAAAAAGTGTGCCACTTGCAAAATAACAGCCACGAAATTGGGTCAGGAATACTTTTAGTGTCAGGAGCGTCACACACACACACAACCACGCGGCCGAACCAAGGGGCATAATTAACACGGCCTGCCCTCTATCAATAACAGATTAGCATGTAAAAGCGAATGGCCTAATGGTTGGTGTGTGCCGGTAATTGGCCCATAAATTCTGTCTGAACAAGGCTTTATATTGTTGTCTTTGTAAAATTTTTGACAATAGATGTTTTGAAGTGTAACTTTTTGGTAATTTTAGTAGATTGATGTGACCTAGGTAATTTAGAAATGTTAACAATTTAATAAGGACCATTTAAAATTTAAATGTTCCTGCTGTCGAATTTTTGTTATAAAAATCTACGTTGATAAGTAAGTGGGTTTACTTTATAATTTGTCTAAATGATTACCTATGTCTATTGTAGAATGCTAGAATGATAAGAGGTAAAATAATTAATATTATAAAACTAACTCCAGTTACTTCAATGTTCGTAAGTCAGACCTACGATGTTGGAATATTAAAACCTAATATTACAACTTAAATTTTCTAGGCATGCAATTAATATCCGGTAGTTTAGTACCTACCTCATCATCATCATCGTCTGCCTGGCCTTTTCCCAACTATGTTGGGGTCGGCTTCCAGTCTAACCGGATGCAGCTGAATACCAGTATTTTACATGGAGCGACTGCCTATCTGACCTCCACAACCCAGTTACTGGGTAATACGATACCCCTTGGTAAGACTGGTTGTCAGACTTTCGGGCTTCTGACTACCCGTAACGACTGTCAAAGATCCACGAATGACAGCCGGGACCAACGGCTTAACGTGCTTTCCGAGGCACGGAGGGGTCTCGATATGTAAAGATGGTCACCCATCCACAGACCAACCGCGGCAAGCGTAGCTTAACCTGATCGATCGACCTGTGCGGCTGTTATTATTTAGCCACGGGCTCCTCCCTAATTTAGGTTGCGTAGGTAGTTTAGTACCTACCTACGCAACCTAAATTAAACTAATATGATTCGAACTAAGCAATAGTTTATTGACTTACTGATATTTGCAATATATAAATAATTTAAACTTCCTTACCTAGTAATAACTTATTGCTACTACATTCTTGATTGCTTCAGCCAGTATCTAACAAACAGATATCGAAATAATCATAAAACCTACTTAAACCTTAATCTACACTAATATTATAAAGAGGAAAGATTTGTACCTATTTTTGTATGTTTGTATGTTTGTAATGAATAGGCTCAAAAAGTACTGGGCCGATTTAAAAAATTCTTTCACCAATAGAATGCTACATTCTTCCAATTTGACATAGGCTACATTTCATTTTGAAAAAAATTAGGGATCCTTGGTAAAATTTGAACAATGTAACCGAAGGTGTAGAAAAATGAGTCTTAAAATGTCTTTCGTCGAATGCGCTGTCGAAACTATTAGCGATAGAACAAAATAATGTACAACAATATTGAAGAACATCATAATGTCTACAAAAAACTCCGCGGTAGCATATGCCCAACTATTGTAGTTATGTCACTACAACAACTTTTTTCATTTTAAACATTAATGAAAATGCTAACCAAATTCAAACCATGCTATTTATGTGTTTATATTAATCCTTATCCAAATAAATTATTTTATGGTCAAGACCATTTAACTACCTATAAAATAGTTTTTAAATTATTTAAATTGGACTTTCCATTCAAAAGATATTACGAATTAAAAAATTCAAACAGTAAACAAAACCGCCATAGCGCGGTGGCCGTTGTTTGCGATGCAGTCTGAAAAGCGCGCCGGGCATCGCGGCGGGCGGGGTGGAGGGGCTGTGGGATTTTTTTAAATATATAATTAATAAATAATAATTTTTTAATAAATAAAAATATTTGTGAAAAAAAGTGTTTTATATCCAAATTTCAAAAAATAAATATTTGTCTACCCCGTGCGAAGCCGGGACGGGCTGCTAGTAAATAATAAAGCGACAAATGTCTACAGTTCGGTCGATAAGAGAATGCGTTCTTGACACATGTCAGTTTCATACAAACGAATGCGTGTTTTGCGAATTTGATCTTTATTAACTACTAGAATTGTCGCACTGACAGGAACGAACTCGCTCGAAGGCCGGAGATAGCTCATGGGTGTGAAGTCTACTTGAAGCGATTTTACAGTGAATCAGCCCCGCTGAAGAGGCTTAGAACAGGAATACCAGTAGACAGAGTTTAATCCAATTTTAATATATAATTTTCAATGATAATAATTTATACTTTACTATGCAATGTTCATGATGTGATCGCCTATTAATATGAACCACTCCTACTTAATATAACCTACCTATTGCTGTCTGTTACCTGTAACCTGCATAAGTCTTGATGCCGTAGGAACATCGAGATAAAAAGTATTGTATGTCCTAATACAGGTCATGGTTTGCTAATGTGCCAAATTTCATCCAAATCCGTCCAGCCGTCTTAGCGTGAAAGCGTAACAAAAAACATGCAATAACAAAATCTTTTCTCTTTATAAAATTAGTTTAGATAATTTCATCTGTACGAGTATATCTTTTATGGGAGATCCTAGGAGTTTATTTATAAACGATGATTAAAGTTATGTGACGTTTAAACGTCAAAAATGTATGGTTAAACAGTGGCTGACAACAATTTGACATTGATAGCGCCTTTATATCGTAAGGGCGATTTTCTTAGTGCAAGTGCGGGTGACTACTATTCTACGTTTGAACACAAATGAGATTATTCTTCCACACTCTGAAGCAGCTAAATCATGCAACTAAAGTGTTCCTAATCCATTAGTACCCCTACACCAAGTATTAATACACTTGGTGCATGCAGGGCTAATGCCAGGTGTTCTCAAAGGAGTTCCCAAGTCGACTGCAACTTGAGCACAGTCAATGGACCAAATTGCCGGGTAATACAGGCAGGGCACGTCCAAGACAGACACTGATTAGACTGGCTTACTTGTTGATGAATTTGTTGGTAGATATTAATTTAGATATAGTCATGTTAGAGTTGTGTTTGCTTTAATTCGTTATTTGTCAGAGTTGTCGATAATTGAAACGGTGTTTTTTTTTTAAATTGCATGGTAGTTATTCTAATGGTTAGTTTGGTAATGATTGAGTGCTAAAGTCTGTTCACAGTTATTTTACCTCTGACAGCAGCAACCTTATTTTAACGAGAATAAAGATCATAATGATTTTGACAGATTTGTCAGAGGCAGCAACCCAACAGCAACCTTATTTTAATGAGAATAAAGATCACTGTGATTTGGACAGTGATGCGAAATCAGGGGTAAAATAGACTGTAGTGTTGAACCTACTAGAATTGTTTAAACAGATAATTTGAAATGTAGACAAAACAAATTATTCATTCCAAAGATACGTGTGTAAATGGTAATCTAATTTCCCTTTGTCAGTCAACAAAGGAAAAGTACCAAGAAACTTCACGGTCACTATCTGTTTGTACCCGCTTGGTATCGATTCTGTCTCGTAACTCAGTACCTATTAGATACCCAAAATTTATTTGGTTACCATCCAGCGAACCGTGTCCAACCTTGTATCCTTTGAAAACATTATTTACTCAATAAACCGAGCTTCAATGTTTAATAAGTAAGTTACAAAATTCGACTACAAAATATAATCCTTGAATATTTTAGCCCTGGTTTAAGAGTTGTTGTTTGGCTTAAAAGTCGAATGATCTACTTATTTAAAAAAATATGACCTGTTAATTTCTGAACTGCTTCTTGAACTCAGAGTTAAATAAAATAGAAAGTCCTGACAAGAACCTAATTGCGTAACAGACTATCAATCACAATCTGAATTATTTTGAAGGATGTTGCTAATCGCTTGCTTCAAATGTTCGTAACAATTGTCAGCTCAAAAACGTAAATAACGCAATGGATGTTGTTTGAACTGTCAAAATGCATGCCATTCCATGCCCTACTGTTAGTGCTTTATGTAACTACCCCGCGGTAACGTATGTGATTTTGTTCCAATTTTACATTTCTTTTATGTCAATGTTAGACACCATTGAATTACGATATAGAAAACATAGTACCTAAGGAAACTTACCACAACCACTTCTTGAACAGGAATATCTAAAATTGATAATTCAAGTGAGCAAGTTGCACGCCCGTCCACCAAATGATTAAATATAAGTAAATAAATGGCCTAATTGTTCTTTATTTTATACATAATATTTTACTAGCAGCGAACCGCGGTTTCAACCGCAAGTGTCGATCCCGTGGGAATATCGGGATTAAAAACTATTCTATGTCCCGGGACTCAAACTATCTCTATACCAAACATCTAAATCGGTTCAGCGGTTTATGCGTAAAGAGGTAACAGACAGACACACTTTCGCATTTATAATATTAGTATGGATTAAAGCTCACTACCTAGCACTTTGGAATAAAATTGTTTTTTTTTTTTTTTTGAGTTACGTAATTATTTAATATCTTTAGATAAATATTTATACTATATACAAGTGTTTAAAAATAAAAAATAAAAAGGGAAAGAAAAAGGCATGAGCTCATTGGGCATCAAAAAATTCGTCCGCATCGCTGTCAATGGGATAAGTGCCCAAAAGGCTGGCAGCATTGCCACGTTGAATGGCAATGCTTATTCTTTGGGCTAAAAATAGGCCAGCCCTCTGGTCACGCGTAGAGTCAACCAACCGCTTGGCGATTTCCCGAAATATTCGGTGAGCACCCGGACCCCAAGGCCCTAGTGTTTCAACCCCAAACGGCTCAAACATATAGCACCCAATAAGGTTGTTATATTTGCGCCGTTTGAGGTATTCTGCTCCTGCAGCAGCCGCCCCAGCACAGCCCACCGTGCTAGGAAGATGGGATGGCGCGAGGGTGTCGACACAGGTTGCATCCCACACCAAAGGCCTACCCAACTTCCAAGGCATTATGGTCATTCCATCTGGCCTCTTCCCATCGTCGCGTGCCAAGCCATTAGGTTCTAAAACAGCTGGCACCCCGGCGGTGACAAGAGCCCGACGGATAATGTCGTTAATGCTCGCATGCCGTGCCAACCGACCAGCGCTCTTGCTGCAGGAAAGACCATGGTGTCCGAGGCAGTCGACTGATACACCGCAATGACAGCGATGTGGAGCTCCGCAAGGAGCGCCCAGACGCAGACATGTAGCGAGCCGGAATGTGGTGTCACCCAGCATAGTGCCTATGTTGGGTGACGGTAGCGCCTGAAGCCAAAGGCCCGACTCCCATTCACCCACAGCCAGCAGGCGGGCACGCTCAGCAGTATTGGTGGACGTATTAATAAGTTTATTCCGTACCAACCTGCAGAGCGGCTCATCCCACTGTCTCTGGGAAGACGGGTTCTCGGGCTGAACCGTGTCCGGGCAAGCCAATTTCCAGGCGTTCACCGCATCGGTCAAACACGGCACTTCAGAGTCAACCTGAGCAGGAATTAAGATTTGTGTGGTTAACTTTTCTGTGCTGTGGACCGAGGATAGGAACGCCGGTAAGCTTACACTAGAAATTTTGCGGACGCCGAGCCCACCAAAACGGATAGGTAGTGTGGCTTGCAGCCACGCGCGGTCGTCCAAAGCCATATTTAAAATGGATGTAAGGGTACTGCGAATAATATGATCGATTTTGTCCAAAAGGTGTGGCTGCTTCCATAAAGAGGAAGAGCGGAGAAAATACATAAAATTTGGACCGAAACAACAATATCTGATAAGGGTGAAAGCAGAATGTAAACTAATTTTAGAAAGTCTATCCGAAATATCTTTAAAATGTTGAATTTTTTCGTCGATGAATGGTGAAAAACTGTCTTCTAAAATTGGGGAACCTAGGAGGTGCAATGAACTTTTTTCCAAAACTTTGATGTCTGGGGCTATTATGTTAAATTTTTGTATAGTCGATTGTCTGTCAGTATTGTCACAAATGTAAATTTCACATTTTGAGTCGTTGAGGTCAAGGCCGATGGATTGGAACTGCTGCTTTAGGAATTGAAGATCTTTTAGAACTGTGTCTATGTCACCTCCTAGAGTTCCATCATCTAAATACCACACATTGAATTTTGAATTTAGTTGTTGTATTATGGGATGGATAGCCAAACTGAAAATGACTGGCCCGAGAGGATCACCTTGTTGGCAACCGACTGCAGATTCTAAAACGTTGTCTTTATACAATAATTTTGATGGGTTCCTGTAGCACTGCCACATGAAACCGTAAATTTCTGGTAACTCCTTTTTTACTTCAGCCAACAAAGTGTCCCTATTGACAGAGTTGAAGGCGTTCTTAACGTCAACCTTGAGGATGACCTCACCTCTATTGGCATTTAAAAAGCTTGAGAGGGCATGTACGGCAGCCTCGCAGCCCCCTTTGGAACCAAAGCCAAGCTGTAGGGGCTGGAATTTATTAGATAGAATGTCGCCGTATAATTTGCAGCATATTTTGGCTGTCGTACGCCTGTAGGTGCACCCAACGGCAATGGGACGAATGCCGCCGTCTCTCTTGCGCAGGGCGCATAAATTTGCCCCGTACAAGACATCGACGACGGCATCATTCACACCGCCGTTGAGCATCAGATTAATTAGAGCCGCAAGCTCCTTCAAAAGCGACTCACCAGCTTCCCCGGCGCCTGAACTCAATAAATCTTTTAAATGCTGAGGAGTCAGGCCGTCGAGGCCACCGGCGGAACCACTTCGAAAGGAGCTCACGGCTGCAATCAACTGGGGGGCAGTAACATTAAAAGGTGTTGAATCCGGGTCGAGAGGGAGGGGGGGGTTGGGAAAGGTGAGACCATCCGCAGGCGCAGGATGTTTACTCTCCAAGGCTGAAAGGGTTTCTGGAGAGTAGGGCGCCACCACATCGCTACTGAAAAGTAGCCTGGCCGCTCCCCTGATATCACCTTCGCTTAATTTGGATTCTAAATATGAACATAACCCTCTTCCTGAAAGGTTATTGAAAACAGGTAATTTTGGATCTAAAATAGGAGTAGAATTGTTGCAGTTGTCTTTAATTTGGGTTGTCAATGTTTTTTTCGTTGCCAAATTTTTTTGAACATGCAGAATCCTATAAGGAAAGGTGAGTAAATGCTCCCAGGCACTTTCTGAGTTCTCCTGGGTCGCAAGACGGAGACAATGTGCCAAACTCAATGCAACAGACCGCCTCGCGCCCCGGGGAACTCTCTTCAATACTGGGGTCGAATTTTTTAATTTTGCCAACGTTTTCCACAAACTTTGATCTGAAGATGTTGATGTTGGAGATGTGGGTGGGGGGCACAAAGGTACACTATGAGGTTTGTGAACCTTGCCATAGTGTATCCGTAGCCCCCGTTCGCCTTTAAAGAAGCGTGGCTGGGAGCAATGGGGACATCTCACCTGGATATCGAGCGATGTGGTAGGTTGACTGGCACTATTTCCGGGATCGCTACAGCCGGCATTTAACATAAGTATAAATACCTACACTTACCTAAAAGTAAAATAAATAAAAACACTACACAAAACACAAAATACACTTAAATTACTATTTACACAGAAGAAAAACCATAATAAAATAAATTGTCTATCGCGTCACTTTGTGACATACGAGCTTGACGGCGTTGACGGCTGCGGCCGCGGAGTAATCACAAAGGCTGCGGCGCACTGGCGCAGACAGACGCGGGCGCGCGAGCCTAGGGCGCCGCGGCGCCGCGCTTTCAGGTTAGCAGTTAGAGAAGAAGTATAAGTAGTGATTTCTAAACATGAGAGTACCTCATCTATAATAATTCACTCCTCCTTACTTTGGGATCAATTGTCTGTTCACTGATATCTAATGCGACCCCGCACAATCCACTTTGTTATTGAAACGACTTATTTTATAATTTGAAACGAACATATGAACACAAAGCAACGTTGGCAGAGGCACATCAAGTATGAGAAAAAGTGCAGCTTTGTAGACCGGATTTTCATACGGTTTTCACCAATAGTTTTTCTTGGGATCTGTATTTTAGTTTTAGTTTTTTGCACCGACTTCCAAAATTCAAGTTATTTAGATTAAAGGGATAGGTGACACGGTCCCCGTCTCAACCAAATTGTTTTTAATGGAACCTAGTTTAGAAGTCTATGATACAATGTTTTTTTTTTTATTAGTACAGACACCAACGATACACATTTTTCTGAAATGTTCTATTTTTACTTGGAAAATTGTATTTGTATACCGAGGATGTGGTATAAACGAAATAAAAAAAAAATCACACGGCTTATTAGTCGATTCACATGAATTTATTCGCCCGAAACGTGCGAATCGGCACTTTTTTTTTTCTGTAGTCAACTCGCACGAAGTTAATTTAGTTAATTTGCACGGTTAAGGCGAGTAAATTCGTGCGACTCGACTAATAACCCACTCATACAGTCTGATATGACTGTATGAGTGGGTCGGTTATTGAATATATATGACTATCATAGTTTTGAAGGTCAAATGAACATAATTAGTAGGTAAAATACGTTTACTTACACTCAATATCATAGAACCACAATGGGTGTGTAAAGCAAGTTCATTATTACCAAGGAGACAATGAAGAAAGGTATAGTTTCAAATGAAATTAGTTTCATACAGGCTTACAATGTTGCTTCAGTGTTAAACGATAATGTGAGGAACATAATAACTAGACTGAATAAGTATTGTCTATTATCTAGGTATATTAACCTTGCTAAGATTGAAATAGGTAAGATAATATAGTCTTTCCACGGGAACAGTATATTTTAGGCTTTTAAGAAAAATCAAAATTATGTACAGACGCCAGCACGCTGCAGCTGCTACAATCTGTAAAATTTCTTTAATAGATTTTCAACTTTATTGCTAAAACCTATGGTTCAAAGTTGATTGGGAAAATTTGACAGTTTCGGGTAGCTTGATGTGCTGGCGTCTGTACCTATCGTTGTAAACGAATAGCCGATTATGAGGTTGCAAGTTATGGTGGTGTATGCTGGATGCGGGAAAGGCAGAACCAGTCGTTGTGGCGATTGTTGAGCCTATGACATAATCAACCTGTAACGTTTCCCCCTGCTGGGTCGCACGCCTCCTCTCTTCGAAATCCTAGGCTGCTGTAATCTACCACGCAGTGCAGGTTTTTATTGGATGATGGCACATGTCTTCTAATAAACGGTAGGGCCTATGTCCAGCTATAATTCTCAAGAATCCATTCATGTTACGCCATCACATAAAATTATTGATTACCAATTGAAATAGCGGGTCGTGTCGTATAAATCGGCTGTAATTTCAGAAAAAAGTCAGTACGATTTCAACATAAACCGTTCCAAAAAAGGATAGCATAAAAAAGCGGCTAAACGCCTCTTTACACGGCGATAACACGGCAAATAATTTAACCAAGGACATAAATAAGGAGAGGAAAAGAAATTATGAACCCGACAAAATTCGAAGAAAATAAAAACAAATAAGGGGTTCCTTGGTCGGCCATTTAATTTCATGAAAGCAGACGCGTATTCTAATAAGCCAGGGAACATTACTTGGTTTTATTGCGCATTTTCACTTAACTTCGAGTCGGTATTTCTCTTTGCTAGTCATTTCGAGCCATAGTCGGGGCAGTGTGAATTATTTAGAATACGCTTTCCGAAGATACGGCATTAAAGATTCAAAGGCGCAGACCTTACGCTTCTGACTGTCCGTTTCACGAAACTAACGCGGTGCGGGCTCAACTACACGTCATCGAGTTCTCGGGAACCAATCGATAAGGTGTGTTGTTTGATTGAATTTAAATAAATAAACTTGTACTGTTGCTTTGTGTCATTGCTAGGTATATTGTTTCTTAAATGTATATTTTTACTTCTTATTGTGTATGGTGTACTGTGTTTTATTTGATCATAATGAGAAGGGCATTAAGATGTATCAGCATCACTTGCTGGAGTGTCCTAAGTGCCCGGCCACCTGCACCTCGGATGATCTGACAGTGGCATTCACTGGTGCCGCAATAAACGTGGCCACCTAGGGCTCAAACTATATATTTTTTAAACCACGAGAAAGAGTACCATCGACAAAAAAAAACCGGCCAAGTACGTGTCGGACCACGCACAATGAAGGGTTCCGTAGTTGGAATGAATTTATCCCAAGAAAAACTTAATATTGTAGTTGAAAAACATGTTCTCCCATACGTTCCAACTGAAAATGTAAGTTTGTACGCACAATATTGAGAGATTTACCATGTTGTTTCAAGATCATAGACTTCTTATTAATTTTCCTGTAAACTATAGGTATAGAACTATTTTCTGTATTTTTTTTTCAACATTTTAGGCTCATTAATTTCGGAGATAAGGGGGGGGGGGGGGGGAATGGTAAATTTCTGTCTATTGTCTTAAATAACTTTAATACAATTTATTTTAAAATTATGAAAAAAATATATTTGAGATCCTCACGGTTACCCTTTCATTTGATATGTCACACGGTGCAGATTGCGAAACTTTTTTTTTAAATTGTCTATTTACCCCTCAAAAATGACTCCCATTTTCAAAACTCATTTATTTACGTTACACGTCTGTGTTTGGGTCACAGAGATTCATATGTGTACCAAATTTCAACTTAATCGGTCCATAAGATTCGGAGCAAATTGGCTGTGACAGACGGACAGACAGACAGACAGACACACGAGTGATCCTATAAGGGTTCCGTTTTTTCCTTTTGAGGTACGGAACCCTAAAAAAGAAGATCAGTTTTGCGTGTTATTCCCCGTGTTTCACATTATTTTGTCTATTGTATCTAACTGGTGATTAAACCAATAGATTTATCTGATAGGCTCTTGTACCAACTGGGTTAACACGAAGAGGTCACGAAAAAGTCAACAATTCAAATACCTAACAACATATTTCCATGTACAAATCGTACAATAGCTTACAACGCTTAAATACACAGATATAACTTAACAATACAGGAACTGAAACTAGTCGAAATTCAATTCAAATGGTGCCTTTATCTATAATGCCTGAAACCAATTTGTATTGCTTATTACAGACTATTGTCCCAAGTCTATCCCAATATGTTGTAGCCCTATTAAACTTTATATCAGTGATTTACTTCGGCCATTATCCTCCATATAATTTTAAAGGACTGTGAACCTTTATAATTTAATCAAATTAACTTTATTGGACGGTAGGTCGCATTAAATAAAAGTGGATTACTAATTAATTGTCGTTTAATAGATATTATTCGTGTAAGACAATTTTCGAAGAATAACAATGAAGTTAATTTTCTTTGAAGAATTACTTTCCTAGCTGTCATTATTATAAGCCAATCATGATGATATAATTGAACCTTTTAATTTTGTACGAAACTGACGAAATAATTTCCTATATTGAAAACGCTGTAAAAGTTGAAACACATCAAATAAAGTTTTAATAGAACTGCTTAGCTCTTCGGAATAAATTCTGTTTATTCATAAGTTCTTAAGAATATCTTAGAATTTAGACATCTTAGAACATAGGTATCCGTGACTGTGACACGCTAATACTAACTGGACTTTTCACAGAAAATAAAATGGTCGTTAACCATAACATCACGCCTATTTTCCGCTTAGGGACAGGTATCCACCATCCATCTGCATAAGCCTTCGCTTCTGCTTTTAGTAAAAGTGTGCAGTGCCACACCCTGACCCTATTTCAAGTAAAACAAATATGAACTTTATTTCTTTTTTACTTTTTTAATAGTGACTAGCACTATTAAAAAAGTTATAAAAATGTTTGAAGTTGTAGCGTAAACTGAACTTTATTGTGTAGGAATTAAAGTTATTTTTCCATTAATTCATATTTGTTTACATTTTT
This sequence comes from Gortyna flavago, assembly GCA_963669345.1. Lineage (NCBI taxonomy): Eukaryota > Metazoa > Arthropoda > Insecta > Lepidoptera > Noctuidae > Gortyna > Gortyna flavago. The sequence goes on along the minus strand of OY770143.1, from coordinate 6,909,638 downwards.
GGATAATAAATCGCGAACGCAGATTACCTATTAGCACATTTACATTGCGCCAGTTATGTTTGACTCCCATGTAATTGGGGGCGAGCCTATTGCCATCAAATGGGCACAAATCCCCGGGGACTAAAATACTAAGAAAACTAAACTAAACTGTCTAATCATTGCGAGTGCCCTGATAGGGCATGAAATCATGTCATTCTCCCATGAATAGTGGAGCCTTTAAAGCAGAAAAACTCTAGAATGACAAAAATGTACAGCTCAAGCTGTAGTAGGTACATAATATATTTAGACGAAAAATAAACGTTTATCCGTCCTCCAAATGGCAGTGTAAGGAAACTCACCTTGTTTAACCTTTGTCACGGCAGCGCGGCGGCGTGACATTTCGATACAAAGATAAGTACCGATACATTACCTAAACGATTACCTGGAACTTGTTTATAGTATCGATTCCACTGTTGGTAAGGTAGCCATTTTGTTAAAATGTTGCTAAGCTAGCTAAGAGCAGTGGCCCAGTGGTATCGGGCCCGATTTACGAGTTGTAGATCGTGGGTTTGAACCCAGGTAGGCGTTTTACTTTATGTTAATAATTTCATCGCCACTCCTTTCAAAACGGTGAAGGAAAATATCGTGAGGAAACTGGCATGCCCTAGAGCCAAGACATGTGACATCTACCGCTCGCGTGGTATATTATAGACCACTCCCTGTCGAAGAGAACAGGCCTATGGCCTATTATTATGAAGCAAGCTATATTCCCTCGTTTTCTAAGGTAGGTATCCTATGTGTAGAAATCTAATCTGTATACATTAATAATATAACAAAATAAATGATTTGACGAACGATTCAAAACAGACAGAAAAATTACAAATTAATTATCTTTATCTTTCAATTCTTTATCCATGTTTTTCCCTGTTTATGAGAATTTAAGACCCGTAAAATGTAGTTGTCAGTTCAACATGGATGTTGTAAATTAATATTTAGTTCGTAAATAAGTAAGTATAGGGTAGGTACTGGGTTGTTGAGGTCAGAGGGGTAATTCTCGAATTTTTAAGAACATTCCAAGTCTGATCTCAGTCTCAATCTGTCAAAAATTCCTTACATTTATGACAAGTTTTTGACATTTATTTGTAGCCGAGATGAGACTGGGACTAGACTTTGAACGTTTTAGATTACGAGAATTGGCCTTCAGATAGGCAGTCGCTCCATGAAAAATACTGGTATCTTTTCCAGGTACATGATGATACTGAAAGAAGTACTGTATAGTAACTATTGTTAGTTAAAAAACAACAATGTCTAAAATACATTTACCTATTTCTAAACTTTGTTGTAGCCAGTTTCACCATATGATATTGTTCCTATCATATTTTTTACAAAAAACTACGAAAATAAAATATTTTTCTTTGGAAGTTTTTTGTTTTCAAACTGGCAACACGTAACTGGCACGGCCTGCCAGTTATGACATCGACTTGGCAGCACCACTATGTAATGTGTGGCATGTATTCAATGTGCTGTGTCATTAGTGTTATAGAGGGCTTGTTGGGCAAGAAGGTTACGTTTATTTTGGCGTTAAAAAGTGGTAAAAATTTTGTTTTCTGTCAGTTTGATTGAACTCTTTGAATAAATTGTGTCTGAGCCATAGTACACACGACGACATATCAAGCTATACATTTCCAGTTTTAGCTGATGATGATGATATTTGTACGACCTACAAGTATTTGTTCCGGGTGTGGGTGTTTTATCTATAAAATGTATGTATTTACAAAATAAAAAATGTATATAAGTAGTTTAGCCATCTCGTTACCATAACACAAGCATTAGGTTGCTTAGCTTGGGACTATATGGCGTTGTGTGAAATGTCCAAGGATATTATTATTAATCCGGAGTAGGTGAAATAGACCATAAAAAGGCCTTATTATGCTCTTAATATAGGTATATACCTACAGGTACCTATAGGTGTAAATCCGATTGCGACGAATATTTTCGTGACAATTTTGAAGTCAGCTGCATTTATGTCAAAATTTTCGCTCTCATAAAACATATTTCACGTCTGTATTTGCCTACAATCTTCATCATAATCACAAATAAACAAAATTCCGATACGCAAAACAACATCTTAAGCAATCCTTATTCTATTTGGCTTGAAATCGAAAGCGCAGGCGTAACCCGGACGCGAATCGAGATTATCCATTTCCTTTCGATAAGTGAGAAGTTTTCCTCTACAAGATTAAATATTGCAGCCCCTTGGTACCCTGTGGCGTAAGTAATGTAGTGTCAGAATCTAGACGTGTATGGAAAAAGCCGAGAAAACTTACCCGGATCCGTTTTTAAGTAGAACTAGGAGAAACCAATTTGTAATGCAAGTTCTGATTTATGGATGGTACGGTTTGTTTGTTTAAATTAAGTTAGTCTCGTTGGAAGATTGGGTTTGTGTTTTATTGGTTGTTTGTGTATTCTTGGGTTTTATTTTAGTTAGAGCGGGTACCTTCTTAAATAATACCTAACAGGACCCGACTAGCTATTCTTTGAACGAGTATTATATACATAGTTCGTGCCTATAAAAGTCAAAAATAATAAAAAGTGGGGGCTTTTCTTGGCTATCTTGAATTTGGTAGTTTGTTTTTAACCTTTTGACTGCGACAGTCATATATAGATGACAAACCAAAATGTGCCCAGCACGCCATGGTTCGTCTACATGACAGACTTTGACGCCGAGGGCACGTTTTTGATTTTTTGACCTGTGGCGGTTAAAAGGTTAAGGGCTGGTTTTCCAATAATCGGATAACTTTTATCTGAGGAATAAATATTGCGGTTTGAAAAAATATGTCAAACTGTCATAATAATTCTTTAATTAAAAGTTGTTTGACTGTTGAAAAATCAGCCCTTATTCAAATAAGTCCTTCTTGTTCGAGCACCGTTTTATTATTATTTTTGACAACTTAAAAATTTGCGTACCTACCGAAGAAAATCTACAAGAACTACCTACATACCTACTTATTCCAAAACAAAACTGAATATCCATGTAGAAAAGCATTCAATATATTTAACGCCCCTCGCAGATCTATTGTCACGGTGGAGCTGCGACTCCACAATGATCGCGGTCCATTACTCTTTCCAACGTGTCGACATCCTGCCGATTTGTACCACAACATTCAATTATTTTTACATTTCGATTCGATTCGGTTAACATTCAAAGTTTTGGTAGATCGAGCAGAATATTGCATTATGGCAGCGAAAAAGAATAAATTCAGTGAAAAAAGCCAAGGTTAAGTCGGACTTGCACACGGAGGGTTCCGTAATACCATATTTAAAACTACATAAAAAAAACACCTTTAATTTTCCTATTATTTTATGTTATAGCGGTCATATGTAGTAGGTAGTACATACTGGTAGGTGGTAAATACTGGTATTCAGCTGCATCCGGTTAGACTGGAAGCCGACCCCAACATAGTTGGGAAAAGGCTAGGCAGATGATGATGTAGTAGGTAGTACATACTGAAAATTTCAAAGTGTCTACCTATTGCGGTTCAAAAGATAAAGCCCTGTCACAGCCAGACGGACGGACAGCGGAGCCTTAGTAATAGGGGGTTGGCACCGTTTGGGTACGGGACCCTAAAAATTACAATGAAATGAATGTAATAGAATAGAAAGCACAGTTTGTTAGTTAGACTGCATGTCATGTGTGTGTTTGTTTGTATCATAGATATAAGAATTTATATTTCTATGGTTTTATGTTGTCTCAGGCTATCTATCCACAGCAAAACACATATAAGGTTTCTTACAGTTTTACCCAATTTAGTTTGCCTTAATTGACGAATAACTTCGGAACTAATAACATAAACACTACCACTACACACTCATACACAAGAAAACATCTTGTAATCCGCCCACAGAGCATAACAAAATTCATAAGACGAGGTCCAGGACTGGTGCAATTTGTTACCAAAATACCAGAGGCCGATATATGGCATGGGCGTAGACGATATTATGGATGCTTGGCTGGCAGCACGAGGTCTGTCTGGCAACCTGCCACGTGGCTGTAACACCATACTCGGGGCTATAAACCGCTTGCAAGTTTGGATTAAGAAAGATTAATTGTAGCATGTGAGGAATTTTACTTTAGCAGTTTCGGGTTGCGATTTCAAGAATAACTTAGTGTTTGTTGTAAATACCGAGCTAAGAAGCGAACACGATTATACATAAAGCAGAATCTAAACTTACAAATAAATAAAATTGATGTGTAATGTCAAACAGGTTTTTACTAAATGCCTATGACACTTTAATTTAACAAAAAAACAATTTAAAAAAATGTTATCTGTCTGTTTGTTCTGGCTAATCTGCGAAACGGCTGGACCGATTTTGACGGTAGATAGCAACAAAATATTAAAACTCGTGAAATCTAATTTGACTTCCGACATGCACGCGATCGAGGTCGCGGGGTCAGCTGGTACTTAATAATTTCCCTAATTTTCCGAACTTTTAAAAAATTATCAAGTTTTTAAACATAGGAAGTTCTCGTTCGTCAAATAAAACGAATGAATCGTTCGAAATACGTAATTCAATAAAACGAATTCGTGCCCCGTTTGAATACCGATTTTTTTTTAAAACATACTTTACACAAAGCAGAACGCAAGACTGGCACAAAATAAATAAAAAGATAAATAAATGCCGTTCGTACTGTCATTGGATTCCACGTAAGTTGGGTATACGGGTATACGTACTGCTTTAATACAAATAGTTGGCCTAGTCCAAATAGTTTCACAGGCAAATCTTTATAGCACCCGCTTAATTTCGCGCAACTATGCCGGACGGCGCTAAATTAATTTATTATGCTGCACTGTAAACGATGCTGGATTTTTGGTGCCTTTCGTTTCGCGTCAGAGTTCAAAGGGAATATTCTGGGAATATCTTTATTTGTTATTGAATTACGAATTGAAGTTCTGTTCTTATCTCTGTTAAGTTTGAATGTACTTTCTGTATTGGATGTAGATTGTTGCTCGTGTTGTTTTCCTTTTAGAGTTAATTCGAATTGTGAATGTCAACATATTATGCTACTTGGAGTGTTTACTTAATTTGAAGGTTTTGTAATGTTTAGTTGGTTCTGATAACTTGAGTATGTTTTAGAGATGTCCAAATTAAAAAAGTAAAAATAATAGAGCATTTAAGTTTGTGTCAATTTTCCTGTAACAATATCTTCTGTATGGTTATCGATATATAGGGTCATATTAAATTAGCTAGCGAAACTCTGCAGACGTGATGGGTATCGATATAATAAAATAAAAATAAATAGACTCGGTTTTTTTTAGGGGTCAAGACCGCTTGTAGTGTTGTTACTTGAAGTATGAGTTGAGTTGATCACGTGTGCGGAGTTTCGCTAGCTAACTTAATTTTATCCTGTAGGTATAATTGTTACTTGCACCTAAAAATAAGCTTTGAATCGAGGAATCAATCAAAGTCATATTATAATAACATGCCATATTATCACTACCTTTGATTAATTCCTCGATAAAAAATAACATGTATGAGAAGTTTACCTTCTTATCATTTATAATTGCAGGGTATAAATAGTAAATTATACGCAGTAAATACTCCTACTTATTAATACGATTCGTTGAAAAAGTTACCATGTTACCTTCCAATATCCTGTGGCAAGGCCAAGTAGCGTTATTTTATTTATAGTGGCACGAAATCGACCTCATTCTTTACTATAAATAATGTATGTCAATCAAGTATAATGTCAGGTGAATTAAATTGTATAATCGGGCTGCTGAGCGTGAGGTCCTAGATTTAATTCTGGGGCTAAAAAAAGTAGACAAACAAGTTCCAGAGAATGATGACAATGCCACTGTGTCTTTGCATGCTTATATTCTGTTCCCTCTTCCTAAAATACAACCAAAACCGGATTAGAAAATGTCCACCAATATTTTGATACTTGCTCAAACATTGACCACCAAGCTAAACTCCGTGTCAACACTCAAATATGCTTTACTATGTATTTGAACCCGATCATGCATAAGGTGCCATAGTACCGACATATTCTAAGACAAACATACGAAGTGCATTTGCCACATCGAATATAGAACTGTGGCGTTCGATATTGAACAACGTCGTCACCGTCTTGAGTTATGAAATATTCACACCGTCTTACATATGTTGCTGCCCTAGTACCTATAAATATCGAGGTGGTTTGTGCACCTACAGGTTGTGGCATTTCGCTCAGAAATCCAATCCAAAATGTCTTCCATTCAATATTCGGGGCTCGATTTCATCTACAAAATATTTTCACGTATCGTTTCTAAACGTTAACAACTATTTGTATGTGCACACTGACAAAGCAAATATATTTCTAACACCATTTGGTTCCGACTAACGCTCGATTCCCTCACAAAGCGAATCAATCCACACGCGTTACATACGCATGACAACTGCCATAGAGCTCGATTTTGACGTGTACCGAGCTGTCCTAAGACCTAACACGTCTGGCACAGCGCAGATACTGACTAGTCACTGCGCCAAGTGGACGTGTAGATATCCATTCAATAAAGTCGGGCACAATGCGCTGAGTTTATCCAATACAGATAAGCTTGAATGAGATTGCATGGGTGTAATCTTGTATGGACTAGAAACATCTTCGTTTGAAGTTCTGAATGGATTTGATCCGAGTTTGTTTGTACCGGTTTTCTAAGCCACTGTGTGTTTTTATGTTGGAAGTGGGACAGGAGACATTAGCAAAGGCGATAGGAATATAGGTGTGTTTTGTTTGTAACCTATTTTGTAACTAGGAACTTTTGGAATTCGATTTTCGTGTTGTTTTGAATATTGCAGTTGCAACATAATATTCTCACTCTCCATTTTGTGAAAATCCACGGTTCCCCGAAATTCATTTGCCTTTGTTTGAGGTTGTCCACTATCCATTTTATAGTTAGATTTGTATGACAGCGAAGGTAACAGAAAAATAAAGAAAATACTTTATGAAACTGAACAGAAACAAACATCGCAATATTAACAGGATTAATTAAGGACTTCCAGCTAATATAAAAATATTTGTCCTCCTATTTCCTTTGTAACATTTTAATCAAATCTAGTGTTGTGTGGAAACGTAAATGTATTACAGTAATTACTTGTGTGCCAGTGGTTGGCAAGCTGGCGTGGCCAGATGCCAGTAACTGCCTTCCTAACAGCTTATCTTAGCTCTGCTACTTTATGTAGGCCTTGCTTTGTTCTGGCTTGGTTTATTTTTATGTACGTCGTTTGGACAAGCTGTGCAGTGCCTAGAGACTGTCCAGTGTTATCAAGAACAGTTATGGTGGATGGTTTTCGTTGTAGAATAGTACTTTGTGTGTTGTGGTGTGTTAATAGTTGACTGTTGGGAAAAATGAATATACGTTGTTGAATTCTGATTTAGTTAGCTATCTACTTAGATTAAATTTTACAAAGCACATTGGTAATATTTCTTAATTTTATGACTAGGTACTCTTCTGTTAATAAATCCTTTTCATATAACTTTAATATTTTAAAAATAAAGAACGAAAATTAATTTATATTTGACCAGGTTACAATATACTCACAAAAAACGACTTTCTATATTAGTTATGTATACTTAAAAGAAATAAGATGGAATTATAATTAAATTAAATTAGTGATGAAAACGCACTGTAGCAACAAGCTTCTAATACAAAACAAAGCTACGAAAACCCTACATAAAAAAAGTAAAGGAAAGATTAACTAAAGATAGTGAGACGTGCCTTAGAGAAACTTCAAGGTTCTGCTAAATTATTCACACACAAGTAGGTGTAGCAAAAACGGAGACAAAGTGAGTCTCCGGGCGTTCATTACGAGCTCTGCCACTGACACGCCCTCTATGTGAGGACTGAGGAGTTTCTCTGAATTTTGACTAGAAGATATACCTAGTAAGGGAGTGTGGATTGATGAAATAATTATGTAGCATCATTTTTGAAGTTGATTGCTGTTATTTCGTTGTGTGTTTTGATGATCACTGCGTCAGTTCGTAGTTCGCGCAGCTGAATTTTAGGCGAAAAATATTTAAACTTTTTGCGATCGATACGCTAAGAAGAAGAAGAAGTGGTATTTTCTATAAAGATGGGTTTATAAAAGTAGGTCATACACCTGCAGCTGCTTAGGACCGATTTTCAGAAATAGGTTAGCTGAATTTTCGTGGAATTACTAACATAAATATCGGAACGCGAAATACTACTTCAAGATTTTGAATAAAAAGAAAGAAAAAAAATAGGTTTATTTGTCACAGAAACACGTGCATACAAAAGGATAATATTAATTCTAATAATAAGGAAAAATAAATAAATAAAAACACTATACTATCTATAATTATTAATAGCCTGTTGTGGCTTGAGATTCTCATAAGGTTGAGCCGATTGGTTGAAATGATGATATATTTTTATTACAAAATGGGACTTGGCTCAAAAGTGTTGTTAATAACCCTGTCATTTGTACGTAAACTTGAAAAATATGGTAATGAATACCAATTCGGTTGCCAAGGCTGGTGATTACGGCATTATCACCCCACGATCGTTGGTTGCAGCGATCTTGGGGGAGGCCCAATAGACGTCATTTACAGGCTAGTTGTGTAATAGTATAATTCAGTCTTACCAAGGGGTATTGTGTTACAGCGTAACACGGAGGTCTGATAGGCAGTCGCTCAGTTTAAAATACTGGTATTCACATGCATCTGGTAAGACTGGAAGCCGACCCCAACATAGTTGAGGAAGGGTAGGCAGATGATGAGTGTAATAGTATCTACAATTACATTTCAAAAACATTTCAGAAATAAGTCGTATTTTTTTATGTTATCATTATTTTCATACATTTTTAATGAGCTTAACCATTTAAAATTAATTCAAAATCAAGTAGGTATTAATATTGAGCGGAAATATTTCGCATGAAATACGGAAAAAGTGGTTTGCATTTTGCCGGAAATGTGGGACACAATGTGGAGTGTCAGCAAGAACAATCCAGTAGAGTACGTCGAGAACTCGTTATTATTACTTTGACAAAAACATAGTCTTGACGTAGTTCAAAGTAGTTTTAAAATAATGTAGGTTTACGTTATCTTAGTATGTAAAGAAAGGTCGAAATTGTGGTTGATTTTAGACTTACAAGTTACGACTATTAAAATATCTACTACCTATCTAATTTAAAATAGTACATTATGACACGTGTGACTTAAGTAGTTCATTATACGCCGTGCATTATTATCACACGTATCGTATAATATTTTATGACTTGTCACAGTCACAGAAAAGCGTGACTTAAGTGCGGGTTAGGTCACACGGTGCGATAAAAAATATAATGAACGAATTTATTTTTTGTCGCCAAAAACAAAGTTTATTTCCTGAAATATCTCCATTTTCGATCCAGTTAACATTTACTTCTGATATCCCCTAATCCCGGATTCCTCGTCTTTTACACCATAAAGATCCGGACGGTTGTTATCTCTAAATCTTTTGTTCTTGTCACGGACACCCGCATACATATTCCGAGTCCCCGCCGTCGCCTATTTCCATATCCCTCAAATATATCATTGCGTTGGGAATATTTTATGCTGTCGGTATCTAACCGGCGTTTTGTGGTAATGTCTTCGTTTGATGTATAGCAGTCAAGAACACTCGTGGTCTAAATATCTTGCCATTATGTATATTGTGGCCACATTAAGATGTAACGTCGCAGAAGGGAGCCTCTTAGCGTTTTTTCCCTGCGTAATCACGACCCAGATTGCTCTGTCGCGAAACATAATGCCGCATCGGGCAGGAAATTTGTTAAAATTATAGACGAACATTTATTTCTCCAGTCGAAATATCGAATATGGGCCCGACTTCCTTTTACTAAAAGGCCGATGAAATTACTGGGCAAATGGCGCCTCGTTTGTGCTTAATTCGTACATTTGTTTGTGCAATCTTTTTTTGACGAGATACGAGGACAAAAAATAATTGAAACAACCATTTTTCTCGGTACGGGAAATTAGCGCTGAGATTGTTCTTTGTTAAATTTAATTGGATCAGATTATAGACAATGAGTGACGTTTTTGCGTGCCACATATGTACGTAATAACCGGATGACGGGGGGAAATTTAAATATAAAAGCGTAATAAAGTGGGGGAACGAAGTGCAAAGAATTTTGTATGAATTACAAATGATTTTCTGGATTCGTTCAAAAACTCGCACAGCGAAATCTCCTTCCGCGGCTACTTCGTTAAATAATGTAAGGAACTGTGGAGGTGCGCGAATTGCGGGAACCGACTCGAACAAAACGCGCTGGAGCCGCTTGAATTTGCAATTTCAAGGCGTTTCGTTCTCTCACAATTTGCTTATACCGAGCCCCGCGTTGGGCGCAATTCCATGTAATTCGGTCCGCAGCCGCACTAAAGTTAAGTAATCGCACACCGTCGCGCGCGCTTCCAGGACCTCCTTATTTTTTTGGCATCGTTTCAAATTAAAACCGATAAGAGTAAGCCTGCTCCTGTTACAGACCCCCATCACTAGCACGTCGAAACAAAGGCAGCTACTTACACCATACACTATTTATCACCCTTTGTTGGAAGAGTGTCAGAACTGCCGGCTGCAAATATATAATGAAATCAACAACTAATGACGTTTGCCGCTTTCCCTCTCTTTATATCGTTTCAATATAATTTCGGTTCAGTTCACAAGCGAATTAGAACTCATCCGCACATAATGCGAAATGGGAGTTGAAACTAAATTAATATACAAAATTTTATGAGCAATAATACGAACTAAACCGGGGTCCTCGATGGAGGTCGAGCTCGCCTTTCATTTTCTCTTCAATAATGAACAAGTGCTGACCCCCGCAAGCTGCGCGAAATTTAATTTTAATACGGGACTGGCCACTATCTCGGCGACGTCGCCTAACAAAACACGCCTGGCTCACGTAGATTAGAACTCGCTTACTACATGTTTGTTCACGGCTAATGTTTTTGACGCCATTATACCTACGTGTTAGGGCACATTAATCTTAATTGTATACATTACTAACTTCAAATTCTCAGATAAAGGGCGGTCTGATCGCGAGCCATTACTAACGAAATTATAATGGAACATCCAACATTCTTTGGCGTGTACAATTGGGGCAAAATTCGCTGCAATTTCATGAATTGTCGTCGGCAGTTATTATTCTGCGTGTAAGCGGGAATTTGTCTCTTCAGGACATAGTTGGTTTTGTCCTGGAGTTTCCCGTAAATTCGCATGGTTCGCTGGTTCCTTTGAAAAGTCGCGGTTGGTTTTACGCTTTTGGCGGGATTGTTCGTGGCATTTTGACTTTGAATTTAAACCGTCCTTGTTCAGAAATTGCGGCGAGATGAATAATGTTTTGCTGTGCAGTTTGCGCTTGAGTAGTAATTGTGCATTTTGGTTGGATTTAGTTTCGATTTGCTTGTGATCTCATCTGTCTTAACCAGATCTTGGATCAAAGAGGGTGGGTAACTTAAGTTTAAGTTCTCAAATTATTATATAATTTACTCTGCGAGCAACAGAATGTTTAATTCAATTCATCGTAACTTGTTCATAATAAAACGTCTGCATAAAATCAAGTGCACCGACGGGGAATAAAAAAGATTCGTGGAATCCGCCCCACTTTTTGCCGTCAGCAGATCTTGGGTGGAAATAACTATGTACCTACAAATGCATTCGACGTGCTTAACCCTTTCGAGATCTCTGCCCCATTGCTCACTCAGAACACTGGAATGCAGGGCAAACCATTTTGAAAGTAAAATATGAGAAGAACTTTCTAAAGGTGGAAGGGTAATATTAACTTTTATTTTCAAATATTTAGTTTGAAACTGAAATTTAAAAGTGGTAAAGTTTATTATATTTTTACGGTACCTATATATTAATTTATATTTATAGCTTTTTACTAAATTTTATGATAAATTTTATTTGTTTTGAGTCTTCTTTGGTGGGTAAATTTTCGATTAGATTCATTTAAGACAATTAATATTTCAGTAACAATAAAAATATTACCCTGTCAACAAAAACAACTTCATGCACAAATACAGACAGTGATACTGCAGCTGTAAATGCAGTACCAGTGCCTCACTTCGTCTCACCCTTTGTTACCCATAAGGAGGCGTAAAAGAAAGAGACATCAGCTGTTTATGTTATAAAACTTTCTAACTAAAAGAATCGGGTTACGTTACTCGCAGACGTCGAGTTAACGACCTCAGAATGATATTAAACTTGACAATTTATTTCTATGCGTATCAAGTACCCCCGACATCATATTGGTGCTTTAGAGAGCCAGTGCTCAACTTGAGTTAGTGTTTTGCCTAGCATAATATCCTTTCTAACACTTTTCATGATCAAATTAGGTGTGTTTTGTAAGCAGGATCTCAATACTCTCAATACTCAATATCTTTATTGCGTTCCAAAATGTACATTAGTTGGTGGGTTAAACATAATAAAGTCACAATTTTGGACCCTGTCGGGCACAGCATAGAATGTGGGAGAGAGGAGGAAGAGCACTGAGTGTTTACCTCTAATAAATACCAAATTCTTATATTGCACACTATCTATGTTATTGTTTCTATAACAGTTACCGTGCTTATGTAAAAAGTCCTTTGCATAAGTTTGTAGCACAGTTTTTACGGTGCTATAGGTATACAAAACCTGTGGTGTAATTGCGTAACGCACAGAAATGGCAGTGGCTTTAATTTTCAACAACAATCATTGCGTTATTTAAGTGGTTGAGCAGGTACATTTTTCGAACGTTTATGAAGCAATAGATTACCAATATCCTTCAAAATCATTCAGATTGTGATTGATGGTGTGTTACTCAATTATGGGTGCTGTATAAGCTGGGCACTTATTCTTTTAAAACTCCTTACTACGCTAAGCCAGCTCAAAGTCAAAATGTTACCACTGAATGACTTTCGGCCTATTGTACTACTAGACATTAGGTACTTATTCAATTCACACGATAAATTCCTTTGTTTGACAACGGAATTGATCGTGTTCAATGATATGAGAGAAACTGGTCACCTTGCGTCTTCCATGATTTAGCAAGTTTCTACTTTACGTACAATCGGGGGATTCATCAACCAGTTGAAGAAAGCTCTTCTTTATTTAATTCCTTTCAAAATTGAAAGTCTTTTATATCACACTAGACGGAGAATCAGTACTTCAACGTCAAAATTACGTCAGACAGTCCCCCAAAACTTGCTATAGCTGTGAATAACGCGCAACAAACTCCCCAGCAACACAGCTGTCTGTTCAGTTACAAGAACTAGATTGTTTGTTTTTAAGTTTGGTCTTTATAGTAGTTACTCGGCTAAATTTCTTCGAAATTCTTCAACTCAGCCTATCGCAGTCCACTGCTGGACATAGGCCTCCCCCAAACTGCGCCACAACACCCTTTCCTCCGCCTTCCGCATCCAGTTAACTCCAGCCACCTTCTTTAGGTCGTCCGTCCATCTAGCTGGGGGGCGTCCCACACTCCACTCCAGAACTCGTCGAAATTCTTATGTCAATCAAATACCAATCCATGTTCATCAAATTCTACGTATTAGAAGGACTATTTTCATTTGACATTAACAAATCTGATTGTGTCGTCTTTGTAGGTACTGAGGACTGGCTTGTCTACTGGAACAAATTATACTTAATCAAAGAGTTGCTTCGGGAATTCAGTCTAGTCTTCAAGATAGTATAATTGCATTGTCTGAGAATTTTATCTGTGTTTCCTATCGGTATTGGCCAGTTCTTTGTAAAGTTCGTTAGTAAAACGCCTTTTTAATTGATTTGCTCCGCATTCGCCTGATAAGTTTCGCTCCACATATTATTTATTATATTCCCGGTTTTATTCATTTTTGGCCCCGAAAGTCATTTATTTATTATTTTATTCTTTTTGTTCTGTTTCGCCTCATTTTTGTGTGAGTATCTAATTGATATGTGTGTGTGTTTTCTTCATACCAATAAATTCACATGTTAAATGGATTGATGGTACCTACTACTGCCATGAAAAGTGACAGAAATTAAAGCACAAAATGGATGATTGTGCATCTCTGTATGTATGTAATCCCATTGTTTTAAGGCACGCGATAAGTATTTAGGGCTAGTAATATTATCTTTATTACATCTTTCTAATAATACAAATAAAGTACCTACATAAAACCAAAATATAAATGTCAATCGACAACTACACAAAATACATACGAAACATAAGTAGGTAACTGTTGGCGCATTCGGGTAAACAATTAAAGTAATTTTTTTTAAGTAAAAATAAAGCAAATTATTGTGCTCCATTACTCGTATTAATTCCAACTTAGACTCACTGTATAAACAAACAACTGGAACAACAAAATGAATCGTCTTCATTTCCTGTGTCATATGGAAAATTCATTGAAAACGTTTCCATTGTGTCCTCTGGTTATGTTCAAATTCCGCTATAAACCAGAATAAGTGGAACCAATGTATTTAATTTGAACACATGTCACAATCCATTTATTTCGAGAATGTTCACTATTGATGCGTTTACCACAAATTTATCTTTTTTTAAACGAATTTTAATGTTTCGTTGAAGTAAATAAACCTTTATTAAATTTTATTATATGTAACGTAACAAGGGCAGGAGGATCCTTATCCAAATTTGTTGAAGTCGGCTCAGAATAGCTTCTTCTTCTTCCAAACATCTCTATCAGTCGCCATTACAGTGTTCACACCATTTTAGCCACATCATCCTTCACTTAAACGTATCACACCACACATCGTTTCACGTACCAGTTTTACTAGTGAAGACGATAGCATACGCATAACCAGCCTATAAAGTTACCACTGCTGGGTCACAGACTTCCTCTCTGTAAGAGGCAATGGGATCTAAATGCGAGCCATGCGAGCCCAGTGCGGGTTGGTGAATGTCACATGTCTTTGAATAAATTTCAACAAATTATTAATATTGTTTTCCCCAAGACGTTTTCCTTCACCGTGTTGAGACGATAACTGAAACACAAACTGTTACAAAGGCGAAAAAGAACAAGTAAAATTCGATTATGGAATGACAATATTTTTTAAATATTCTGTGAGTAAAATCAGGCAAAGGAAGCACATTTAAAATGCCACTTTGCCTCAGAATCCCTGATTCTGCTTCGTTGACGCAATTAATTTTATATTAACATCGATCAACATCTGGAGTCCTGAGGAAGTTATTTTTTATTTTATTTTTGAGTTTATAAATACGAAAGCATCTAATGCCAACAGTATCTATTGACATATTTATGTCAATGATTGGCATGTTGTCAATAAAGACTTTTTCAATAATATAATGTCAAATTTTAATTTATTTGTCCATTTTGTGAACGTTGAGTAAAATTAAACAGATGTTATTCATAGCAATATTGGTCCATACTACGTCCCGCCAGAAGGCATATAAAATAGTTAAGGGGATGCGATAAGGTAGCCCTCGAAATTATAATTTACTTCCGAATGTTGCACTACTGAGTTGAACCCCTTCCTAGAAAAACTACATTTTAACTTAGTTGTAAAATACCTTTAAAAAAATCTTTTAAGTATGGTGCAGTGTCCGATAAAATTAATGTTCCAACAATAAAAGGTTCCACCGTATAAACCTTACTGGTACTGTTAGCTTGCTTCATCCCACTGATGGGCAAAGGCCGCTCCCCCTGACCGCCGCCTCTTTCGATCCAGGGCTAAAGTAGATCACTGGTCGTTTGTTTTCTCCAGCTCGTCCCGCTACCATACGGGGTCTACCGCGACGCTATCTGGCTGTGTCAGGGCTCCATATAGGTATAGGGTCAAATTAAATTAGCTAGCGAAACTGCGCAGACGTGATGGGCATCGGTATCTAACATGATAAAACAAAAAAGAAATCAATTTAATGAATTTATTTTTTGGTAAAATGGTAGTAAGTTTAAACATTGTTTTTTTTTGTAACTTCGCAGACATGAAGGGTAACACGGACAGAACAAAAATAAACTCATACTTCAAATAACTACACTGCCAGCGGTCGTCGACCCCTAACAAAAAATAAATCATCAAACCTTTTTATTTTATTGTGTTTAGATATCGATAGCCATAAGGTCTGCGGAGTTTCGCCAGCTGATTTAATTTGACCCTGTATGTCCCAAAAAATCTCAACTCAAATTGCATGACACACTGAAATATTCGTAGAATTACCTGACGGGCTGAGTACATAAAGTAAATTAAGTGTCTACAATCGCTGTTTGAAGGGGCAGCCATAAAAAAGGTTTCAGACGAAAGCAAATAATGTCTCTGTAATTAATGAACAATGAAATTAACTTTTTTGGATCATTTCATGTTTACTCTTTTTGTTTTGTAATATTTGACGTACAGTCCTTTCGCAGTTATTTTATCTCTGACAGCAGCATCCCATTAGCAACCTTATTCTAACGATGATAAAGATCTTTGTAAATTTGACAAACTTATCAATGGCAGCAACCCAATAGCAACCTTATTACAACAGCTATAAAGATCACTGTGATTTTGACAGTGATGCCTGCCTGACCATACCTGTGAACGGACTGTAGCTTAGTTTTTCATATAATATTATTCTTACAAATGGTATGTTCGTTTTTAAAACATATTTCTTATTACACAAATCTCCGTTATCCTGCTTACATAGTCATAATATTATTAAAAGCTTTCTTCAAAGACACTAACGCCTTAAGAAATTAATGACGATAAATTAATAATTTTAAAACGCAAAGAAATCTTCTACGCAGCAACCTCTAACAGTGCAGACTGGCACATCAGCTACCCGAAACTGTAAAATATTCCTAATCAACTTTGAACCTTATGCTTTAGCGATAAAGTTGAAAATCTATGAAAGAAATTTGACAGAATGTAGTAGCTTGATGTGCTGGTGTCTGTACCTTTATTAGGGGAGGCCCACACTGCACCGCATCACGCAGCGGGGTGCGTGAAACGGAGCCATATTCCTCGCGCGGACTCGCGTTTTTATTGAATTTTTTGTCAGTGCAGTGTGCGAATCGAAACCTTAATCACGTGTGGAAAATTTCATTCGGTCACTGCCCTAAAATAAATTAAACCTTCTATGCCTATAAATACCACCTTTTCATTATTGTTCATCTCTTTTCATCATCCAATGTGACATTGGGTCGACTTCTTGACTGCCAATAACATTGTCAGGTATTCAATTCGGTTTGCCCACAATCAGCTCGCCCGATCTCTTATTTCCGCTGTATTATAATTCGATTACTGAAAAGGACGAGGCCATAATTTATGTACTTGTGAAATTATATAATACCGAAATGTAGATCAACCTTTTCATGTAGGTATATAAATCATTTACATATATAGGCCCGCCCGAAGCCGCTACCTTATACAAGGTGTAACAGAATAAACGCAAGTCCTGACAGTAGTTGTTCATAATTTACTACTAAATTGTTATCAGTAACTTTAATACCGGATGATTTTTTAGTCTCGAAATTTTTACAGGGAAATTTTTATTTTTATTTTCTACACATGAATATAACTTTAACTATGGGACAACTCTGAAATCACGAAAAAAAGTCTGCTGTTTAATACAAAATTTCAGTAAGTACCTACTAGACCATGAAACAGCAGATTTTTTTTTCGTGATTTCAGAGTTGGCCCCATAATGAAAATTGTTCATATTCATGGGTAGAAAGAACAGCCTGTAAAAATTTCGAGATGGTAAAAAAAGTCATCCGGTACTTATCTAAATATATTTTTTAATTATGTATTTTTCTATACCGAACGCCGCCGATTGAGTAAAAAAAAAAAATATTTTAAGGCATTATGACTCAATTTTAAATGCATAAAGTATTAATCAAGTCAACACGATTTTCTTAACAATAACAGTTATCTTTCAAAAAAAATATAGTTTTGGTCATTGTATTAGGCTTTCAACTCAATACTGTAATTGGGGTGTATGAGGTCTTGCGTTAATTATGTTACATACTGTATAGGCCCGGGCAAAGCCGCTAGCTTATGTGGGAGGTAACGTTTAAGATTGATTTTGTACTGTTGTAATACGACTGGAATGGATGACCACGCCACAGCCCGTGTCTCATTTCAGCACCCTAATTGGCTTACGATGATTTCACCTATTTCAAATATAATCTGGTAATTTATGAACGGCTTCTTGAACTCCAAGTAAAAATCTCTTTACCTAACCCACAAGGTTGAAGTCCAGTCAGCACCCTAATTAGGTACGTAACAATCAATCTCAATCTAAATAATTTTAAAGGATATTTATTGCTAATCCATTGCTTTCTAAGTTCGAAAAATGTGTCTGCTCAAAAACGTAAAAAACGCAATTAATGCTGTTGAACCGTCGCGTCATAATTAACCATTGACATAGTTAATGTGTTACGCAATGACCCCACTGGTCTCTAAAAGATTTCGATTAATAAATCGTTCGAATTTATGTTATGATTACGTCATGCATTCGTGCTAGGGCTTCCGACCGTGGTTCGTCTAGTAAATACATGTTACCTAGAACCTTTGACTACTATAACCAACCAGTATGCGTCACGCGTAATTGCCACTAGCAAAGTTGGCGGTTGCTAGGCATCACCCCGCATGACCGTACCTTGAATACTAATATCAAGTGTATGTAATTTGCCGACACAACTCATATAGGTACTTTATGAAGTAGGTACTTCGCATCTAGTATGAGTGAACGGATATCAACGGGAATGGAGAAAACAATAGAACATCAAAACTGATTTTATGATACCCATTCAAGGTGGAGGAGGATTTCTGAGGTTACTCGACCAGCGGGTTAACTAACTGTAGCAATCGCATTCATATTGACAGTTCAACAATATACATTACGTTGTTGAGCGGACAATTTTTCCGAAAATTTTAAACAATGAATTAGCAATAAAATCCTTCAAAATGGTTCAGATTGTGATTGATTGTGTGTTACGTAATTATCCTAGTTACGTAACACAAAACATTATAATTTGATTTTGATTGATAATTTTCCAAACGACCAAGTCACAAACCTTTTTTCAAACGTGCTAATGACTCACAATCAGTCACACTGTTGAAGAAATGCTAACACAGTCCCGATTCAAGCATCAATTTATGGGCTGTGGAAGTGTTTGGAGCTGGCAAGTGTAATTAATTGCCATCGGCTCAGCAGATGGGTGTCACTTGCGAGACTTCGCGATTATAAACGGTTCGCTTCGTTTTGTATGTGTGTGTGTGTGGGTGCTATAGCAATGTTTGATGAACTGTGAATGCCAAAGCCAGGGTGTTGTCAAGTTAAGATGTATTGGAATATGTTTGGCTCCTGAATTTTGTATATTCTATTATTTTGTGAAAGATGGTGTTAAGTTTACGCTGCTACTTGAAACTTCTTTTCAAGTAAAATGTTAACGATGTAAATACGGAAATGTTTAGTTGAAATAATATCCATTTAAAAGCGGACAATTGGATACACCTCCACCTCTGTCACAACCCTCGTCCAGATAATATGTGCTATTTTTTACCAAAATCCTACAGAGAATAGAACTAGCAATATGTATCTAAACGGTGCATAGAGCTAAGGACTGTTTTCGGCTGAGATATGTCCACTGACGTGAAAACAACCCTCTTCCGACTGACCGCATTTTTTTCTAATTACTGACACAGTTAGGAAATATTAATAACAAGAACACTCCGAGAAGAATGTCGCTAATAATGCCCGATTATAATTACGCAGCTAGGTAATAACAATAACAAACTCGATGGAAGAACCACAACATTTCTTTCGCAACGTTTTATTTGAAATATTATCCAAAGGACTTCGTAAAGGGGCCAACAACATTGTTTACAAAACCCATATACACCTACATGATTACTACCACCATTCTTGATGCATATTATTGAAACAGCTTCAATCTGGCTTTGCCTTTAAGGCTTGAAAATGTATGTCAGTAAAAGTGGTTCTCCACAGCATTCCAGACATCCGCATTTGCAATGGTAATGCAAACATTACACTTCTGACTTCATGGCTACGAAGAAAATGAATTCCTAGATCTAGTTTTGTATCAAATTCTAAGATTTTCCATTTACAATCCGTAAGTGCCGTTAATAGGCGAAAGTTTACGTCAAACGGATGTACAGAGGCCAGCACATCAAGTTACCCCAATCTGTCAAATTTCTTTGATAGATTTTCAACTTTATTACAAAGGTATAAGGTTCATATTCAATTGGGAAAATTTTACAGATTGAGGTAGCTTGATGTGCTGGCCTCTGTACTGTAAAAAAGCATTCCTCAGTCTGCTAAATAAAATAACAAGCTTTAATCCCCTGTCCACCTGCTAAGCGTAGTGATTCAGAGAATAATTTTCCTTCATTTGCCGTTAACAGGCTAGACTACATAATAAGTATTAAAATTAAAAAAAAGAAAGTTAATTAATTACTTTCCTTGTGAGTATGATAAAGGTACAGACGCCAGCACATCAAGCTACCGAAACCGTCAAATATTCCCAATCAACTTTTAACCTTATGCTTTAGCGATAAAGTTGAAAATCTATTAAAGAAATCTGACTGATTGTAGTAGTTTGATGTGCTGGCGTCTGTACATAATGCGACAAGGCGAGAGATATTTTGAGACTGAATTTAATTTTAATCTATTGGTCAAACCCGGATTTATCCTGACCTCGTGAATCAAACTCCATCGAGCTGAAAACACGTGCAAACATCAAAGAGGAATTAAAACATTCCAACGAATTCCTAAACTCTATTCCGCAATTTGAGTCGAGTCCAATTATGGATCAAAAACGTAACACATATAGAAACTTATATTTTAATGATCAACGTAACAGGACAGTCGCTGGTCGGCTTACAAACAACACAAAGTAATCTCAGGCGCACCCCTCCCATATATCACTTGTGACATTTCTAGCTAATAATTCAACTCAGACAATGTTAGCGAAATAGTGTAATTAGGGACAACCAGCCAAACTCAACCCCTTGCACCGTGAAATGTAAAGGAACAGAGAGCTCAACGTAAACTAGCCACTACTCCATAA
This sequence comes from Gortyna flavago, assembly GCA_963669345.1. NCBI lineage: Eukaryota > Metazoa > Arthropoda > Insecta > Lepidoptera > Noctuidae > Gortyna > Gortyna flavago. The sequence continues at coordinate 6,888,616 of OY770143.1, read as the reverse complement.
TTGGTCAGATTACAATGATTTAAATGAACTTTTGTTTCACACTTCCCTTTGATTCCGCTTAGATTCTGTAACATATTGCTAAATGTTCCAGTAAATATTTTTCCTTAAACCTAAATATGCTAACCGCGTCTCTCGTTCCTATTAGAAAATGTATAATGTGGGTACATTTTACTTGGAGCACTTAGGAAAACGCCTCTCTTGTGAACTCACCAAGGCGTGAGAGTGTGTAAACTGTACTTTTCAGCCCAAATTAAGTCTTGAGATGTACATCTCACGACTTAATTTGGGCTGACAAGTACATGCAAACATAAATATGAAGAGAGTCGCTGATATGCCAAATGGTTATGTATTTAAATGCTTAAGCGTCTTAATATTCCGTCAAGAGTATCAACATTTTCTTATGTCTTGTTGATATAGATATTTCTTGTCCTAAACCTATTTAACACCAGCACGTTAATTGCGTACCACTTACAATGGCAATGTCATACTTTTTAACAGTTCAACAACATTCATTGCGGTATTTACGTTGTCGAGCAGATTAATTTGCTATCATATTTTATGAAGTATTGGTTTTGTAATTCCTTTCAAAATCCTTCGGATTGTGATTAAAAGTGTCTTACGCAGTTGGGTGCAGGTTTTACTGTGCAAATATGACTAATGCTACATTTCTTGTAGGAAAGTACTATCGCGGACACTCCCGCCTAATCATCACTAAGTTAATTTTTGCTTGCGCTCAAAAATAGAAGTGCTCTCTCAAATATGAAGATCAAATAGTTCGTACGTAAAATCACAAAAGGCGTAGACGTGATGCGTCACTAAGCTGCGCAGTGCAGGTTGCAACTAATTGCGTTATCGCCTTTCTAATAGGCGAAAACTTTAAAGGGGCGTGGCTTGGCACCGCCGCCGCAGGATATAGGCGAAAAGAATTTTTTTGTAATCTCAAATCATCAATACTACCGCTGATACATTGAAAAGTTTACAGCAAGCCCTAAAAGTAACAAAAATCATATTTCAGGGAAATAAAAAACGACCCAAAATTACTCCTACTTAAATTCACAATGCATCTCAAAAAGGCACACAACAATAGCGTTTTTAAACAATAAACAATGAAAACGAGGTTTTATTCTACCATAACAATAAAACGCACCTCGCTCCTCTACTTTTTTTCTTTAAAAATTCAAGCATTAATCTGTACTGCCTGGCCCCTTAGACTGAAAGGGTCGTAATAGTTGCATGCCTAATGACTCTCGAAGGCGAATTAGATTTAATTTTTGATTCTGTTTGTTTGACGGTAGTTGTGAAATATTCAAGTGTAATCGAGAGGGGGTACCTTTAAGTTAGGTTTTGTTAGGAATAGTATGCTTGAAGAACAGTCTTGTTTTAAGAGAAAGCAATTTATGTATGAACAATGTTTTCTACGTGTTGATGAAATAGGCTGGTTGGGTCTGAGTTTACTTTGATTTATAACACTAAATATGTTTACTTAAGGTCTGAAGTTACGATGTTACATAATTCGAATGTGTCCTCGCCTCGGCCTTGTCAAGGGTTTTGATAAGTTAAGTCAGCTTCAAATCTGTGTAATTAAGTCATTTATGACCCAGTCGCGTAGGCGAAGAAGCTATTGAAATAACAAATGCCTTATCATAAAAATTGGCAAAAAAAACTACCGTCTTATTTACCAATTTTCTAATCTGGGATGGGAAGTTTAAAAAAACTTAGCAAAAACATCCGTTAAAAGGAGATGTTGCTAGAGGCTTCTTTTACTTCTTCTTCGTGTCGCTGGCATGATAATATTTTAATCTTGTTGGCCTAAAACTTCGCTACTTCCATGGCGTCCTCGATGGCAGCGCTGTGGCGGCAACCCTAGATGGGGAGCTATGTCGCAAACCATGCTCCACCTACTATCCTGCCCTCTGTGTCTCAAAACATGCAGTCAAAGTGACTTCTGCGCTGCCAACGACAACGCCGAGGTAGCGAGGCTGATTGAAAATAAATTACACTGAAACGTCTATAAATAAAAACACAGTTTAAAAAAAACAGTTTTAAAGGTGGACTGAGGTGATCCACCGGCAAGAAAAAGTCCCCGTGGTCCACCCAGGTGAACTAAGCAGGTGGACCACGACCGAATCCCGATAATAATATGTACTGTTATCTGTGTAATTTATATAAAACATTGGTCATCCAGGGGCTATAGAATTTCCATAGTCCTAAATAACCAGTTCACTTTAGCCACCCAAACCAATAATCCAATATCTTCGTTTCCATACCCTGCAATAATAGTCGTACACCAACCGGGGGTTGTCCTTGGGTGCACTTGCATAGTTACAGGGATATTCGCCGGTTGGTACCGCATTTCATTAAAATTTCCTAAGGGGCCTCTGCGAGTTGGCTTCGGCCCCTCGTACGCCTTCCAAAGGACCGGGACCCCATGACCCATATTTGATACATATTATATACTAGCTGTGCCCGCGACTTCGTTCCCGTGGATGTCGGAAAACAATAGGTAATGTGTCGCTTAGGAAAGGTGTAATTGCCACTCCTTCATTGAAAAGGAAGAATCATCAGATCTTGCCTGGTAACGCTTTCCTTACCTAGGGTTCGCTACCACGGCCCTTTCGACTGCAATCACTGCGTCTTCATGGTTCATAATGACAATGCGACGAAGTGTCACTTTGATTTTTGAGAATAAATTAAAATAAAAGCGCCTGCTCGAGGCTGATTATCTAACCAAACAGCCATAATTATGTCCATTTTATTTTGCGTCTGTTTTAGAACACCAACTTGTAAAATCATTTCACCATTGTATCTAAAGTATATCTGAGATTAGTAGGTGAAGTTTGAAGTTAGTTTTTCTAAGTCTTGGTTTCTTCTCTGTGGTAAATTTAGAATTTCTTAACTTGGTATTGAAGATATCATTTATACCTACCAATATTATGCCTTATAAAGCATCGAGATATCTAGATGATAAAAGGAAGAATACATTAATGGTAAGAGCTTCTACATAAAGTTGCCCGTGTAAAAAGCAACCCATTAAACTTTGGTATTTGACACCGGCCGTCATTTAAACTACGAAGATGAAACCATGAAAACTTTAGACATGATTTTGATTTAGACCTTATACTGCCGAAAACCAGAAAAAAAATTGTAAAGATAATTACAAAAAAATATAACCGACTTCCATAAAAAACCCTACAAAGTGCAAAATAACCTTAGTTTGGGAAGACGTTGCGCGTTGGCAAGAAATTACAGACTTCTGAAACCAAAGGTTTATTGCACTTTGAAGTGTGTTTTTAAGTCGGTTATATTTTATTTTATTTCACACAAAGTCGTGTAAGTTTATATTGAAAATCATGAAAACGACACACATGATAAAAAAAGAAAAAGAAAATTGCAGCCGCCATCTTCGATTTTCATTTTGACGTCACAATCGGCTTCAGCACTCTCGAAAACCATGAAAACGACACACACTACGAATTTTTCGATTTGCAGCCGCCATCTTGGACTTTCATTTTAACCAGTACTGAAACGGTTTACCAATAGTCGATTGGTCAATGAACCGTTGGTCAACACCATTAACTTTTCATCCAAAAGACTTGTGACCCACGAACGTTTCCCCAACAGAACTCTACGTCAGTGAATGCTTAACCAACAGAATGTTTTGACCAATAACTTTTCACCCAAAGAACATTTGACCCATGTCAAATAAAACTAAGGATGCAAGGGCGAGCGAAGCGAGCTCGGGACTTGGGGCACCCCGACTCGGACAGGTAGGGTTCGAAGGGATGATGGCGGCTCAAGTGAGCGAGCAAAGCGAGCGAAGGGCACCCCGAGGTTAGGCTTGGTTAGGTTACTTTATACCCTTTTCACAGAAATAAAGGACTACCGTCTTATTATTATTTTACTTTCACCTTTCCCGGCGTCTGTTGGCCTTGTTCTTTGGGTGAAAAGTTATTGGTCAAACATTCTGTGGGTAAAGCATTCACTGACGTAGAGTTATGTTGGCAAAACGTTCGTGGGTGAAAAGTCCTTTGGAAAAAAGTGAATGGTTTAAAGATAATGTTCACCAACGGTTCATGGGCCAATCGACGGTGGATAAGCCGTTACAGTTTCATTTTAACCTCACTATTGGTTTCAGCACTCTCAAAAACCAATAAAACGAAACCCTAAAAAAATAATTGCAACCGTCTTGGATTTTCGTTTTGACCTGCCTATCGGCTTCAGCACCTTTGAAATCTATGAAAACGACATCCATGACAAAAAATCAAAACAAAATTGCAGCCGCCATCTTGGATTTTCATTTTGACCTGACTATCGGCTTCAGCACCCTCGAAAACTATCAAAACGACACCCATGACAAAACATATAAAAAAAATGGAGCCGTCATCTTGGGTTTTCATTTTGACCTGACTATCGACTTCAGCACCCTCGAAAACCATGAAAACGACACCCATGACGAAAAAGTTAAAAATTTAGGCAACCGCCATCTTTGATTTTCTTTTTGACCTCACTTACCGGGGTCAGGATCCTCGGAATCCATGAAAAATAGCTCTCTCTCTCTCTCTGTGTGTGTCTCTATCTACCTATTACTTTGAAAAATGAGGCATAACGCTTTTTCGTTATTTGACGATTTCTCCCTTAGAACTCCTACCGCAAGCTCCATATAAGAACTTCGTTAAAAAACGCTCTGCGTTACTCAACTTTCTATATCAATAATTATCTAACTTCTCTATCGCTCAGAACACCACATTAATTATTATTATCTTACATTATCCTCACTTTTTGTTTAAAATTATTTTAGCGCCACAGGCGCCACTAAATAAACCATCAATGGAAAGCGATTTTGTTTAATATTATAATCATTATCATTACTTTTTAAAATAACATAGACATAAGTAGGTATCTGTGTTATTTCGTCATTTAAGTAAGCATAAACTAATAGGACGTGATTACTTATTCACATCACAACAACAATATGTTTTCGTTAGTAGGTACTATATCGCGCCAATAGATGTCGTTACGTGTTACTAAAAAACGTAAAAAGTTGTTCTAGAATACTATTGTATTTTACATGGAGCGACTGCCTATCTGACCTCCACAACCCAGTTACTGGGTAATACGATACCCCTTGGTAAGACTGGTTGTCAGACTTTCGGGCTTTTGACTACCCGTAACGACTGTCAAAGATCCACGAATGACAGCCGGGACCAACGGCTTAACGTGCTTTCCGAGGCACGGAGGGGTCTCGATATGTAAAGATGGTCACCCATCCACAGACCAACCGCGGCAAGCGTAGCTTAACCTGACTGATCGACCTGTGCAGCTGTTCTTATTTAGCCACGAGTCCCTCTATAAACTGCAAAAATAAATATGTTTTTAAAATACATAAATACTTTAAAGTATTGTTAAGTTTTTCCGCTTAAAGAAACCGTTTACTTATGTATTCTGTTTGCTATAAGATCGCTTTGATCAAGTATTAAAACTCAGGCTTTCATCAATCGCCTTAACGACTTAGTGCAGTGCACACGGAAACCACCGACGATTCTTAGAATCTAGGAAGTAGAGCGAAACTATTTTTCTAAATTTTTAGTTTTTGTTCAGTGTTATGGCTAATGCCTTCTGTCCCATCGATAAGGCTTTTAACAGTATAAATAGTATTATCCGATAACTAATACTGTGTTTCCACACATTTTTTTTTTATAAAATAACAATTTTTTAATTTACTTAGGGTTAACTTTCTCCACATCCGCATCCGGTTATATTCTAATTAAAGTACGTGTCAGATTTAACTTAGGTATGTCTACAAATTGAAAGGCCTCCGCATGGTAGACCGACGACCTTTTAAAGGCCGCAGTAATCTGCTGGATGCGAAAAGCATGAAATCGGTCGAAGTGGCGGTGCTTGAGGGAGGCCTTTATTCACCAGTGGACAATAGTGAATGATGCTGATGATGGTATATACAAACTCTGTCAGAAACGATTTGTTTACGTTTGGTAAGTAGAAGCTATTAAGACATTGCTGAAGTGGCTCTTAGGTCGGTAAACTAATAAAAATTTATTATAACAAACATAGTGAAGTCATGTTATGAACAGAAAGATTGTCTAAACATCCTCTTGCTAAAACTACATCGTAAACCAAGTCCTTACAACTTTGCAGACACTTCCTTCAAAGTCAATCCTAAAATGATCGTGCACTTTACTCGGTAAACGTACTTAAAATATCGTGTGTTTCAGGAATACGTTGCTTTCTTACAGTGAACTGTTTTCATTAGTAGTACACGCGACGTCCGTGGGCAATTTCCTTTAATTTGCTTTATCCATCATTGATTCACTCCCTGACGTTTGACGGCTCAAGAAATTACTTTGGGCTCGTTTCAGTTTAGGTATAGTGAACCTGTATGTTGTTTGCGTTCTTTGGTAAATAGAGGTGTGCTTTTGCTTGGGTTTTGTGTTTGTTACAAGAGGAACTTGTGTTGGACTGATATAAAACTTGAACTTTTTGAGTTTGTTTTTGGTTTCTGCTTATCCTCATTCGAAAGGCCGTTATAAATGTTGTAATACATAACAGATGATACAAACTGCACATTGTTTATAGGTTTCCCATTTTAAAAATGTAGAATATTATAATTCGAATAGATGATGAAATTATATAGGTATGTATTTGTAGCACTCTGTGACTTAAACCCCCACTTAATGTACCTACGCTTATTTTTTACATAGAAAAGCGTGACTTAAGTGCGCTTTTAAGTCACACGTATCGTAATGTACTATTTTGTAAGCAGATCTTGTAGGACACTTTTACTCGTAATTTTTTTGGCCAATGGTTTTAAAACTAGAAGGTACCCTGGATATTTAATCAGCAGTTGAAGTTTCAAGGGCACATATTGTAGCGAAATAAAACGCGATGACTTCACAATTTCACTACCATTACGTATAATTTTGTTGTAAAAATAAAAAAATCCGAAATACAATAATTTAGTATAAAAAAATTAAGAAAAAAGATTACTTTAAGATACCTTGAGACGTTGGTTATAAATACGAATATGAATGAAATAGAAATACTTAAGGTTTTGGGTTTTGTAAAGACAAAAATAAAGTGAGAATTTTGTTACATTGACGTGATTGCAATCAAGAAAATATTAGATAGATTTAAAGTTTGCGCGGTCCAAGGGAAAAAAAGTTAAAATAGCACACCCGCCGTATTTGAATGATAAAAATTCACGCAATTTTGATAGGAAAATATATCTAGACAATCTACTATGAGAAAAGACTAAAAAAGGTATCTGTTCCCAAAAAAAAGGGGTCTTCGTGTCCGTTCTCGGGATCCTCGTAGATTAATAGAGCAGAACAATAATCAGGTAGCAGATCCTCAACAGCAAGTAGATCTGCAACAGCTAGCTGCGGGCGCTCTTCTGGCGAACAGCTTATACTTCGTCTCGAGAGTCAGGGTAGGGTGAAAAATCGATCAAATCGGCTTGCCCATAATTCGGGCCTTATCCTGAAGTAAAATTTAGGAATAAGTACCGGTGGAGCAAGCAGAATCTCTTGTAACCAAGAAATAGAATAGAATGATACATACCAAAAATGAAGAAAAATATGTTCACTGATAGTTTTTTAAATTTATAGATAACGAGGTACGGAAGAGTAAAACTTATTGCGACAGCAATTAAATTAATTCAACCAACTCAAATTCACAATAAAATTTCGGCGTTAATATTCCACAAAAAACATGTTCCTCGTCACAAGGTTATTTTCAAAGTCACCATGCCTACCGTGAAAAATGCCATCTGACGTAAATACGATTCGTAATTTGAAAGATTTCAGATGGAAATTTCTGGACAGACTATGGTTCAAAAAAAGGTTGAATATGAGTTTAGAAGGAGGATTAAAGCCAAAATTACCATGCAGGATTTGTTAATACTGCAATATGTACTTCTAACCAAGTTGTATGTGTGCACTTTACTTTTTAGACCTTTGTATCCTGCTTAAGCGTATGAAGTTTCATTAAAATCGGTTCATTCATTTCGAAAAACAAGGGCTTGAAAGTTTGTATGAAATGCCGTACGGCGTAAACGCTCATAAAGCATTCCAGCAAATTATACCAACAAACCAATCGTACACAACGTACAAATAGATATATAACCAGGTAGCAGCACCAATTGTCGTTACTATGTTATTCATCTTAACCGTATTTCCTAGCACATTAATCGCGGTAAATGCCGGATATGCTGAAAATTATAACGCCCACCTTCCGGCTGTGTGCCCTGCCTATACGCAATATATAAAGGGGATATATAATATATACTTAGCATAGGCGTCTTTGTGTTAAGTCAAACGGTGAGATTTATATAGACTTGGGTCTATGAAACGGTTTAACGGGTATATTTTCGTTGAAATATATTTTATAGATGTGCCTTTTGGAAATAACTTTATATTATGTTGTTTCGTCTTTGATTCAATAATTTAGAAAAGGATAAGTTTCATAGAGCCCTGTACCTATTAGTGGGTAAACTAGACATTTTGTAAGTAGGCTTTCCAGTTTTTGGTTTATTTTGATGATTTCAAGTTAATTAGGTAAGTTTCAACCAGTGTTAAGTTTCGGGAGATTCAAAAGAAAATCCCCTTCAAATAATCGTATAAGCAAGATTAGAATAAAATACCGAAAACAGAAAACCTTTTGGGGAGAACAAAAAATATGGGTATAGCCATCATAAATTTGTTATTAGTGAAGATAAAAAGTTATAATGCTATATTCGCGTGAAGCTGGCCTTATTAAAGATTCATTTGGAGGCTTTAGAGCGGATCAAGGTGGGCAGACGGCCGCACGTTCCCATACTCCCATCCCTACTTTCAAATGAAGTGTGAACGGTATTTTTCCTCGACGAATATCATACTTGTATCATTATTATTAATATGGATGAATAATTTATATAAATGGGGTCGTGGCTCAGTAATAACAACCGCACGGGTCGATCGATCAGGTTAAGCTACAGTGCCGCAGCGGGTTCGTCGATGGGTGATCATCTTTACATCCCCTCATCTTTCCCTCCGCGCCTCGGAAAGCATGTTAAGCCGTTGTGTAGTTGGAAAAAAGGCAGATGATGAGTTTATATAAATCTCCGGTTTTTCCACATCGTAACATATTGCTATCATTGAACATTTTATAAAATATATGTAAAACTAGCAAGAATCTTTGATATATTTCAATATAATATCGTAGACTGATATGCTCCAAGAAAAAAACAACACTGTTCCTACAAAAATAAAGTTCGCCGAACAGCAAATAACGGAAGCGCCAGAATACATATTAAAGTTTGCCAAAAACCAATATCTTCGGCGATATTTGCAGCCGCTCTCATATGGGTTCTATTCATCTGACCTGCAATGGAGGCCTAGATCCCAATAGGAATTGCAATTAGGCCTCAATTTACGCATAGTTTGGAGTGGAATTTAATTCGTGGGGCCACCTCAGTCTACGTCGGGAATTCCTCTACTTTCCTTTACGGACTTACCGAGATGTTAGGATGCCCGTTACGCGGTCAGGTATCCGCACGACACTTGTATTTGTACGTTAACACGGTCAGGCATGACACGACACTTCTTGTATTTGTATTACCATTGTGTGGAATGGCTATTGTAAGAGAAATATAGTCGGTGATGTTTTGTGAGGGTGATCTGTTTTGTATTTAGAGTATTTATTAAACTGGGTGGGGTGAGTTGTTAAGAGATTGTTTGATAGTATCAAGATCTTCCTTCTATATGGGGTGGCAAGGACATCGACGTGCAAACAGTATCCATGAAATACACATGATTACTGTACACTGTATTACTGTACTGTGCAGCACTGTGCACATGATTAGCGTAATTTTTTTTAGACGGGTAAATAAAAGTACTGCTGTTTCACAGAAAAGTTCAATACCTACGTGGTCAAAATGTATAATTTATACCTACAGCAATTTTTTTTTTAAACCGACAAAAAATTCCGAGGTTCAGAATCATGTAAGTACTGGAATCCATGCTAACAGGTTCCACGTCAATGTCACTGCCACCCTGTATATTAAAATGTTCAAACAATAGTGCCAATTAGTGGAAGTGGTAACGTGAAAAAGCGGATACCAGTTGGTTTTAATATCAAAATAAAACCAAAAATTCTGCCGCCACATTATTTGCACACATTTTGGTCAAAAAGGTGCAACAGTATACGGTATTTCATGTATCCAAAAAAGGGACAAAGGCGAGCGCGTAAATTCTGGATTTCAATCGCCGCGAAAAGTTGGAAAAAAATGTTCCATTCATGTTATAGAACAAAAAAACCGCGCCATTATTTATGCACGGAAAAGTAAGAAACAAAACCGTAACCGCTTTTCTATACATAATACAAGCAGGCCTGAAAAACTTTCGGTGTCTGATAGAACTCATAAATTTTAATAAAGAAGTTCGTATCTTGTTGGCGTCATGTCCCACGCGCGGTGTTTATGTAAAAGTTGTAACACACAGCAATACAAGCCGGCAATAAATGTCTCGGCCAAGTAATAAGTTTATTTTTCTATTTAGGTCATCGAACGTACCAAGTTTCGGAGCCCGTAACGAGTCTGATATACCTATACGAGTCACTTGTAAGTTCTAGCGTTTATGCGTCATCAACAATAGTGGGAGGACGTTTTAGTATATCGATATCCTTTATATAATGAAGGTCGAGTGAGTTTTTCTCCAAATTGAATGGTCCCGCGACAATCAGAGTTCCGTCCGCAGATCATATTTCAGCGAACGAGATAAACTCGGACAAAAGAAAGGAATCCCCGTTTACCCAATTGGGTAATGGCCCAGCTCTGTCGTTATCTCTTCCCATTATTTCTGTTTGAAGGAGGCTGTGGTGTTCTACTTAATACTAAGGGTGAAATCTTTACAAAGATATTTGATAAAGTTCCCCGGTACTTGATCTTGTTGTGAGGAGTAATGCTCGGATAAATTGCTTTTGCGGTTTCTCAATAGGTTTATGTTACATGCAGGCTACCTTGTAAAAGAGGAAAATATATTGAAAAGAAAAACTTTTATACCAGCCAATTTTAAATTTTGTAACGCAAAGTATTTTGATCCTTTTCTTAATAAACTTAGAGGCTTGTGTTGCTCGTTTAATATTTCAAAGCTTACATAGTTAATTATTAAGACCTCTTTCTAAGTATTGATCAAAGTTATAAATTTCTTTAACTAATTACTTACTCAAGTGTTAAGTCTGTTCAACAGACTCAGTGTATGTCAGATTTTAGATTCTCCCTTTTGCATAGGTATATAATTAGTTTAATTTTCGACCGCCTGAACATGAAAGACGCCAAGTCAGCAACAAACCGAAAACAAGAAAACGTTTAGAGCAAATATTTGTTTGTTTTTCCCCTCAAGTTGTAAGAGTCACTAACCTTCCTTCAAGTATCTTTTCTCACCATTTTTGAAGTTCCATAAGATCTTGGACATAGGTATCTACTAAGCTCCACACATCGATAGAAAGTTAGTCGCCAACTATTCCCGATTATAACCGTAATTCAGGCCAGCTATAGGGACTTAGAAATGTAGGTCGGATTACATCAGATCTGCCGGTTGAAGACGAAAAGCCGCTGTCAAAGGGAGAGGGAAAGTTCGCAAACAACTTGAGCTTGATAACCGATGGCGTTTGGCGGGACTCGCGTTTTGATGTTAATGACTTTTTGGAACATTCGCCAGATGTTAGCCTGTTAATATTGTAGAGGTTTCAAGGTTTCAGAATATTAGTGGTGCTTCAGGGAATATTGGGGATTTATACATGAGCTGAAAAGTTCGGTTCTTCAATTTAAAAAATATTTATATTAACGATGGATAATAAAAAAAACGTTTGTTGTACACACAGCTACACATTCCAGTTTTAGCTGACCTCGCATTTTATAGGTTTTTCGAACAATCAAAAGTCAGTTTAAACTGGTTATGTATAGCTTGGTGTGTAGCTGTGCGTACAAACAGAAATACATACTTGAAGTTCATGTAGGTAATTGGTTATCATCTAATTGTAATTTTGTGTGTTATGCTGTCTGTGTATCTAAGTGTCTATCTATCTAAGTTAGTCATAGTTACACTAAAGATTGTATCTACAAGTGGTGATCAAAATCAGCTTGAACACCTGGCTCCAATGTAAATAGATATTTTTGTATTTCATGAAAAAAAAACATGCTGCGCTTACCTTATGCAGAATAAATAGGGGTTAAGGCAAAAATTATAGTTCAAGCGAACTCGAAGTCGTATTAAAAGTCCCATGTAACGAAGAAACAAGATTACATTGGCAGTTTTTTACTGAAAAACGCCAACAACATTTCACTTCTACAAAGTGAATAGGTAGGAAAGATATTTTCTTAGACTAGCGGTACCACATGTGGTACCGACAAAAACGACTAGGTATTCTCGATAATATGAAAGTGGCACAAAATATAATGCTCCACCATTTTAAAAGAAATAGCAGAAAACACTTGTTTGCTTTGGAACACTTTAAACTGCTGAAGAACATCCTTGGAAGTTTTTCACTCCCATATTTCCTGGCGACGCTTGTATTTTAAAATGTCCGGTGCCCAACTTTGCTCTTATTTGTTTCCTCGTGCATTCGGCCATAATTCACTTCTATTTAACGCGGTAACTCAAAGACATTTTTAAAAACTGCAGTTAACGGTGATTTACCTTTTTGCTAATTATTTTGGTGATATTTTTAAGGAGTTTCATTTTAATTAAGTTAATCTGCTAGCTTGCCTTTTGACGTTTATGTTTTATGAAATATGGTTTAAATGACCGATTGTTTTTGTTTGTTGTTTTGAATGATAAATGGTAATTATGTAATTATGAGAAGCTAGAACAGCTGGTTTATTCTGTAAAAATCTTACCGTGAAATGTAGGTGAAGTGAGCTTAAAGTGGACTGTCATTCCACCAGATGCTAGGGATTAATAATATTGGCAGCTCACTTCACCTAAGTGAGATTTTTACAGAAAATATCGCCAGTTCTATTTTCTTATATTACATAATTATCATAATTTCCCCAAGATACAAGCACGGCCTAGTTTGGGGACCACCGCATACAACAAATTGAATGTCACTAACAGTTAGAGCAGAAATAATTATTATCTTAAGGCGACTACTTGACCTAAAGCGCGGTCACTATCGGACTGCATAGAAAAGAAAGAGATGCGCGATGACACAACGCTGGTAATTTATTGCAAAATATGAAACAATCATCTATTGTTGATTTATCAAACACCAAACAAATCAAAACCGTATACTAAAATTCGGGGAATTAAATTGTCTTTTATATGGTGAAAGTTTTATGAAAATACACCCGATAGTGTTTGCGTGATTATCGTTTTTATGTCCGCGGTAGACATTACTTTAAAAATTAATTACACTATGTTAAAAAAATATAGTTGCAAATATTCACATATCAAATTACGAAGCAAATGGTCTAGTATAACATTTATTTTTTTCAAAGAAATCAGTCCGGTCGATTAGACGTGATGTTGAATTTAAAATCATTAGAAGTCGTATATCTGCGCCTTAAGGTAATAATTGTAACAATGTTTCATTTTTTTTATTTTTTTTTATTGGGTATAGTTACATTAGGTATCTAAAAAATATTAAGCAAAACTATGAAGTAACGAAAGAAACATCGCATCTCTTAAATAAATCGACATAAACAAAAGTTTACTTCAACCCTAAAATGACGGATGCTTTTTTCCCGTTTCGTTCAAACTTCTCCGTGGCGTATCGACTGCGGCCCGAGTGCTATGAAGCGTATTCATATGAAACGCTAAGTTTTCGCGAAAACATCCTCCTTTGCAATTGACGAAAGCCACATTACTTTTTATTTGAACCGTTGGCTCTTTGCAAAGAGAGACTTTATTACACTCCGAGGTATCTCGCTTTTGACCCGTACGCCCTTTGTGTGAGCTATTTTTTATTCATTTCAACGGATTCATACGGGAGTTAGAGCCCTCAACCGGCTTCCCTTTTCGATGTTATGTCTAGGAAAAAATTATTGCGGTCTTTTCTTCGTACGAGTATTTAGCAACATCGTGAGTAGTTGTCAGTACTTCGTTGAAACTATTACTTGGTTTTGAAGGGTTTTACAACGTGTAACTGAATTAACGCACATTATAAAAGTAGTTTGTTCGGAATCGTTTACTGAATCGATTTCTGTAATTTTTTCATTTTTAATAGGATACCTAGGTAATTTTTTATTCCAAAAATAATTTAAACTACGTAAATTAAAGTCATACTTCCTCTGTACAGTCAAAACAAACCAAAATTGAGGAAAGTACCAACTACGCTAGATTCTTATACGTGTGCGACTGTGTGCGTGCGTAGATTTGTAATGTGTCCACAATATTCTCTCACAATCAGTATAACTATTAAAAATAAAACAAAGTTTTATATAAAATAGTCAAAATACAGTGTATGTGTATGATGATTATAACATGATATTCTAATTGGGTGTTTGGTGGTGTGTGTTAATTTCGGGACATGTATATTTTTGACATTCTACACTGACAGCCATTGAACAATGTATTTGAGTTCTTACATTTATAGTTATCGTCTTTTCTATTTACCTACATGCGTTCTTATCGCAGAAACAAAATCGCTACATACGCAATACGATTTTCATATTATGATTTATACAGTCTTTATGTTGTAATTATTTGTACTCTATTGTAACAATATTAATTAAATTCCCGTTTGTTTCAGGTATGCAACGTTACTCAGCGGACTTCCTCTAGAATTATAAGTATTCAACTTATTACTAAGAGAAGAAAGAACTGAAGGCTAATACCCGTAATTAATAGAATGGTTTAGTTTATTTAATTAGAATGGTTTAGTTTATAGTGATTGTATGATGTCCGATTGTTATTGTACTTCTAACTACCTAGCAGTTCTTCAAAGCAACTAATACGTAAAGAAAGAACAGAAAATACATTTATAAAATACATATTATACGACAAGTAAAAAAGGAAAAAAAAAAAAAAAAACAAATAAAAAGTGTAAAGTGCGTTGTGCGAAATTAGCAGGAAAGTGTACCAAATAGGCCCAGTTCAGCAAAAATGGCAGAAAACTAGTTGACGCTGGTATTCAACTGGAACTAGTGCCTGATGCTGGTATTTAACTGGGCCTGAAGTGTGACGTGACGGACCTACTCTATAGCGCCTTTTTAATATAACAGTAAGTATACCGTGACGTCAATGGTATAAAATATGAATAATAGGTAGGCTATCAGGGGTAAAGGTATCAATCACGTCAAATCAAATCAACGCAGAGACAGCTGTGCTGCTGGGGAGTTTTTTGCACCACTTCTTCTTCCCGGCGAAAGCAGTAGGACGTGGTGAAAGGCGAGCGTTTTGGGGGACTGTCTTTTGTAATTTTGACATTCGAAAAGTACTGATTCTCAGCTTGATTTGATTTGATTTGAGTGTTCGGAATAGTTGAATTTAAAATCTTTTTCCAACAATGTAAATAACTCAATGATGTGAAATTTACCAATAATCTCTTGGGTATTCATGATTACCTATGTAAGCGCTGTGCATTTTAACATTGTTATGAACTAATCCAGTTAATGTTGTGAATTGTTAGTGATTATCGGATATCGGGCTGTGAATTGGTAATAGGTTTTGAGTTGTTAATTTTATTTGATTGTACATATATCAAAAATGTAATGTGCTGAGGTACCTGTGATGCTACTAGTATTGCCGTTTTGCGTGAATGTGACGCATGTTTCCCCCCTACCTTTTATTATTTTTTGTATTTGTTCTTTTTTTGCGTCATGTTCACCGCGAATAAACGTTTTTTCTTTCTTTCTTTCTTTCTTACCTAGTAAGTGGTTTAACTGAACTGTTGGTTTCGTGTTTGCAAGAGTGACTGCTGAGCGTGGGGGTTTCGATTCCTAGGTCGGGAAAAATGTTTTTCATTAGGAATTTCTTAGTAACACGCCGGAGTTTAGAAGATGGTGAATTAATACAATAGACAGACAATAGTAATTCCAATAAGACCCATAGTTACATGGGACCCCCCACACGTTTCCCCGCCCACCTGTCGACACACCCCACGTGTCGGTGTAGTTGAAAGGACTTTTGACAATGACAGTAGTTGTTTACATTTGTTGAACCGTTGACGTTTCGAGCACTTTCTCTTATGTACACTTTGTGTACAATGGACATGTGAGGAGTTAATCATAACTGGAAATGTGGGTGTCTCTGCCTAACCCTTTGAAGATAACAGACGTGATGTTATGCAGGTACAGACGCCAGCACATCAAGCTACTACAATCTGTCTTTCTTTAATAGATTTTCAACTTTATCGCTATAGCATAAAGTTCATAGTTGATTGGGAATATTTGACAGTTTCGGGTACGCTCTATGCCTGATGGTAATATACCTTAAATACTTAAGATATTATCCCATTATGATTTGATACTTAAACTAATTTTAGAATTATTTGATAAAAATTCGACAACACCAAATAACAATATACCAGCACCCTAATTGCATTAAATACTTATATTCACAATCTGAATGTGTAAGAAGGATATTGCTAATCAATTACTTCATATATTCGTAAAATTTATCTGCTCAACTACGTAAATAACGCAATGTATGTTGTTGAACTGTCAAAATGAAACCCATTGCTACTGTTAGAGTGTTACGCTATTGCCCCGCAGGTTGAATAAAAATAATAAATTAATTAAAAAAATATTTCTAAAAGAAACAATCATTGAGTAATTTGATTTCTAAGACATACTAGAATGCTGTATAAAGTTCCTGTATAAAAATGTTGCCTTAATAAATCTCATTGACTCAATCCTGATAACCCAATACTGATATTATAAATTCGAAAGTAACTCTGTCTGTCTGTCTGTATGTTACCTTTTCACGCCTAAACCACTGAATGGATTTCGATAAAATTTTGCAGAGAGATAGATTGAATCCCGGGGAAGGACATAGGATAGTTTTTATCGACATACCTCGCGGGCGAAGCCGCGGGCGGAAGCTAGTAATTGAATAAAACTTATGTGTTTACTTTATTCCTTCAATAAAAGTAATTTGCAAGTAACTGATGTTGTAAAGAAGTATTTCATAATGAGATTATGTAATATTTGTATGAGGTCTACGTCCTTGTTGGTGAAATATGGATGAAACTGCGTTCAATTTCACCAGTGAATATGAACGCGATCACCACATCTAAACCACGTTCAAGAGCTGTCACTGTCAATATTCCACAACAATGATGACACTGACAGCGCTTGAACTTAGTTTAAATCTGCTGATCACGTTCAATTTCATCAGTGAATTTTATGGACGAACTATTTGACCTTGGCGCGCTTACTAGAGAGCACTTCTATTTTTTAAGTGCAAGTAAAAATTAACTTAGTGGTGATCAGGCGGGAGTGTCCGCGATAGTACATGTTAGTCCTTAGGAGTATCCTTGTCACCGTTCGACTTCCAATGACCACTGGGCCACCACTACTCCTCTGGCAAGAAACACTGCTTTAAATAATATTTTAAGGCTATCTTTCTTGCCAGTAACCATAGACACATAAGCCTGTATAAAACCCTTTGACGAGTAAGTACTATTCAAGTAGTATTATAGTATCATATTATATATTTTCTTCGTTCAAGTATCCTTGTTTGTTGCTAGGGAGCGTTTTTCGCCGTGTGCTCATTAGCAACCGCATGACCTAGTTTAAATGTCCCTGACATTGTGATATTTTGGTGTGGATTTTTTGTGGTGCAGAATAATATGCTTGATAAACAATATTCATGGAAGTTAACGACTAAGAGGTTTAGATTAGAGGATGGGCAGCAGTGTCCTCTGTAATCGTCTGATGGATAAATCTAAATAAAAACTGTATTTTAATCTAAAATTGAAGTGTCTATTTGAAATGTCAAAATAACAGTATTTAAAAAAAATGCATGTACATATATATACGGTAGTTAACAACTTTTTTTTCTGTCAGCTGTCTGTTTGTTGCAGCTAATCCCCGAATCGGCTGGACTGGAAATAAAATAAAACAAACGGCTGGACCGATTTTGACGGGTCTCTAACTGGCGGTTAGTTAATATTGTAAGGAGTTATTATTTGAAAATATTAGTAGAGGACATGATTGTTTTCCGACATCCACGCGAAGCTAGTACAAAAATAAAATTGACAAACTATCGCCCAATGATTTAGTCGGTCGCACAACTAAGCCTTTTCCAACTATGTTGGTTCTCCTAACCAGATGCGGCAAAATGTTAGTAGTTTATATTCCGTAAGCGTAAACAAACTTTTAATTAGAACTCGGCTAGTCAAGTCTAATAGAAAGTAGTGCACTTAATTCCATACATTATTTAATACCCTTGCGATATGGTAATTGGAGTAATCTATTTAGCTGCATTTTAATTAATCAATGCATTTGTGCCAGCTAGTTGAGTACCTACTTTGAACAAAGGCTTGTTATGCCTTGTTCGCACAAGGACGTATTTTATTGGCACGAATCGCGGGCTTGGTGGACCGAAAGTATTGGGGATGAAATGGAAATGTACAAGACAAGTGTATGTTGAATGAGGGCTGAAAGAAATTGTAGGTACTTATGTAGAGCGTTTACGACGTACGCCATTTCATACAAACTTTCAAGCTCTTGTTTTTCGAATGAACCGATTTTAACGAAACTTCATAAGTTTATGCAGAATACAAAGGTCAAAAAAGTCAGTAAGTAGGTACTTATGTGCCCTATAGTAGAGCGTTTACGACGTACGGCATTTCATACAAACTTTCAAGCCCTTGTTTTTCGAATTCGAATGAACCGATTTTAATGAAACTTCATACGCATAAGCAGGATACAAAGGTCAAAAAAGTCAGTAAATAATATTTTCGAAATGTCTTATTTAAAAAAAGATAACTGGAAATCTCTGTTTCTATGGAAAATTTAAAATCGGTCTAATTTGGCTGTAACACTATTTTTCGAAAATGTTCTTATTTAACTTATTCGACCTTTGTATCCTGCTTATGCGTACGAAGTTTTAATAAAATCGGTTCATTAATTTCGAGAAATAAGGGCTTGAAAGTTTGTATGAAATGCTGTACGTCGTAAACGCTCTTAAGGCGACTACATGACCTAAAACGCGGTCACTATCGGACTGCATAGAAAAGAAAAAGAAGCGCGATGACACAACGCTGGTAGTTTATTGCAAAATATGAAACAATCATCTATTGTTGATTTATCAAACACCAAACAAATAAAAACCGTATACTAAAATTCGGGGAATTAAATTGTCTTGTATATGGTGAAAGTTTTATGAAAATACACCCGATAGTGTTTGCGTGATTATCGTTTTTATATCCGCGGTAGACATTACTTTACAAATTAATTACACTATGTTAAAAAAATATAATTGCAAATATTCACATATCAAATTACGAAGCGAATGGTCTAATATAACATTTATTTTTTTCAAAGAAATCAGTCCGGTCGATTAGACGTGATGTTGAATTTAAAATCATTAGAAGTCGTATATCTGCGCCTTAAGAGTATTTTTAGTACCTACTCAAAAATTCGCATTTTATTTTCTTTCTAATGTTTGAGTCAGAAACTTCAGATGAACAAAAGATTGATAATTGAATTAAAGATTGATACGCTAACAGTACCAATGGCTTTCATTTTGACAGTTCAACAACATTAATTGCGTTTTTTACGTTGTTGAACAAACAAAGTTTTCGAACATTATCAATATCCTTCAAAATTATTCAGATTGTGATTGATAGGGTTTTTCGCAATTAGGATGCCGTTTTTTTTATTTGTCAGCAAACAGCCTAATAAATATATCCAACCAATTATATTTACAATAACAATCAGAAAACACGCCAAGAATTCAAAACAATATTACGGGAAGAAAATCTCATCTGAACCACATTATTCCGTAAGGAATCACTATCAATCCGGTTACAATGCAAGAAAGTCGTGTCGCCGCATGCGGGTCAGTGAGGAGCGTCTGGCTTTAATTTTCCGCCTCTCCGGCCACGGACTCAAGTCAGACTCAGCCTTGTTATACTCGTGCTCTTGTGCTTGGGGCGCGTTTAGATTTAGTGAAGGCGCTAGTGGAGGGGTACTGGAATCATTGCTGGCGTGATTTCAATGGTCTGTGGTAGACAGCTGCAGTTTTAGCAATGTAATTGATTTTTTTTAACCTATTTTGTATTTCAGGAAATCACGAGTGTAATATGTTTAGGTTTAGTAGTGGAATTTACATTATATAAATTCCACTACAAGCCAATTCTAAAACATACATCTGAAAAAACTATTATTCAGATTTATATTGTTTTAGAATTGGCTAGAACTAATGTGAACTGGGCATTCTAGTCTAGGACTCAAGAGACGACAAATCAGCGCCTAGGTTTATGTTGAAAATGTTCTTTCACAAATAATCTAATTTCACAATCTATTGTTATTTAGGTATATTAATTAGTTCTATGAACCAAAAGATAATATAATTATGGTCATATTTTTAAATAATATAATAATGAATATGAATAGAGAATCAACGTGAATATTGAATCGAGTGCTATTTTAGTCACACAGAGAATTTATAATTAAGTCATAGATACGAGCATAAAAAAATCACCTAAGTAATTATAATGTAGAACATTTCGCCAACAAGTCAGAGTTCACATTAAAATTCAGGTCAATTCCTCGAAAACTCATCATTCATAAAAAAATTGTATGAATGAATAAAATTCCTAATAAATAAACTCGAATAACCTTCGTAAAGGTCGTTAGCATAAAAAATAAAAACATTTTAACATACGAGTATAATTTGCGACTCTATTTTGTAGAGGGCGTAAATCAACTTGTACATAAATATCGATATAGGCCTGGTATTAATATCGACAAAGCATTATATCGATACATTAACCGACGTCCATAACAGTAAACAAAGGTGTAAAATCGGCCGTAAAATGTTAGGTATGTTTATCTGTAGGAAAATGGTTCAATGTTGCTTTGTTAGGCCGTTTAGTTCGGTTTACGAGTTAACTGTAGTTTGGACTGGTTGCCAGATTGTGAGTGTATTACCTAGGAGTACTACAAAATCTGGTTTATATTGCTGGCTAGACCTGGATGATAGTTTTGTGTCCATCTGTGCAGCCAGTTCTTGTAAGCACACTTGTTTAATATGCAGAGTACAGCCTTTTTTTTTTTTTTTTAAGGATGGGAAATCATCCAATGACCCCTCCCGCTCTGGGTGGAGCGGAAGGGAGTGTCAGACTCTTATTGACTAAAACCCATCCGTGTTCCTTCCTTAGCCCTTTATGTTCCGGGGCAGCGGTAACCCTTTCGGACAATCCCGCTGCCCCGGCAGGCTTCGGCCCTAACGGGCCCCTCCATGTCTGCTGACATCTCTTTGAGGCGCGCGTGGAACACATACGCGCCGTCCGGCACGGGCCTGGTCCTGATCGGACGGCGAGCTACCCATTACTCGCCGTCCGCAGGCCCGCGCCTACGGTGGCCGGGAGTCGTCACGAGGCTCCCGACGCCCGGAGCGTCTACCGCGGCGGCTGGGACGGGCGGCCCTCTCGGCTCTCTCCCTCGCCCATCCCGCCACCTCCTTCGCTAGCATGACTGCTTCGCAGAAGGAGGTGACTGCCTCCCACTCCCTCTCGCCCCGGACCATGGCTTGGACCAGGGCCGGGCGCGAGAGGTCGCCGCCGCTGCCGATCGCCTCTACGAGGACACGGCGGTGCTCTGCCCAAGCGGGACAGACCTCCACCGTGTGCACCACCGTGTCCTCTGGGCGATCCTCGCAGTGGTGACACCCGGGCGTTTCCTCCCGCCTGATTATGTGCAGGAACCTCCCGAAACATCCGTGTCCGGTGAGGAGCAGAGTACAGCCTTAGGTAGCTTTTATTACAGGCCTTCTGCCATGGTTTTTTCGAGTTGAATATTTGATTTCGAAAGTGGATAATTTTCAAACTCCATCCATTCCTAAGAATACTTAAAGTAACCTTCTACTGCCATTGTATTCTATTTATTAATAGGCAAAAGGCATTCTGAGAAAATAAACCAACTAATTTAGAAGTCTTGTCTAATGAAATTGGAGTCTAAAACTAGGCTGTTTTCCATCACTAGTAAAGTTTTGACGTGGCCATTTAAGGCAACAATTACTCCACGTAAACTAGCTAATTATATGGCATTGGCGGCAGAGAAATTAGGCAGCAAATACTTAAAATAACCTACCTTCCTAAAGCTATATTTTTAAGTTGCCCTAATTTTTCATGCTTATGAAATAACTTTATGAAACTAATGCTACAAAGAATAACCTTATTACTTCATACAGCTCATTATATAAATTTCACGGTAATGTTGAAAATATTCAGATTAACGGCTAGTTTCCATAATAACTGGCCATCAGAGTCCAACCCAATACTTCGCCAAATTAGTTTTATTAAAGCAATAACAAAATGGGGGAATAAAACACATTAACGTTGGTAATTACGGTATTACCAAGGACTACGGTAATTTCTATATTACTCGAGTTTCGATAACGTCTAAACCAATTACCGGAGACATGAATATTATACTTTCAATTCATTTGTCCATAATATCACGTTGCACTTACTCGAGAAAACACATGAATTTTCGGCATTATTTATTTAGTGTTGGAGCGAGATGGGTGTATAGTATAGGGGTGTGTGTGACAGGGATGGCTGGAAGAATTTCTAATGAACGTAACATGAGTGCGAGTCGGGTGAAGGGTCATCGACCTCTTCTTTAGGGTGGATCCCCTCGGACTAGGCTCAGGAAGCGCGACGGGCGGTTTATTTTGATGCATTTTCTAATTGAAACGTTCATTTGGCTATTTTGCTAGTGTAAGCAAGTTTGTTCTCTGTTTTTGTTGCTGAATACACCCTCTTTAGTACCTGTGTGACGTCTCAGTTAACGATTGTAAATATTTTGTTAGTTATGTATTTGAAGTCTGAATGGCGCGGTGGATGTAAATGTTTGGGATTATTTGCAATGGCTTTCTGGCTTTCTTTGATCTTGTATCAATGCATACTATTTGTGCAGATATGTATGTAAGTATTCAAAAATGTTTTGCAGATGTTGCTCGTAAATAAAAATACCATTCAGTTAACATTTTATTAAAACCCTTCTTTAGAAATAAGATTAGATTTACGACCAAGGGCTGATTTTTCAATATTCTAATAATAGAAAACCGTATTAATATTAAAAAGACCTAATACGGTTTTCTATTTATGTGTTTATTTTACTAAAAACTAGCTGCGCCTCGCGGTTTTACCCGCGTACGTCTCGATCCCGTGGACATATCGGAATAAAAAGTATCCTATATCCAGGCTATAGTCTACCCATGTGTCAAATTTTATCTAAATCCATTCAGCCGTTTTAGCGTGAAAGCGTAACATACAAAAAATAAAATCTTTTCTCTTTATAATATTAGTTTAGATGTGAAAGTTTGGACTTTTGTCAGATTCTGAATTTTGTTTCTCAATCACGTTTTATTGACTGAAAGGATTTAAATATAACTAAATTAAAATATAGGTTACTTGTTATCCGTGAACTTGTAGGAGTTTCCGTAGGAATTAAATAAAACTATGGGCAACAACAGTGTCAGCGAATAAATTATGTTTGACACAAACCTACAATACACGTTAAAACACGACCACCCTTAATTTACGCCACCATATTTTTACCATACAAAGTGTACACAAGTTACCGAGGTAAACATTCACTTGTTTATCCAATTGGTTCGGATGCAGGCCGTTTATGTCCAGACCAGTCCCGTCCAGTCCAAACTGAGGTCCATTGGGGCGTGAAAAACGCGTGCAATCGCCATCGACACGCCGCATGCGGGCAGCCGGGAACTCTTTTTTTAAATGTAAAATACTGGACGAAAATAAATAAAGTTTGGTGTCCAATAAGGGTTTTTTTTTAGTTTGTGTGTTGTTTGATAATGGAATGGAAACTTGTCTGTTTGTAGGTATTAGTTTCTGATTATTTTTAAAACTGTTTATTAATTTTATTTGACTTACGCATGTTTTTACTGCATTAATGCTACAATTGTGCCTCTACACGGCGAAAATACTAACTTTAAATGGAAGATATTAAATTCATAACTGGCTATTACAGTTGACTACAAAAGCACCATACACAAACTAGTTACGAAAACCAAGGAACTGGACACCACATTAACCAAAGCACTATCATGAGTTCTATGGCCAAAACTATGCACAACACAACTTAGTTACAAAATTGTGCACGCATAAATAACTTTGTGCACACAATAAAACTGCCAACATTGTGAAAACAACACAGAAAATATATTCCACAGAAATTCCAATTTTGAACGCTACACTCAAATATTTCATTGTGATTTTAGCGTTAACACAATTTCCTTTAAAATATTTAAAATAAAATTAAAAGCTGGCAACATGGTCAGTGGATCGCGATCAGAGCAATCAACGTGAATCAAAGGAGTGAATGGAATGAATGAGTGAACGTGAACGGTTTTCTTTTTTCGGGTGAGAACGTGTTATAAGTAAACAGCTTATGCCCCGGTGAAACGATCAGACAGTCAGCAAGGTCGATAGCAGAAAAAGCTAAGTACACTGAGTTTTTCCCCGAGAGATGAAAAAATTAGATTTGGAAATCTTCAATTTAACAGGATTGGTGTAACTTCAGCCGAAAAACGTCCACTGCGGGATTTAGGCCTCGCTCAAGCATCGCCACTTCTACCGGTTCTGTAGTTCTCGCATTCAGAGGATTCCTGCGGCCGATTCGACAAGATCAATAACAAAACTCTGTAGAATGACTCATTAAAAAATAATGACCACATGATTGCTACGCCGTAGCTGACGCCATGATGTCATTGCTACGCCGCCTACGCTATGTAGCCATCCGCTACGGGTGGAGCGAATATAATAATAGACTTTGCCTGACTTTTGCTATGAATAAAACATGCGTTCTGAATAAAGTTATTGAGTTTTCATTTTATAAGTTTTTATTTTTTGTTTTACATGCCGTGACTTCATATGACTGGCGAAGAAAATTATTTTTTAACGCAACTGTTTAATCGATAAAACTAACGAATCAGTGAAACTGACTAATCAACGAAACTGGCGAATTAAATAAACTGACGACTGAGGGAAACTGACCAGTGATACGCGGACACCTTTTCAAAGGTTAATAGTAGATAAAGATTTGTAGAAACTCATTTTTGATGGGGTCGAATAGGAGGTTGAAGTTAATTAGTAAGCTAGTTTGTATATAAGACCAATCATCATCTGCCTAGCCATTTCCCAACTATGTAGGGGTCGGCTTCCAGTCTAAGCGGATGCAGCTGAATACCAGTATTTTACATGGAGCGACTGTATATCTGATCTCCACAACCCAGTTACTGGGTAATACCACGATACCCCTTGGTAAGACTGGTTCTCAGACTTTCAGGCTTCTGACTACTCGTAACGACTGTCAAAGATCCACGAATGACAGCTGGGACCAACGGCTTAACGTGCTTTCCGAGGCACGGAGGGGTCTCGTTATGTAAAGATAGTCACCCATCAACAGAGTAACCGCGGCAGGCGTAGCTTAACCTGATCAATAGACCTGTGCGCCTATTATTATTTAGCCACGGGCCCCTCAAAATACGGTAGTACCTAAATACACATAATAATACTTAATCAAAATATTCCACGAATTTTCGTTCTTCATAATACGCATTTATTGCGTTACTATATCCTGGCTTACAGGATTTTAGTGGTGGGTGTTAGTGGGCCATCCCCCGCGAAATAGATGGCCCGCGAAACTAGGCCACGTAAAAAATGTGCCTCATAAACAAGGTTATAATGAGAGCTACATAATGGGCTATGTTATAGCTTGTTCACGTCTCATGGTAAATAAGGACATCAAGCACTCTCCAACGAGTGCTTCATCAAGCACTCGTTGGAGTAAGGAATTCTTTGAATTAATTAGCAAAAGTGATTGTTAATTGACTTCGAAATTGTATTAATTAGTAAGTGGAATCACGAAATAGGTTGTTTTAGCAGCTACTTTATCATTTAAATTCTAATTAGTATTTTCTACGAAACTTGCTAGAGTTCCATTAAATGTTGTATCTTTAAACCCAAATTCTCAAACTATGTTAAAGTTAAGATTGAAATTGAAAATGTTTATTGAAATAATTGATTTACAAAATAGGACCTTAAACTACTGACTGAGTGATGACTTGTTCTAGAATAAGTCAGTCGCTTTGCCGCTAATATACCTTAAATCGTGTATGGCCCATGGTCCACCCGGCTAGGCAATACACGCTTAAAGTGACAGGGGCAATAAAAGACTTCAATGCGAATTACGAGAATTTGTCCGTTACTTTATTCGCCAACACACCTCAAATTATACCACCACCTTAAGACACAGTTTCTTATCCCTCTAAAAAG
Organism: Gortyna flavago; assembly: GCA_963669345.1. NCBI lineage: Eukaryota > Metazoa > Arthropoda > Insecta > Lepidoptera > Noctuidae > Gortyna > Gortyna flavago. Next base: position 6,862,144 of record OY770143.1, on the reverse strand, counting down.
AACATAATTTCGCCCATGACGTCATGACCTATTTCAGAATTTTCACCCAAAAAGAGGTCTCACAATCGAAGTTCGATAACACTGAAGAGTCTGCTTCAAACTCGATATCGTTAAAGCGCGCTGCACACGAGCGGAGACCGCCGCGAAGTAATTTTGTTAGATCAATTGCAAAACTTTACGGCCTTTTACACAACACGGGGCGGCCGGGCCGCAAGCACGCGTGGACCTCTAAATGCATGACTTTGGGAGCTGTGTTATTACAATTTGATTTCTTATATGTATAACGTAAGTTTCTATGTTGAAGGTCCACGTGGATCCGACCTCAATTACTATTTTGGAACACAAACTTTTTTATTGTACGTATAGATATTTACACTAGGTAATAAATTGAATGATTAACTTGACAACTTATAAATATTGCCTACACAGATTTCAAATAATTAATCAAGAAAAAATTATTAATTTGCACAAAACATGGTGGAAATCATTACAAGAGATGTTTCATATAAAATTCAGTGCAGAGACACATTCCGCCATTTAGTGATGGCATGCAAATTTTACGATGCATTTAAATGGTTTATATTGTATTTTATTAGATTGAATAAAGTTATTCGTCATAAAGTCATCGTAAGCATTACAGATGCAAAAAATATAATAACAGAAATACAGTTGATGGCAAATAGAAAGCGTCCTCTGTATTCAACGCACCATTAACCTACTAATAAAAATCGAAGTCATCTTATAAGAAGCTAAGTCCATATTCCAAAACCGAGTTCAGCCTACCCACATCCTTACGAACCGGACGCAAACAACGCACAGACATGGCTTAACTTGGCCCGCACGTAATTTGCCCCTAAACTTTATTACCGTTATAAGTTTCCAAAATAATATTATCTCCCGGTGAACGTCATCAAGTCACCCACTCACCTGACGGGATTTCGGTAATTACTCACTAGAACCCCGTACTCATTCGGAAACAAAGTTGCACAACATTTGTTTCCGCAACATGTTTTTCTGTTGCGTGAACCGTATTTAATGGGAAACAAAATCATGATCATCACAGAGCACTAATTAATAATAATAAAACATTTAATTCAGGCTAGACCTTTCACTTGTCTTGTTTGTCTTGTCTTGTTTTTGGCTTGTGTCTTGTCACTTGTCTTGTGAATTGCAGCAGCGGCAGCGTTTATAGACGGCGTTGAGCACACAACTTCTATCACGGACCGCTTTCAAAGCGGTCAATTTGTATACCTACGTCATTTATATCCTAGTGCGAGTAAACGAAAACATTTGTTTGGAAAGTGTTGACAAGGTCACCTCTAGGAGAGAACGCCGAGGCGTCTCCGCGCACTGCAGTGATGATCATGATGATGTTTTTTTTACTATTTGTATAAAAACAACAGTTATTCACGTCAAAATTATTTAAAAGCTAGTTGATGACGGTGTTTCCTAGCCGGCCACCGCTTAGAAGACACAAAAATCTGATCTCACATAAAGTCCAGATCATTTCAAAGTAGGTATTTAGCGCGAAATTGTCTCATGGAACATTTGATATTGTGGAAAACAAAGTTTGGCAATTGTTACACAACTTAGTTTCCGAATGAATACAAGGCTTGTACCTCACACACTGACGTCATGTTTGTTGAGTATCTATTATGATTAACTTTCCTTTGAGTGTTGAGAAAGATTTGTTAGTTTGTGGTAGAGTGGTGAGTTGTTGTTTAAAGTTGTTTGTTGTGTAAAGTTTTCTGACAATAGTGCCTATGAGTGAAAAAATACTAGCACTGATCTTAGTTTAATAAATGCTCAATTATTTTGTTCTGTGCCTAAATAGCTTACAGGGTGATTTTAAAATGATTGATAACAAGGAAAAACCTGGTAGAAATTGCATTATAATGTAAGTTAACTCGATAAAAGGTTTTTTTTAAACCTTTAACATACTATGTGCCCACTGCTGAGCAAAAACCTGCCCCAAATCCGTCCAGGCATTCTTTTCCAACTCTTGCCGTACGCGTCTAGGTCGACTCGCCACTTCTTCATGACCCGGCCTTATATTTTCAAATATTTAACTATCATTAACATACAATAAATCACGCTCAAAACTCGCAAAAACTGCTCTATTTATAACACAAAACAACACAAAAAGACAATTACAATCTCATAAAATCTTCTCTCCGCACACCGAACAAATTGTAACGCCACCAAGCCCGTGTGTATCATTGTAACACCTCTGATCATGTTTTGTAAACAAAGTTGAAAGAGCTACATATTAAATAGCGTTACACTAAAAGCGTAGCTGTGTTCGCCAAATTGATTCAATTTGCAAATAATTCGGCAATATTGTTGGCGCCTATCGGAGCCGTGCGATCCGGTCTGAAACCTTCCCGGTCGGTAATTGATGCGTGAATCAGCGTTACCGAACGTTTTCTTCATTTCTATTGAGTGTGAATCGGTGATCATTGAGGTGATTTATTGTTCATTACAATGAAATATTCTATTGAGTTGAGAGTGATTCGGTGTCGTTCAGTCGAAAAATTTGGGAATAATCTCTGGGTTGGTTGTGCTTAAATGAGATACGTACTGGAATCGTTCACCAGTGCCGTTCTTTTAGGGTTTCATATCCAAAGGGTGCCAACGGGACCCTTTTACTAAGCCTCTGCCGTCCGTACATCAGTCCATCCGTCCGTGCGTCCGTGTCTGTCTTTCAGCGGGCTGTATCTCATGAACCGTAATAAGTAGACAGTTGTTCAGTGTGTGTTTGTATGCCGCTATAACAACAAATAATAAAAATGTAGGTAATAATTTTACGGTGGTACAGAACCCTTCGTGTGCGAGTCCGACTCGCACTTGGCAGAATTTTTCCCTTTTTTTTCCCCAGGTTAAAAGAAATATTGTTCTAGTCTTGTGCAAACTTTTCTGAAACCAGTTTAACTTAAGTTTGGATTATTTTGACTAATTCCAAATAGGTATGTATTCTTTTTCCTATTAATGAATGTTCTTTACTTTCTAGGACTAGACGTAGATTAATTGAATATGTATTTTCAATTAAGCCGAACTCTGTTTCTCAAGGCCTTCTTTTGTATTTGCGAATCCTTAAAAAAAACTAGTCGACTCACTTGTCACTTCGTAAAAGCATCGCAATTAATTCTAAATAACCTCTACGTAGCGAACTTATTAAAAAAGTGATGAGTCAAACGTTGCCTCGCTTGATATTATAATAAACGCCCTAAGACGGTAGGCCGGTGAATTTCGCATGACAAAAGAGCTGTCAGTCATTCCATTTTGAGCAATATTTACTGAGCCATTGTACACGTAAGTCTTGGCTTTGCTTGTGTGATCATTTCGGTTATTCTCTGTTCGTTTGTTAGTTATAACAATGTGTATTGTTGGTTATTTAACTCTATTAAAATAACTACAAAAAACACAGAGAATTTCATATTAAAAGTGCTTGCAAAGTTACCACTAAATAGCTTTGTCTACAGTTCAAATACTCACAAAATAATGCTACATTATATGAAACCTCAGGAAACAAAGAAATAAATGTGTTTTCATGTACAAACACGTGTGTTCATTTGCTTTAAGACTTTCGTTTGTCACAATATGGAGACGTGTACCAGGAAAAATCTTTATAAAAATGGCAATCTGTTGGAAGCCGTCGAGCGCTCCGCATACAAAACTGAGCAAATCGCTATCAGAAAATACCGAAATATGATAGAAATGCAGCACAATGCAGGACGTTGTCACCATTCCGAGTATCTCCCTCGCTGGCCAAAGCCGATTATAATCGCGATAAAAACGCCGAGAGCGCCCCCTCGGAGACCACCCCAGCCTTATCCGATGTGCTGTCAAAAGTCTTTCCAATTTATGTATTGCAGCCGACACCCCGCGGTATTATTTATTGCTACGTAGACTACGTACAAACTTTTCTTTTTACCCACGATCGCCACTCGAATCAAGATGTATGGCTTTCGATTCGATACCCTATCGCGGCAGAATAACGATGGATAGTTTTAAAATTTTCGGTAGCACCAAGAGCTCTCAAATTTGTACAATGTTTGAGGACGGTAACCGCTAAGCTCTTAGCGGTAACTCGGTTTAACAAACAAAAAACGCGCGGTGTGTCATTTAGACGCGACAGGTCGCAATCAAAAAAACAATTTAGTTTTTACGTGGAAACTAAAACCGTCCGTACATATACAGGAGATAAATGAATAACTCCGGTTTTTATTTCTGTTGAATGCGTCCGTTGCTTTAGTATCTGGTATTGTACTTCGTTGGTTTTCGTTGCCGTTTCATTTGATTAGCTGTCGAAGGTCCTAGTATTTGTGTTTATGGCATACCCTCTGGTCCATAGATAATGTATACCACATTATCTCTGTCTATCTTTCTCTGTCAGATTTGGATGAAGTGAGGGGCAAAAGAAAACATTATCTTCATCAGCCTACAGCAGTCCACTGCTGGACATAAGCCAATTGCAGGCCATTTAGCTCGATTCTTGGTAACTCTCATCCAGCTGCCACCCTGCGAAGATCGTCGCTCCAAAAAAAAAACGAAATTCTTAAACTACCTTACTTCAGAAATTATAACAGGTAAGATTTTTTTCTCAACATTGCATAGCTATATGATGGCAGTTATACTGTAACATGTAATAGAACTAACCGCAAAACTTCTTTCATAAGCACACGAGCACCTTTTTTCCTTTACAACATTGTGGAGGACGAGTTCAGCGCCAACCCTAACTATTCTCCAACTTCTCACATTTTCATAGTTTTCTCCATGCGCATGCCACTTAATAGCCAGAGATTATAAAACTACGCTCTAGATATTTATAACTAACATTATCAACTTTAGTATACAGACGAAGTTCTTCGGCATTTCATTCTCCAGAGACGTGGCGTTGACATCGCAAATAAATTGAACGAAACAACGGAATAAACTTTTAATTACATAAGTAAAGGGATTCTGTTTGAAGCTGGATTATGATTTATTGGAGATGTTTTCGCTTTGTGTTTTGTATATCGATGTTTTTGTTTGAGGTGACAGTTGTGGTCTATATAAACCTCGCAATAAATGCGGGGGTGATGCAATTTCATTTTTGTTTTAGAACTGACTTAGAGAGGTTCTCTGAAGAGCTAGCTTAGATAAATCAGTAACAGTAGGTACTAAACTTTATTATTAATGTCAGTTCTCAAGCTCTGAGAGAACTATTTACGGTGGACACGCTTTAACAGCCTAATAATCGTAACATTTTACACTTACCTCATAGAAAAACCAATGACGTCTTTAGATACACCCAGTGCTGTTAAACAAAACTACTCTGTTACCTCGAAAAATTATTAAATTTTTTATGCGTCATGTTTACCGCAAATAAACGAAATTTTCTTTCTTTCTTTCAATTATTTTTTAACAGAAAAAGAAAATTTCTCGGTACCACTTGAACATAACTTGGAAACGTAAAAGCGTTGTAAAACAAGTACTTAAAGGAAAAGAAATAAATATAAATTGGAAAAACGCATTTTATTAAGTGCTTCCCGTAGCGCCCATCATGGGTCATAAGTACCCACCCACGGAGACAAGGGTGGCTGATATTTATTATGAAGATTAATGATACAGAGAGTAAGAAGTACATAAGCAGATTTATGTGGTATGTTTTGTTTTGCGTGTGTTCGGTTTCTATTGACGTTGTAAAGATATGGGTTGTTTTTGGAGCCGATGCACCTGGTGTTTTGTTTAGGCAGATGATGCATGTTTACTACCGTGGCCATAGGTATGCGAAACGTTCATAGCTTTTAATTTTTTTTATAGAAAGGTTTAACTTTGTACTTTATTATACAAAAAAATCTTTTGGCGTTGTGATCAGACATGACTTCTGAAAACATACGAGTAATATGCATAGTGCAATGCATTTTTTTTGCTTAGCTATAAAGTTACTTAACCTTTTATGTCCAGACATATTAAGTAAATAGACAAGAAGAAAAGAACAGAAAAATAGGTACCAAAGGTGATGCTTACTTCTAAAGAAATCTCTTTCAGCATCCCTGCGATAGGAAAGTAGATAAAGAGAAGGAGACAGCATGTATAAGAGTAAAAGAAAAAATTAAATACATCAATAAAATCAAAAACGAACTCCAAACAACTTCTCAATTCTAAACAAGTGAAATAGTCAATATAGGTTTTGGTTGTTCTTTATAGCTATCATACATGTTGTAGGACTAATTTTATCAGTAACTAGCGGCCCGCTTCAGCTTCGCCAGGGGTTTTTTTTTCGAATTTCCTAAATTTTCTTTCATACAAACCTTGTCCTGACAATACCGAACACAACAAAAAAAGAATTAGCGAAATCGGTTCAGCTGCTCTCGAGATTTGCGTTTAGCAACACATTTAGCGATTCATTTTATATAATACATTTAGTTGCCATAATTATATTTTCTAGGATGGGCTATAAGAGGCTAGATACTATAAGAGGGGCTTGTGGCTAAGTAATAACAGTCGATCGATCAGGTTAAGCTACGCTTGCCGCGGTGCGTGCCTCGGGAAGCTCGTTAAGCCATTGGTCCCGGCTGTCATTCGTGGATCTTTGACAGTTGGTACTGGTCGTCAGAAGGCCGAAAGTCTGACAACCAGTTTTACCAAGGGGTATCGTATTGCCCAGTGACTGGGTTGTGGAGGTCAGATAGGCAGTCGCTCCATTTAAAATACTGTTGCTCAGCTGCATCCGGTTAGACTGGAAGCAGAATCCAACTTATTTGGAAAAATTAAAAGCCAAAAAACTTTTTAAAAAACAAGCTTTTTTCGTGTTATTCTCAGCAAGCCGTTTCATTTGATACCCATATTTAGAAATGCATTAAAAATAACTAGTCTGCCATCTTGGGTGTTCCGCCATGTTGGATTTAGAATGACGTCACATAGCTAACCGTGCATTGTCATCCAAACTAAACGTGTATACAAAATTTCAGCTCAATCGGTTGAAGATATCTGCTTCAAAATTGAGTTGCAAGAATCCACCCGAACAAACATAGTTACATACATACATACATTGCAAGTTAAATAAAAGGTTGTAAAAAGGCTAGGCAGACGATGGTTATAGTTTCTAGCACCAAATAGATAGCACTGAATAACAAAATTTTTTCCACAGTCTAATTGTTATCCAGGTATCCCATTAACAAAATACAACAGAGAGATAAAACAATACAATATTTAAAGTCTTTCAGTCCAAGAGGTCAAGAGGTGAACTGTCGTTTTATTCTCCATTATATTTCTTTCATTCGTGTAAATGGTATCCTATCTATCTACCTAGGCGTGGTCAGACGGTAACACCACAAGATTGACACCTCGACAAAGTCATGTCGTATCAATTCCTAGACTGTGATAGGTGGACCAATCGGAACATTGAGCGTTATTTTGGTAAATTTTCTTCAAATTGTAATTGAAGACGGTTTTTTTATTATCACAAGTGACCCTAGTGTCACAAGCTGAAGAGTCTGTTTGTTTGTACGCGCTAATCTCTGGAACTACCAGTCGGCAGTCGGTAAATACTTTTGCATTTAATAGCCCTCACCTTTATTCACATCACGTTAGGACTAGGAGACGAACAACAAGAAAAAAGTCAGAAAGAACTTTAAGCAAAAACGAAGCAATAGCGCGGACGGGCGATGCGATGCGATGGGGCGGGTCGGGGAACAAGAAATTTCGCGCGGTCCAAGTCGCGGGCAGAAGCTAGTCTACCAACGTTGCGACATGTCAATACATTGAGATGTCTGTTCTCTAGATACCTACCTATCTTTAGATTTTTTTTATGGGATATTACCGCTCTAAAACCCACCCGCGTTCCTTCAGTTGCCTGTGCCAGGGCCACGGTAACTCTTTCGTACAACCCGCGACCCCGGCAGGAGGTTAGGAGTTAAGAGATTTAGCTCATATTGCTTCTCTGCATTTAGTCTAACTTTTGTTCCAAATACCTACCCAGGTAACGCCCCATTCCCCAAGGGAGGTCGAAAAGTCTTCCTGTCGACCTGAATTCGTGTTTGAAATATGAGAGATGCTGATAAATAAAGCGTGTCAATCCATATTGGTTGGTATGAATTGATACATGAAGGACGTATTTTATCGATATGAGACCTTAAGGCTAAGTGCGCACTGACAGGTGGCCTAGAGCCTAGCGACTAACCTTGCGAGTAGCAAAGTGAAAACGAAAGTTCTAGAATTTTCGCAACCGGACGCACTGCAAGCTTGGCGCCTTGGCTCTAGTCGCCTAGCGTGTATCGAACAGATGTTAAGGGGCTGGCGGAGCATATGTAGTTCATACAAACGTAATACCAAAATAATTTGTAAATCAAACATATTCTTAAGAGCGTTTACGCCGTACGGCTTTTCATACAAACTTTCAAGCCGTTGTTTTTCGAAATGAACGAACCGATTTTAATGAAACTTCATACGCATAAGCAGGATACAAAGGTCTAAAAAGTTAGCAGAGAACATTTTCGAAATGTCTTATTTCAAAAAAGATAACTGGAAATCTCTGTTTCTATGGATACTTTAAAATCGGTCTAATTTGGCTGTAACACAATTTTTCGAAAATGTTCTCTGCTAACTTTTTAGACCTTTGTATCCTGCTTATGCGTATAAAGTTCATATATAAAGTATAAAGTTCATTAAATCCGTTCATTCATTTCGAAAAACAAGGGCTTGAAAGTTTGTATGAAATGCCGTACGGCGTAAGGTAATGTGTATTTATTCCGATTGGATTACAGAATATCTAGGTTCCCAAATATATATTTTGAAAGGACTCTGATATAAAGACGAGATATGAGGAATTTTAAATTTCCATAGAAAACTAATTTTTAAACTACGCGTAGTTCGCCGGCCCCTTTAGTCACTAGGCTCTAGGTGCTAAGCAAGCCACCTGTCAGTGAGTACGTAGTCTTAAAACCTTATTCAAGATTCAAGCATTACTTAAAAGTAGTTTCAACCAATCAAATGGCTTTAAACAAGTTTTAAGTAATGCTTGAGTTTTGAGTGAGGTTCTACAGGCCTTAGTATCTAACCCCGTTACTAATAAACGTATTATATCAGATGAATAGTTACACACTGATTTCTCTCTTTCAGTCGTCAGTAATTTGACTTTCGAAAGAAGAAGACAAAGCGTTGTGTAACTATACAGACGCTATACCTGCAACGTTTAATAGTAAGGCGTTAGTACAAAATAAGTGTGCTACAGCAACGCAATGCGAACAAATGCGTTGTGCGACGCACGCAAGTTGGCATTGTTTTGTTTTACCTCTTCACTGTGATTGCAATCGAGATTGCGATGCGGCTTTGCAACGTAAGCACCGGGTCCGCGTGAAGTGGATTATGGCCACATTGGCCACGCCAATATTACAGAGTCTGTTCTATGATTTGGGATATCATTGCCTCTTGGCAATCACATTCAGTAGTGGGATATTTTAGGCTGATAACCTACATAATGTCTAACGCTTAAATAAGCTGCAGCACTTGTAACGCACAAGTCAAAATCTGCCAAGCCTTTTCCCAACTTTGTTGGGGTCGGTAGTGTACACGGAGCGACTGCCTATCTGACCACCATATCCACCATCCAGTTAACTGGGTAACACTCCTGGTAAGGCATAAGCGCTACAGCTTATTTATGAGCTGCTTAGTTGTGCTGCAACACATTGTGCTGTTCTCATACTGTTGTAAACGAACCTTTACGTGTAGTCCATCAAAGTGTATTAAAACAAAAAGACAAAGTCTTTCTACGTTTAAACATCATCCATGCATGTTGACCTAAAAACTAGATACTGAAAAATTTACGGTAAATTTTATCAGCTGCTTACTATCCGCAAGTTGTTAACCCAAGTTTCCCTTAGTTAACTTTTACTTGCAACAGTAACGCGTAAGCGTTAGGTTACTGTCGACTAACTGTGAGTTCAACCGTTGCGCTAACTACTTATCTCTTTGCACCATTGATCTTTAAACCAGTAGTAAAACGTTTATACGCATCGTTGCGGGAAGCTATAAATAAACAAAGTAAATTATTGCTCGTTTCCGTGTTACGGAAAAGGAAAAATTCGCATATATCTTGTTTCGTATGTTGGTTGTAAAATCAAAGTGTTTACAGTTTACCATGAGGCTGTTTCATTACCTATTTATATCATGGTTTCAGTGTAAAGTGTGTCTTTCCACTCGCTCGCGAACGGTCTAAGGAAAGGCAAACACTGTGGCTAGATGGATAATACTTCTTACTATGTACACCGTCACAATTATAGATATAAATGTAGAAATCTCTATGACTATGGGTTGGCTAGAGAATGTGCTTCCCTAACCAAACCATTCGTTCCACCTGCTTCAAATCTCCCACCTGGAAATGAGGTGCCAAAACTCAGCTAGGCCGAAGCAGAGGAAACCTGCTCAGGTGGAGATTCACAGATGACTCCGTCCTGGAGTGTGAATGTGGTGCTGTCCCACAAACAATGTTTGTTCAATGTTAGTCTAGTAAGTCTCGTAAGTAGACAAATAGATTTAAGAATAAAATCTAAACTGCAACAGCAATCAAATCAGACAGCTTAGAAACGCTGTCCAAAACCCTAAATATGGCTCATAAACATTTTTTTATCTGAAATCACATATGGCTCATAAAGTCCAAAATAACCGCACCAGTTATCACAGATCACCGCAAGTCTGAGAAGCTTCAAAAAATATGTCGAATCAAATGCGAAGCAGTGATAAAGGCACGAGGTGCGCTGTAAAACACAAATATTTTGTCGAGATGGGAAACTTCCACGGAATTTGTTCGCAGAATGAAGTCGATCGGATAATATAGCAATTTATGGTATTCCGCTCGCCTTTTTTTTCTATATCGACAGATTTGCCGGCGCGATTCCTTTCGATGGTGGAGAAGTCGGTTTAGTCGCAATAAATTAGGGTTGTTGCGTTACTATCGTAATGTATAGTGTCAACAACACGTGCCCTGGGGACGGGACGCCAATATTTATTCTGTTGGATAGTACGAGTACCTAACTATTCTGAGTTTATGTTAGGCAGTGGCTGTTCTTTTTCGGTTTTGATAGGGTGGGTTGGGTTATGTTTATCCGTTTTCCAAATAGTTGTTTTGTTGGATACATTGGTTACGCCAATTTACAAGCTTTTACATTCGATCAAAGCGTTCTTTCAAATTGAGATAGTATCGTATTTGCTTTACGACACTCTTTATTTAAATGGTAGACGCCATTAAATGGTCTAGCAAGGCTTTAATTCTTCTCTTGAACAACGTTAACATATGTTTATCAACTAAAAATCAATCAACAAAATCAAATAACAAAAACTATAGAAAATAAATACTGACGCTAGTAATAATAGTTCTATGACTGACCCGCACCAATAACTGCATGGACATGTCTAAACAAATCGATCTTCACACGGCAGTATTTGCGCGATTCTGTTGCGGTAGAGCTCGGGGTAATGGATAGCCCAATTTTCCGCATTTTCCGCCATTAACAACATCCGCCAGCCACGGGTGACGCGGCCGCAAATAATGGACGCCCCTATAACCGTTCGTTTGTTTGATATGAGAGCCTTTTTATGAAATAGGGGCTTTGTGCTTTGGACGCCCACGTGGACTTTTGTTTCCCATTTTTTATGACTTGAAGTGCTTGGAGTGGTCCATGCTCGGAATACGATTTTTGGTATATGTGGAGTTGTATGAATATTTCTTGATCGGTGGTTTTAATCGAGTAACATGCAGAGTATGTAACAGCTGCAGATGCGGGATAGGTCTGGCGAACAAGAAATTTCACGTGGATGAAGTCGCGGGAAGGAGCTAGTAACAATATATTGGGTTTGCAAATCTGTTTTCCAAGCATGGTGATTATGCTAATACATTGCAATTTCGTCACTGTCGTTTATAAACGCAGTCCACAAAATCCAGCAGCGGTAGGTACTTCCCCATTTAATGGGGACAAATCATCATACCTAGCCTTTTCCCAACTATGTTGGGGTCGGCTTCCAGTCTAACCTAGTCTAGTATTTTACATGGAGCGACTGCCTATCTGATGTCCAAAACCCAGTTACTGAGTAATGCGAAACCCCTTGGTAAGACTGGTTGTCAGACTTTCGGGTTTTTGACGACCCGTAACGACTGTCAAAGATACACGAATGACAGCCGGGACCAACGGCTTAACGTGCTTTCCGAGGCACGGAGGGGTATGTAAAGATGGTAACTCATCCACAGCCCATCCAGATCCACAGACCGGCAAGCCTTAACCTGATCGATCGACCCGTACGGCTGTTATTAGGTACTTAGCCACAAGCCCCTCTTAAGGACAAATAAAAACCTATAAAACAAAGAACTTCTAAAGTTCCAATTACGACAAAAGTATCAACAACTAGGATATATTTACTGTATTTAGTTAGCTTTATAGTCTCTTAAACCTCACTTAATATCTGCAATAAAAGCTTAACCGCTAACTTGAATAAAATAGAGTACATTGTCTCTGGCTCATAAACTGTGCGGTTCTTAGGATGGGGTTACACTGAGCTCGCCAAATCCACCGTATGTACTAGTAACGCTAAAATACGAAACGGCTAAATAACGTTAAAGTCGAATTAGTAGTGTGGAATTGTTGTATTTTCTAGACTCCCGTGTATTATCTGCTTAATATAGCTCTGGCTAGGTCATTCAAAGGTAGATATTTTCCGGACCGGGTTGTACCTAATTTAGCTACGTATTTTATGACTTGGAGTACTGACCTAGCTAGGTATTTATTTCTTGGTTGCTTGAAAACTAGGGGGTATATTTATAAACGACTAGGTATGTCGATGAAAACTAACCTATGTCCTTCCCCGGGATGCAATCTATCTCTCTGCCAAATTTTATCGAAATCCGTTTAGTGGTTTAGGCGTGAAAAGGTAACATACAGACAGACGGACAGAGTTACTTTCGAATTTATAATATTAGTATGGATAGTATGGATATTACTATAGATACATTAGTATAGAAGTATGGATGAAATTAAGTGACGTTTAAACGTCAAAAATGTATGGTTAAACAGTCGCTAATCACTATTTAACTTTTATAAATAAAGGGGTACAAGCCTAGGTTCGCACAGGCGATTTTTTGATTATTTTCCGCACTGGATTTTCAACGCTCCGCCTAGCGTCGAGAGTTGAAAATTGAACTGTGTGTTATTTTGATACGCTCTGTTGGATTCTCAATGCTCGGTTCAACTCCGAGAGTTGAAAACCCAGTGCGCGCTAAAATCCCGCCGCGATATCTTTACATCCATGCAAACGTGGGCTTACGCTCTTCCATCACGTAAGAAAATTCGTCTTTTTGGGTGACCACTGTAAATCAGAGGAGCTGCTGTGGGTATCCCATAGCATAGCATCATGATAAGTTCAAGCCTCATGACTTGCAGCTGCTGATTACTTTTTTCTGTGATTCTATTATACAAGGTGTTTTTTTTTTATATCTCGTAACTCTAGGGTATGAATGAGATCATGTCAAAGAATCAACTGACATATGAATTATTTTTCAATTATGTATCTTTTTTTTTTGTTTTAATTTTTAATACAAAATATTCGACAAAGCCACGATTATTAGTGTAAAACACTGTTACGTGAAATATGACAACGTCGCATTTTAATGATTGATTAGAATGAAAATTAATTACCTACTCGTATTTATCAATGAAATTTAGATACTTGATATCTCCGAAACTATGCATTTTGGGACCACATAATATTCTAGGACTTTATTATTTTACTTATTATTTTTAATTTTAGAACATAACCCTAATTTCACTAAACTTTTATACCTCGTATGCTGAGAATAAATTTTGAGTTTTTCCACACTACAACTGCCAGAGGTCAATTTTATTCTACGGTTAAAAGAAATCTGACTTTGGTGAAATCAGCCCTTCTAGCTTGTTTTCCTGCATGAGAAGTTATCACAAAGATAAACAAACATTACCTCAACATCTCATCCACCACTCAGATAGCATCATCCATCACATCACATACCTAACCACCTACTCTGACAATATCCTTCATTTTTATCTCCCGACCTTAAAACCGGCGAACCACCAATCATAGCGAGGCGAGGCTAACGATTTCCGATATAAACGGTAACCGTTAACAGCAGCAGTTACTGACAAACGGGTCGCGATACACAACCGGCGCGGTATCGCCATGGTAATGAATTTCCTCTTTTCATTTAGTGTCGACCGGGCTTACCTTCAGATCGTTTGGCGAAGCACTTTTACCGGATTTTGTTGTTGAAATCAGTGGAGGGCGGGCATAAAAGTAGATACGGGTGAATTAAACGGCTTTGGTGGCAAGTGGCCTTGTGTTGTCTGTTGAGTTTTATTTGGAGACAAATCTTAGTCTTTTTTTTTGTGAGATCGTATTGTCATTGTTGAAGGGACAATGTGGTTTGCAGGTTTGATTAACGCTGTGTTTGTAATTTTATGAGAATTAAAAAGTTTTGTTTTGATCGTCTTATCATAAAATAACATCACGCCTGGTTTCCCCGAAGCGAAGGGTTAGGCAGAGGTATACCCATAGTACACCCACATTTATAGGCCGACCGCTTAACTGAAACGTTGCCTAGGTAGCAGCGCGGTGTGTGTGCGATTATTAGTGTAAAACACTGTTACGTGAAATATGACAACGTCGCATTTTAATGATTGATTAGAATGAAAATTAATTACCTACTCGTATTTATCAATGAAATTTAGATACTTGATATCTCCGAAACTATGCATTTTGGGACCACATAATATTCTAGGACTTTATTATTTTACTTATTATTTTTAATTTTAGAACATAACCCTAATTTCACTAAACTTTTATACCTCGTATGCTGAGAATAAATTTTGAGTTTTTCCACACTACAACTGCCAGAGGTCAATTTTATTCTACGGTTAAAAGAAATCTGACTTTGGTGAAATCAGCCCTTCTAGCTTGTTTTCCTGCATGAGAAGTTATCACAAAGATAAACAAACATTACCTCAACATCTCATCCACCACTCAGATAGCATCATCCATCACATCACATACCTAACCACCTACTCTGACAATATCCTTCATTTTTATCTCCCGACCTTAAAACCGGCGAACCACCAATCATAGCGAGGCGAGGCTAACGATTTCCGATATAAACGGTAACCGTTAACAGCAGCAGTTACTGACAAACGGGTCGCGATACACAACCGGCGCGGTATCGCCATG
Source organism: Gortyna flavago (assembly GCA_963669345.1). Classification (NCBI taxonomy): domain Eukaryota; kingdom Metazoa; phylum Arthropoda; class Insecta; order Lepidoptera; family Noctuidae; genus Gortyna; species Gortyna flavago. Next base: position 6,846,919 of record OY770143.1, on the reverse strand, counting down.
GTAATGAATTTCCTCTTTTCATTTAGTGTCGACCGGGCTTACCTTCAGATCGTTTGGCGAAGCACTTTTACCGGATTTTGTTGTTGAAATCAGTGGAGGGCGGGCATAAAAGTAGATACGGGTGAATTAAACGGCTTTGGTGGCAAGTGGCCTTGTGTTGTCTGTTGAGTTTTATTTGGAGACAAATCTTAGTCTTTTTTTTTGTGAGATCGTATTGTCATTGTTGAAGGGACAATGTGGTTTGCAGGTTTGATTAACGCTGTGTTTGTAATTTTATGAGAATTAAAAAGTTTTGTTTTGATCGTCTTATCATAAAATAACATCACGCCTGGTTTCCCCGAAGCGAAGGGTTAGGCAGAGGTATACCCATAGTACACCCACATTTATAGGCCGACCGCTTAACTGAAACGTTGCCTAGGTAGCAGCGCGGTGTGGGAGGGGCGTGGTGACGTGATGCGAGAGCTCAATGATTCGTCAACTTGTGACAACCATCACCCCTCCCGCACCGCGCAGCTACCTCAGGCAACGTCTCAGTTAAGCGGTCGGCTTATAGCCAGTTGTTTTTTTATCGTAATTTTATACAAAAACAGTTTTTTTTTAAATGTGTGATTACAAACCGTTTTGTTTAGAAACAAATGTGTGAAAACAAATTCACTCCTCCAGAGCAACAGGACAGATTCGCAACAGGGCAGATTCGCAACTGAACAGATTCTCAGCTGGACAGTTTCTCAGCACATGCATTACATTGAATAACTAATCACTGAAAAAAAGGGATATTAAATTTGCAAAAAAAATTAAACAAACATTCTACCAATGATCCATTTCAAATGTTAGTTAACAAAGCTTTCTTTAAGAAAAGTTAGTTACGTATCTTCAATTTCTTCATAGTTAAGTAACTTATAATTCCTAAAGTATAGCCTTTAAAATAAATCCAAAAAAATACGTTCAAAAAGTCATGAAAATTGTAATCTAAACGTGTGTTCCTATCTTTATGTTGTTTGTCAGGGCTTGCGTTTTAACGAGCAATAAAGATTTAATTGTCTTTTAGTGGGTTGCCTTATTTGATCGTCCCTAAGTACTCACTGATAGCTAGTTATTAAGACGTTATGGCTAAAGTTGCTAACTTAAACCCGAATCGATAAAAAGTAATCGGGGTTTTCGTAGAGCAAGATAGCTAGATTATTATCTCTTTCCTAAAATCGAGCCTACAAATATTAAATAGTAGCAGCCGTACGGGTCGATCGAAGCTTAAGCTGTGACCATCCAATGCACCCCCCCCACGTGACCCCTCCGTGCCTCGGAAATGTTGGTCCCGTCGCATCATTCGTAGGTACGAACGCGTAACGACTACCCAAAATTCTGACAACCAGTCTTACCAAGAGGTATCGTGTTACCCAGTTACTGGGTTGTGGCGGTCAGATAGGCAATCGCTCCATTTAAAATGATGGTACTGACGTGACGTGGACATGACCTGCAAAACGGGGCTTTATGCTATAAAATTAAACGACTACCTATACTTTGCTGTTACATCATTAGGTACTTACAAGAAAGTTAATCAAACAGTTTTCATAAGTTAAATGCCAATCACCTGTCAATATTTGATGCGTTATCAAAAAGTTATTGTTGTATTACCACACGGCCTTCTGTTTTTACATACGACAACATATCTGAAGGCCAATAATATTCTCGTAATTTAAAACGTTCAAAGTGAAGTCGCAGTCTCATCTCGGAGACAAACAAAAATGTCAAAAACTTGTCAAAAATGTAGGGTAATTAGAGGAATTTTTGACAGTTTGACACTGAGATCAGACTTTGAACGTTCTTAAAATTACAGCTGTGTTATTATTGTTCGATATTGTTATTGGTACCTACTCGTCCTCAAATCCAAGAGAAAACTTAACTTTGTAGTTGAAAAAATGTTCTTCCTTAAATCCATATACGTCAAGGTAAATTCTCCAACTGCAATTGTAAGTTTGTAATCGCAAATATTTTTTTTATGTTATAATATAACTACAAGTCAACGATTTTTTTACGTTTTCCTTTACTTGTACTGTGAGACCCTGCTTCTTGACAACTATTTCAGGTCAACGGGAAGTACCTACCCAGGTTTGGATTTATTTGCGAGTATCAAAATAAGTCGCATAAATGGCCGTATTTTTTTATTGCGTTGACTTAAACGCTTGATTTTTTAGAGCTCCAAGGGATCTTACACCTACGTATTTGATTAATTTCAACATGATACCTCCACGCATTCTTGACAAAAAGGGTCTTGACAGACAGACAGACGGACAACCAAGTGATCCTTTAGCATGTTATAAACATATACCTGGCTGATTATGATCAGCCTATAATGTTCTGTTTGTGACACATGCCTCCTATCTATGAGAGGGAGTGGGGTGTAATCTACCACACGGGCCCGAATCGAATTTTTGGTTCAAGGACATGCCGATTTCCTCACAACGTTTTGATCCTATGAGAACCCTGAAATAGATTAAAAGATACCTACATTATTGGTTCAATATTCGCCCAAAACACAAATATGATAGTAGTTTTCCAAACGAAAAAGTACACACACAAATATGATAGTAGTTTTCCAAACGAAAAAGTAAACCAAATGGGGTAATCTTTGTATCCGTCACATCAGTTGAGCCCGCGCCACTTTGATTTTCCACTGGTCCGGCCACGGGGTATTGATTAGCATTGATTTCGGGGGACGCTGCTCATTCCGTTATAATCGCGAGGGTTATGGTTTTGGAAAGGGGACAAGGGTCAGAATGTATATCATGGAAATATGTACTTATATACGAAGTAAAAGGTAGATGAATAGAAAAATTATAGAATCTCAATCATGAAGATGTTCATTTAGCCAGATTTTGTAAAATTCGAGTTAAAAAGAAATCGTTGCCAATCCTATAATCGGGCTGTTGGGTTTTCAGACCTCGGCCCAGCACCAAAAGTTGGAAATCCAACAGCGTGCTGCTATTTATTAGGCATACAAAAGTTGCGCCTTGATGTCCGAAGTGTTTATAATGCGGACGAAAATTTCTATAGGTACAAACGTTAACGTCACACCGAGAGCATCCAGCTCCCGGTGATGCCTTTAACTAAACAATTTAGCTATACAGGGTGGCTATGACATCGACACACAACCTATTACCAAAGATTCAGTACATGATTCTGACCCCTATGCGCTGAAATTTATGGTCGGTTATTCAAAAAAATTGCTTTTCCATACATTTTGACCGTGCAGGTATTACACTTTTCTATGAAACAGCAGATTTTATTTTTGATCACTGACGAAAAATTTCTACGCTGTTGTGGTCTACAATCATGTGCTGAATTCATGCTTACAGTTTGTACGTCGATGTCTCTTTCACCCTGTATATTCGTTCAATGAGACCTAACAAAAATAAATGCTAGCTACCCACCAATTTGATTGGTGAGATGAACAAACTGCATAGAGCTCATTTGATATTATTTCAATGAGGGCTAATAATGAAAACCACAGTAATTATGTTAACAACTGTTTTGAATTGGATCGTTTGGGTCAGTTCACTGTGGAATATGGATGTATTTTTTATTGTTATTTAGATTACGCGCTGTGTTTATATAATTGCTGAATCGATAACAATAGAAAGTAACTATCAATTAAGTATTACAATTATCTAATAATACTGGGAAATACAAAATATATATTTACATATAGGTTTATAATTATACTGGTATGGATCTGGATTATCGGGTATTAATAAAAACTCGTAGAATACATAACGTCCTCCTTTTTTTTGAGGTCGGTTTGACTACTAAGCTACATTTACTCTACTGAGCGAGCCCATTTTTCGCTTTATCACCTAACAGTAGACCAGACCACTCCTCAACCAAGAGGGGCCTAACTAATACCTACATAGAAGCCTATTTTTCATCATTCGGCGCTGAGGCGAACGTTGAAAATCCAACCAGGCATTTTTTTTTTTGACAATTATCTGGGCTGCGCCTAAAGTTAGTGAAAAGCGGCAAAAAAGAGGATTAGTTGATCTCCTGAGAAGACCTATTATTATCATACCAAGTTACAAGCCTAAGCTAAAACGCCATAAAAGTATGATTACCTAATCATACTTTTATGGCGTTTCACACTCACACCTGCTTTCAAGTACCTACTTGAAAGCAGGTGTGAGTGGAAGCGCCGCGGGACCTCGGACGCCCTGTGTTAGTTGTTGTGTAGTGCTCGCAACCGGCGTGCGGGTATGACCAGAAGGCCAATTCCCGTAATTAAAAATGTTCAAATCTAGTCGCAATCTCATCTCAGCGACAATCAATGCCAAAATCTTGTAAAAATTTAGGGAAACAAGAGGTATTTTTTGACAGACTTTGAAATCAGACTGTGAACGTTCTTAAAATTACGAGAATAATAGCCCCTCGGATGTATGAACGTAAACGAGGCAAAAGGAGTACGTAAGGATCGTAGCAATTGTCATACTGTAGTTTCTGCCTACCCCCATATAAAGAAGGCATGTGTTTGTGTAAGTTTTATGTATGTATTTAACCATATTTCCATTTTAGACTACACGCACCGTAATAAACAGAATCACTCAATGAAACCGATCCCTCACTTTACATGGCCACTAAATATAAAAAGATACATTTTTCAGTAAGAATTTGAGTCCATAAAATTTTTACGAGATGTTCTCTTGAGTAGCCCTATTTACGATACCACTTTACCTTTTAATATGCTCCTGAATATAAATTGAGTCAATCCATTTTATAGCTTCGTTGGTCAGTGGTCGCAAGTATGGTTTCTTCTTCTTTTCGTGTCGATGGTACTCTTCCTCGTAGTTTTTTAAGGAAAAACGGAACCCTTATAAGATCACTTCGTTGTTCGTCTGTCTGTCCGTCAGTTAAGACCCTTTTTCTCAGTAACGCGTGGAGTCATCAAGTTGAAATTAATATCAAATACTCAAGGCTGCAATCCCTTGAAGCAGTGAAAATATCAAATTTTTAAGTGTACGCAAACAAAAGATACCGGCGTTATGTTCCGTTTATACCGCATATTTTGACACTCGCAAAGGAATCAAAACCTATAGGATGCCTTCCCGTTGACCTAGAATCATGAAATTTGGCAAGAAGCAATTTCCATAACATACCTACAAATTTGTATGGAACCCTCGGTGCGCGAGTCCGATGAACGGCCGTGACTTAGGAGTTGTAGGTCATAGGTCCGAACCCAGACAAGCGCTTTACTTTGTGTAAATTATTTGTTCACCACCTGCTCTCAAATCGGTGAAGGAAAACATCGTGAAACATCGTAACAATCGGCATGTTCTAGAACCAAAAATTCGAAGACATGTGACGTCTAACAACCCGTACAGGCGTCGCGCGGTGTATTACGGCCCCTCCTTCTCACAGGAAGCCTGTGTCCCAGCAGTGGGAACAGGCTGATAATGTTAGGTGGCCACGTTGGTTGCGGCATCAGGGGCATTCTTTAGGTCTCCGAGGTGCAGGTGGACGGGACTGAAGACACTCCAGGAAATGGGCTGTGCATGTAGTTTTGGGTTCTTGCTGGTACAATCTGCAAGTCGGCAAGAGTTTTTTCTGGCTTTTCAGTAAACAATTTTCAATGACACCTCGGTGTCTATGTGTGCCCGGTTGATGGCAATAAGCTCGCCCCCTAGTAAGTATATTAAACATAAATGCGGGTGTACTATAACCCTGTATCTATCGCTTCAATAAATACAGGTGAAATATCTAATTTTCAACCCTCAAATGCTTAATACCTGTAGATTTTTCTGATATGATAATATAGGTGAGCATTGAGAATATTATTCGTGAAATAAAATGTGTAGAACACTGTGTAGATTTTTCAAAAGCCATAATACGATAAAATATCATCATGTTTTTCATGCACACAGAAAACGCTATAATACTGTCGTATCCAAAAGCTGCATACAAAATATAATCCTACCCCTCAAGAGCGGCGTCGCAAAGTACCATGATCGACTCAGTCCGCCTTAGTTGCAAATAAATCCTCTTTGCTATGAACACAGGCGTAATAAAACTATTTGCATAATAACTCATGTCGTAAATACCAAGTGTTTCAGAAAAACGTCGTCGGAAAATGAATTTTTTCTCCCGACTTCGCTTTTTAAACTTTTTAAAGTGTCGCTACCCTAGCGGTGTCTGACGATACGGTACATATTTTTATTTTGTTCCTTTTTTTCTGTAGATGGGTTTTTTTTTGTGTTTACAAGAAGATGTCGCCAGTGGTGCTTTTACTTTTAATGCTGTTACTAGAGATACTTTTGCGGGTCTTTATGCATGTCCAATGTTTGTCAGTAAAAATCCTTACGCACCACGCAGGGGAAATTCCTTGTCTAGGGCAACATGAACATTGAACAACCCCATCCCACTTGAATGAATAAAAACGAATAAATAAATCTTAGCTCCAACAAGCGAAAACATTCCCCCGCTTAAAACTACATAAGCAACTAAATTCCTTATTCAAATCCTTAAAACGAGTTACGTCGTACTCGTAATTAAAGTAATCGGAGCGCGGTCCTTTGTGATAACTTTCGAACAATTTCCACAAAATGAAATCGTCATTTTGGATCGAGGACGTTTTTTGCTCCTTGAATACAAGATTAAGGGTAGAACAGGAGATAGGGGGCACCGTATTATACGTATCTATAGATATCTATGTATATAATGGCTAGATAAAGTTAATTGTTCGTATCATAATACTCCTTTATTAAAATTTTCTTTCGCTGCGAAAGTTTCTGTTATCTTTTGCCATCTTCTCCCCTCGGTTATAAATGAAGTTATTGAATCATATTAAGTACAATTCTTTGGCTTAATGATTTTAGTAGAATAAAGTTTTGAATTCTTATTTAATTTATACTTGTAAAACTACAAAGTTTGTGTTTTCAATGTGGTTGGTCGGCTTGGACTATTATTGTACAGACGCCAGCACATCAAGCTATTACAATCTGTCAAATTTCTTTAATAGATTTTCAACTTTACGTCTAAAGCATAAGGTTCAAAGTTGATTGGGAAATTTTGACAGTTTCGGGTCTATATTGCAGAGAATACGGTATTTGGTTCCAAGAAAATCTTTTACTATAGCCAGGCTTTATCTCTCTACAGAAACTGTTGAATAAATATCCCGACATTATAAAAAGTCATAACAGAAATTACATTTAGCTCGATCTTTACCTACATCAAACTCAGTGGAGCTCGACCACTGATAAAACTATTCCATGGCTAAACGAATCTAATGCTGAATTTAAAATTTCACTAGGTCCAAAAAAAAACTGAATTTAATGTTCCGCTCTCGGGCTATAAATCCATCATTCTAACCCTCTGTGTCGAAGTCGCCTGGCTAATTGGATTGGATGAAAGCAGTTGCACTTTCCGTTTTTTGCTGGCTAGTGTCCGGTAAAAACTGCATTTTTACTCCGAAAACTTTCCGGACGAAGTTTTCGGCGAACAATCGTAAATGCCCCCGTTTTATTTATGAGTGTTTGTTGTTTACTAATAAATGCTCCGTGTAAAAATGCTGTGATTACTTATTTTATGTTTTTTTTCTACATTTATCAAAAGAATGTTACTTCAAGTTAAACCTATCATTAACAACAGAACTTTCGAAACATCTCATCAAAACTTCTTTATCATAATCAAACAAAAAAAAATCACCACATTTTCCTTGTTTCCACAACAAAAAACAATCCGAAACGCGATGCAGAAAAATAAGGGCGAAACTACATCAATCTTCGTTGGCCATCGGCGACTCATCGGCTACGGACGAAAAAAAAATCGAAAAGCTAACCGGTCGACGACCGAGGAATACAGATGCCTTTTTTAAGATTCCCGCCGAAAAGACGTGCTGTTATCGACTCATCCTTAGAAGGGAGGGGCAAATACTCGCAAACTGGGAATAGTGTAAATTCTGACGTCATCGCATGTTTGTAGTGTCATTTGAGTGTTGAATACGTAAATATTGACTGGTTTTTGAGGGACGATTCTGAAACGGTTCTCTTAAATAGAGTCATTTGTATTGTAAGGGGAGAGTTGAGTTACACAGTTGTAAGTGTGGCGTTTATTGACCACTTTGTGAGAAAACGTGTGGGTTACCGATTGCTTTGTCAGCTCGATGCGTTCCGAATACAAATTCCTCCTTCTCAGTGTTATGGCTCGGTTCTGGTCAAAGTGTAAAGGTTTAACGGTCCTTTACAATTATTGTTATCTTTTATTTTATTTGTACGGTTCGATAAAACGGAAAATGTTTATTTTTCTTACTATTTTATTTGATATATTTTATAAAAAATTGTCTCTTGTCTGACTCGTGTTTTCGCTTCTCTAGAATCATTTTGTTTTTCATATTTTAGTCTAGACATGATTTAGACACTAACTAATCAACTCTCTGAACAAGAAACATATTTCTTAATCCAAAACGGAGCATTAATCATGTCTACGCCACATCTCAACCGCTTGATGTAGGGAATTCCCAAAATACATCAAAAATTCTATCCGTCGGTTGTGTTCAGGTCTTCTCCTTATACCTTAGATGTAATAATACATCAAGATAATTTCCTTTCTGTTGTAAACAGAATTCTAACTAGAAGATTATTTACATAAAAGAAGATGAAAATACTTAAAAGACTATATTTTTTAATGGTAAACAGACATCTTTAACAAATAACGTTTTGAAATTAGTTACTTAACCTAAATAAAACAAAATGTTTGCGCATCTTAGGAAGACTGGATCCCACGACGCAGGGAAATCTAGTGTGAGGTCCAGGTCATTTGTAAAAATCTAGCACTAAAATATTGTATCGTGTTTTTTTCTGACCTAAATAAAGTTCGTATTGTTATATTATTATTAACAGAAAGGAAATTGGAGTATTTTCAAATTAGAAAAAATATTAGATAGTACCGAATACTTTTCTTTGAAATTTTCTGGTATATTTTGGTAATATTTACTGTTTTGCAGTACCTAATAAACTTACCCACTTGTAATACTCAAGATTTAGGACACCAACAATAAATATCTAGAAACTACAAAAGCGCGAGTAGTAAAGCTTTGTTATTTTGCTTACAAAGAGAACAATAACCTAAACTTACTGATACCTACGAACCACACCAGAAAATAAATTCATACTCTTCATTCCTCTTTTGTTCCCAGACTTCCTTTTCACTCAAAATACATCTGTTCCAAACCATGTCAAGCACAAAGAAATCTAATGAATATTGTATATTCGTCTTATTTTTGAATATAGGTCAAATCGTAATAAATATCACTTTTTTCCCGTGTCGTTTGCATTATCACGCGAGGTCGACATCTGCGAATAATGGCGTCTGTAAGTCGTATATTTTTATCATTTTATTGAATTTACCAGACACACAAAATACTCCTGTGGAAAATGTACTCCCATTGAGAATAATTACTAGTTTTTTTCGGATCAAAGGCAATTTTTAGAGCGCCGCAAAAAGGACTTCGAACGTGTAATTAACGTTGTCTCTCTTCACGTATTAAAACTTTATTAATACTAAGATAATATTAGACTAATAAACGTGGAAACATCCCACATAAGTAATTTTAATTGGAAATAGCACCGACCATCAAAAACCATATCGCAACAAAAACTAAAATAACGTTGCTCGCAAAATTACATTAAAATTCCGGTGACCACAATTCTCTACAGGCCGCTGCCGGAAAAGATCATTTTGCAGAAAGCAATTAGACTTTAACTTCATTAATGAAAACACCTTATTTTCTTTCGTTCAAATAATAGGTCGGCCATATTGTTGGAGGCCAAGTCGGGCCGCCATTGTGTCTTGAACAATAAAAGGCGTATTTCACTCATCGGGGCAATTGTACGGGGGTCGCGTCACAGTTTTTTTTTTTACTTTTAATTGGAGCACGTCACAAATATTAAGTGCCTCTGAGGCTCTGAACACAGCGAGAAAACTTTATACTTAGGTCTCTTTACATTTAAAATACTTACCCTTACTTTGAAATGCTGTTAGTTTTCAGTTATGGCATCAAAAATATATAAAAAATAAGGGGTTTATTTCTAAACCTTGCTCAAAGTTAAGAGATGTTGAAACCTCAAAAACGTATAGTTAAACAGTCGCTAAGAACGTTTATAAAAAATCTCGTCGTTTGCTTAAATAATGTGTTACTGTTGTTTAAGTTTTGCTTTGCAAAACAGACGACAGACTGTAAAAGCGATCCCCCCGAAAAGTCCCTAACATATCACTGTTTCTAAATAAAACCTGGTATTTTTTCGCCTGTGACACTGATTCGGTTACTTCGAAAAAGGGGTTGTCCGCACCCTTTTTTCATTTAGAGTACAGAGTCATTGAGCTGAAAGAACCAACCAACTCTATTCTCTTTTTCGTGTGGAAGCGCGAACTTTCAATCAGGTGGAGCTGTGAGTTTTTTCACACTTGTAAACCTTGTTGTAATTTCATGAAAGACTGTATGGTGAAATTATTGTATCAATGGGTATAGTCTAGTAGTATCAATAATATTCACAAAGGTGAAGTCTATAGATAAACTAATAATAAAGTTGAAGAGTGTGTTTGTTTGAACGCGCTTATCTCTAGAACCACCTGTCGGATTTAAAAAATCTTTTTGTAATTGATAAGCCAATTCTTGAGGAAGGCTGTAGGCTATATAACATCACCCTAGGACCCTTCAGAGCCGAGCAAAAAGAATAGAATACGAGGACGAAGTCATGGGCAAAAGCTATTCTATTATTAACAAATTCGCTAAACATTACAAGTACATTTCTTGATTGGGATCGACGATCTCTTCATTGTTTTAAACTCATTCTGCCAGCAAAAGTATCCATTAAAATGGAGTGTTACCCAACAGTTCACCTTTCACTATCAAGTATAGCTTAGCTTGGGACTAAATGGCGTGGTGTGAAATGTCCAAGGATATTATTATATTATTATTATTAAGTATTTTCAAATACTTAAAGAAGTCAACGTTACTTTTCTCTAGAGATAAAAAGAGCCAAACAGCTTAGATGGCTCACACGGGTCCCCATACTCCCCATACATTTGTTTTAAACATTCCCCGCTATTTTGAAGTCCCCACCCCCATATCCTATTACGTTTTATAGAACACCATTGTACGACGAATAAGATCTTAGTTTTTCCATTACTTTTATTGCTTTTCAGCGTGTCTTCCTAATCACTTGAGTCAGTAATTAGAATCAGGGTTAACGGTTTAAACTAGCGTCATTAACCGTTTAGTAGCGGAAACTAAATTAGATTTAATAGTCAGGTCATCAGGTGCGTCTTTTGTTTGAGAAGCTGAGTAATATGGAGTTGAGTATTTGCTTTTTGGGTTAATTAATGTCAAGTTGGCGAAGTTTTGTTGGTTTTTCTATTTAATTTTAACAGAGTCATTAGTGCGTGTTCGTATAGATGTCTTCTACCTTATCATTATTATCCACCCTGTATTGTATAAATCGGCACACTAACTGCGTAAAATACTATCAATCTAAATCTGAATAATTTTTAAGGATATTGCTAATCCATTGCTTCATTTGTTCCAAAAACTTGTCTGCTTAACAACGTAAATAACGCAATGACTGTTGTTGAACTGTCAAAATTAAAGCCATAGCTACTGTTAGTGTGTTACACAATTACCCCGCTGGAATATGGTGATGTATTTGCAAATGATTGATAACCGAGTTTTTTTCTATTTCCATCACGCGTTGAGTTTCTGGTAATGTATTTGCACCAACCAGAACTAAATAAACAAGCAATACAATACGATGTACTATACCCCAACTATTCACAAAAAAAAACAAGAATAATAAAAGAGACCCGACGACACAGTAGACATAGACAACCAGGTGCAACCACAGAATATTTATTCGAACAACAACGTGGCACCAGACGTATTGCTTGTATGAATTCAAATATACCTGCAAGACTTGCTATCATATTTTGACGTCAAGTAACTGCGCCAGTATTCTGGAGGGAGGCGTAAACGTCGGCCATGCTGGAAGTTATGACCCTGTGTACACAGTGGGTGGTGCTGGCTGTAGCGTTGTTACTGTATTGTTGGTTTCGTGATTTTGACAGTGATAGTTGTAAGTCAAGATGCTATGTGGGGCATTGAGTTTAAGAGATTTCGAGACATTAAGCTCGTCTATTCCATAGTTATATTTGAAGACTAACCCCTTTATTTCTAAACGTTGCTTAAAGTTTTTTTGACGTTTAAACGTCTCTTAACTTTAAAATAAACCCGTTCATGTTAATAGTATTGTGGATTACGTTATTAATAACATGCTTCATAATAAACATGTCCCGATTCAAGGAGATATAGTTACTATAAGAGTCTACAAGTCTCATAGATATATATAGATATTAAGCACAAATAAATCAGAAGAATACCTAGTACAAAAATATCTGTTTTTCAAGTCTGTCGTCAAAGCATATTTCACCACAAAACAAACTGAATATATGACTCCATATTTTATTAAGAAATACAGCATTTCTGATTTCCGTTTTTTCAGCAACGTAATTTATCTAAAAGCCGTAAAACTAGACGGTTGGAGGCAGACACGTCCGTCTCCGTATAAGTACCCTGGCGAAATGCCAAGGGTGAGGGAATGGCCTTCAGGTCATCGTCGTAAGCACCCATCAAACTATAAATATAAATCTACCTTAGTGCCTGCCAATAACGCTCAATTTCCTTTGACACGGTGTTACTTTTTAAACCATTTGGAATCACCTAAAGTCACCTCAGGCTATCGGCACATCTGGATTGAAATGGGGGTTTGGGATTAGGCTTTATTGTGGGTTGAATAAGGTCTATATTTGATTGTGGTTTACCTGATACTTCATCAAACTGGTAGTCTGCTGTGTTCTCATTTTTGACGTTATTATACGTAGATGGCGTTCGCATCAATTTTAGCACTCTTTTACACCATTGCGGCATTTCGTTTCATTTTTAGGGTTCCGTACCCAAAGGGTAAAACGGGACCCTATTACTAAGACTCCGCTGTCCTTCCGTCCGTCCATCTGTCACCAGGCTGTATCTCATGAACCGTGATAGATAGACAGTTGAAATTTTCACACAATGTGTATTTCTGTTGCTGCTATAACAACAAATACTTAAAACAGAATAAAAGGGTATTTTGCAGTTATTTTTTATGTAGCATTAAATGTTGTATGGTGGTACGGAACCCTTCGTGTGCGAGTCCAACTCGCACTTGGCCGGGTTTTTTATAATAAACTGATCTTTTTTTGGGATCCTTGTCATTTTGATTTTGTTTATGCTAACAATTGTGAATAACGTAGTACTTCTGTATTTGTTTGGGATTATTTAATGTGCAAACATTCTATGAATTTAGTAGGTAAATGTAAATAAGCCTATAAAAATAAATAATATTTGGTAGTTATTTATATAATTTTATCGTATCAAGTTTTGCAACACGAATCTTCTGAATTTGGAGATCTATCCTCGTGTGATACTCTTGTTGTCTTATTTCAAAGACAAGTTCTATCTTAAGTCCAATACGTAATAATGAGCTCGAAGGTTTGGGACCTTTGAGCTCGTTATTGTATTATAAACTTTATTCAAAGCACAGCAAAGGTCTTAATACAAAATTGACTCTTAGAGCTGATTTTTCTTCTAACTTTTATTCGAGGAATAAAATTGACGTTAGACAGTTTTTGTTTGAAATTATTGTCAAACTTTTAAAATTATACAAAAATAATTGAAAAATCAGCTCTCATGTTTGGCTTTACATTTTTGTAATTAGATCTTTAATTTTGTCGGAATAGATTTAGAAATTCAAAAAAGGTCGATGGTTTAAACTATGGATCTAAAGAGAAACCTTGTTTTGTAATAAAGCCGTTGATATTATATTTAAATCTATCAGACTATGAAAATGGGCTACGCTATAATCACATCATCATCCGCCTAGCCTTTTTCCAGACTATGTTGGGGTTAACTTCCATTCAAACCAGATGCACCTAAATATTATTAGTATTTTACATGGAGCGACTGTCTATCTGACCTCCACAACCGACTGACTAGTTGTCAAACTTTCGGGCTTCTGACGAACGACTGTCAAAGGCTACGCTAGAAATATGACAGTCTGGCATTCCTATTAAAAATAAGAACACCTCACTGTTTTAAACACCCTAACCTAAAAACCAGAACACACAGCACACCATTATTATAAGTCCATGCAGCACACAAGCAAAACCAGCCAGTCTTTAACATTAAAAAGTAAACTTTACCACCGTAATGACTTTACAAGACTTTCTCAGCACACTAGTTCCCGCTTAAAAACTCGCCTAGGATAGTTAAAAGTCTTTAGTAATTTCGCACCAAGCAACCATGCCTTTGAACACAACTCTTTGTAAGGCTGGCCGGTAATTAGAACGAGAGAACCAAAGACTTTCGTTGGGAAAGGTCTTTTCTTAAAACCGGACACCCTCGATTTGCACCCTTTATGTCTTATTGTTTGGGGTCAACGGACGGTGAAATTACGGCTTGCACTTGAGTTAGACTCAGCAGTTTTAAATGTTCTGATTTGAAATTCGTGTTTGTGCAATCTGGCTTTGTGAGTGGGTCCTTGGTTTAAAGTTTTTCGTCAGTTATCAGAGTGCCAGTGTGATATAAAACTATTCTCTAAGTACTTTGCATTCTTGAAGAAATCAGGCATTTTGACCACAGATCTTGACTACTACTTAGGCACATCAACTGAAATTACATAAATGGAAGTCTGAAAGTGGGACCGGTGACTGAAAAGTTGTATGGAAATCAGTTGTCATTGTGTGGGCATGTAATTTGGAGGAGTGAGGAATATGTCGTGAGGAATGTTTTGAGTATGAATGTCGGTGGCTATAAGAGTAGGGGGAGACCAAAGAACCGTTGGATGGACTGTGTGAAAGATGATATGGCTTGAAAAGGGGGTGACTACCGAGATGAAGACTTAATGAGAAGTATGGAAGAAAAAGTTATGTTGCGCCAACCCCAAATAAATTAGGGCAGGAATATTTATTATTTATTTATATATGCTTTATTGTACACCAGAAAATACATAACAAAAAATACGATTATTAATACAAAAAATTCAATGGGCGGCCTTATCGCTTTCTGTGATCTCTTCCAGAATATCAACGCAAATTGAAATAAATTAAATGTTGCGTTTTAAAAATCATTCAAGTAGGTAACTATTTTTGACTCAATTACTTCGAAAGGGAAGGAAATTTTCAGGATTACACAGATTTCGTGCTGAATCGTTGCATAACAAAATATCTGAGTTAATTTTATACCAAAAACCAGTTACGTTGAAAGTCCCCATCTCCAATAATGCTGACTTCATGAATTCCACATGTAATGACGTCACACGAGCTCTCCCAACCTGCAAAAGACTTTACAATATTAAAATGTTTTACCTTCAAACAGTTTACCGGCCCTCATTGAATCTAAATTGTTATTAGAGGTTAATGGAAACAATCTAAAATTCTTACGCGTCCTAACCAAATACAATGTTGAGAGAGCTTATGTAAAAACATTGTGTTGGTACACCTGCTTAGTCATCATACACCGGTATTCTGGAAAATCGGGCTTATTTCGTTCAGACCATTCCACTTTATTGATATAGAATATTGGAAACACAGCGGCATCAGCGACACATTTGAATTCGAAATGTTTTCTGTTACAAGATGTTGGGTGAATAAATTTGAACTCTATTACTTTTGTGTTGGGTTTAAATTCATGTGGGGTGTTTGGTTGGAGGACGAGAGAACAGACGTCGATTTGTGAGCCTGGTCTGGTAGTTGGAGCAGTGCCAACGTAGCGTGGTGCACTGTGGCCCGGCCGGTGCTTCTCCGCAACGTTTTATCTATTCAGAATTGAAAGCGTTGATAATAAAATCGTCTGGACACGTTTACAACGCCTGCAGACCGTAACTACATAACGCTAATTGTTTTCCTAACTGTTTAGTTTTTTTCTCTTTGTTGGTTAATAAAGAAAATGTTGAATGGATTTGTTGGATGATAGAACTGAGTTTGTGCTTGTTTTCGAACTTTGTTGGTAAGTAAAGTTAGTATTTAATGTTATTAGTGTTGTAGCAAATTCACAAATAAGGATTCAAATTACTGCATAGATGATACTTACTTAGGTACTTATCAAAAATATCTTATTTGAAAAGACTAGAGCTATACTAGCTTCGGCCCGCGACTTCGTCAGCGTGAAATTTCTTGACACCCGACGCATCACCTGCTCACGCTATAACTTCTTTTTCGATTAGCGTTCTTTCTGACGTCATGTTAAAGAAGAAATTAAAAAAAAGCTTTCTCAAAAATTGTACTAAATTCAAAAATAATTTTTCAAATCCGATCGGTAGGTTCAGAGATAACACGCGTTCAAACAAACAAGCTCTTCAGCTTCATTATTAGTATTAGTAAATAGATTACTTGTTTTTATTATTGTCACCATAATATCTCTTCACAGACAACCTATAAAACCAATTTATCACAGGCTTATCAGTATCACACGTCAGCCTATACGTTTCCACGTATTAGCCGAACACTCTGTAACAGAAAAGCGAACTACGAAACTACGACACAGACAGAAATGGCACATGAACAAAAAAAAAGAGAAAACTAAGTGATACAGCATTTTTCCTATTACGAAGCGCCATACACCGGCAGCTTTTATTAAAGTAGGGCCAAGTCGCGTTTGTAGCATAATCTAATCAGCTAAAAGGTTCTGTGAGAGCTCTGATTTATACTGTAATCAATCCTGATATTAGTAAACGGATCTGGATGCTTTTTACATTTATGAGTCTTATACGTCTGGCTCAGAGAGCAGTGGTGGCCCAGTGGTAACGGCCGCGACTTACGAGTTGTAGGTCGTGGGTTCGAACTCAGACAGGCGCTTTACTTTGTGTAAATTATTTCATCACCATTGCTCTCCAAACGGTGAAGGAAAACATCGTGAGAAAACCGGCATGTCCTAGAAGCAAAAATTCGAAGACTTGTGACATCTACCAACCCGCACTGGGCCCGCGTGGTGGATTACGGCCCACTCCTCTCACAGAGAGGAGGCCTGTGTCCCAGCAGTGGGAACATTATAGGCTGATTATACGTCTGGCTCTGTAACTGTAATCTGTAACGTATAATACGATTTTGGCTAATTGGCAACATTCAGCTGAGAAAATTTATCGAAAAACATATTTTTTCGCAAATGGTGTAAAACGTGATTTTTTTCTGGAAGAGCAATTTGTTTTCATAATGGTCTAAAAGTAGGTTGAACTGATTTTACCTAGCTTTACATCAACTGTCAAAATATTTGACACACAGGCTGTATTGTTTCAGGACCTTTGCCTGCTATTCTTGTATCAACAATTAACAAGAAATTGATAAAATAATTATTCAGCTAGAAGGTTCCGTGAGAGCTCTGATTTATACTGTAATCAATCCTGATATTAGTAAACCGATATAAACGCTTTTTGCATTTATGAGTCTAATACGTCTGGCTCTGCTTATTGGCAACAAAAGGCTGCGAAAATAGTTCAAAAAACATAATTTATCGCGAATGTAAGACGTGATACATTTTGTGTTACCCGAAAAATAAAACGCATCGATTTTTTTTTTGTTTTACAAATCCTTATCGATATAAATATTTGCAGATAAGTAGGTTGAATACTAATGTTACCTTTGCTTTACGATAACTGTGACGTGTGCCTGCTTTTCTTTCATCAAAATTAAAAGCAAATAAAATCTTATTTTACTTGACTTCACTTAGGAATACGTAACGAAATTCTTCTCATCCAATTCTCTGTTCAAATTCAAGAATATTATATTATTAAATTCAGTTTTAATCTTCTAGGTGCATTGCCTGATATTTTATTAAAGCGAGCTGTATTTTAAAGCTATAGTTATATTTCAATGACCCCGCATTGCACCTCTGAGAGTAACTGGGTCGGCTTTGAATGTAAGGAATAATTTGGGTCTTACTCGTGTTTCAAAACTTTCCAGAACTTGCTGAAATATTCAACTTTTCTTCAAAATATGTAAATGTATTAAATATATTTTTGGATGTACGAAAGGCTTGCAGTTTTGGCCAAGGCTTACATGAAATGCTTTTGAAAAATAAAAGCATTTACACTTATATTTTGTTAAAATTAACACATTAAAATAATATATAGAAATCGATTCAATAGTGGATTCAGAACACACTACTTTTAGCACTTCCGCAATGCGTAAATAATTTTAAATATTATAAGGTACCGTAAACCTATGTTGTACCATTAGATCATCCAATAAAATTCTACGTAGGTAATTATAAAAAACGCTTGCCAAAAATATTTGATCCTCACCACAAAAGCAATCCATCTAACGTACACATTGTTTGACATAAATACCGCTTTAGTATACAAAAAAAGGTTTAATATGAATGAGCTCATAACCACAGACCACAAATTGCACCTCGCATAATTTGTTGGAATGCACGGTTACCAGTATTAATGCACCCCAGAGACGAGGGTGCGTACACTTATTACGTGCCCTGTATTTTAATTCGGACAAAACACGCACTGAAATTTAATTTCCGTAGCACAATTATTTTTGTGGTCACTGTATTGGTGGGCAGTCTACGATATTGGATTTCGTATTATGTGTAGGACGAAAATTGGTGCAATGCATACGTAATCCGTTTTTATTAAAAATAAAATTGTAGACCGCAGGAATTTGAATAGCACCAGTAGGTGAAATGAATACGTTTTAATATGCCTTGGAAAAAAAAGGTGGCCTTTGCCCTGCAGTGAGACAATATACAGGCTAATTATTTTTACGCCTTTTAATGCGAACCTACACGAGCCGAACCGCTCCCGCTACAATTCACTCATCCAATAAGGGCGCAGCTTCTAGAATGTTCTAGAAGCCGTGTGAAAAACAGAGGACGTGCGCCTTTCTTTACCTTCGCCCTGAGCCCTATTGTTTTAATATGTATTTATGTTACAGGAAATAAAGCAATCACACGACAAAAAAAACCATGAAAACATGATTAAAATAAGTTTAACGTCAAAGTTTGTCACGGCTTTAACCTAAAATCCTAAATTTTCTTAATACGAAACTATCAAACAATCCGACCAGCAAAATAAATATAATTGTAAAGTGTACAATGTCAAGGGAAAACAATCAATGTGTATCGAATCAATTTGCAGTGGAGTCGGGTTTGGGCACAGTGGGCCCTGGGCACGGGGCACTGGCCAGCGCGGGCCGAGATAAACGGATTATGTCAGCCGCTGTCAGCCCGGTGGCTGACCCGCTGAGACAAAATAGATTAGGAATGGAAAGAGTTTGTTTTGTTACACTGTTATATGGTAATTGTTATTTGTTTATTATAATATTGTTCAAATAATAAATTAGAATCGCATTTGTTAGTTAGATACACTTTACTACAGCGATACGTACCTATGTATACAGGGCTGTCCGGTAATTAATGGATAACCTCTTAAGGGGTCATTGTACTTATCATTATGAACAACTATTACTATGGGACAAAACCTGAAATTGCGAAAAAAAAAATCAGCTATTCCCTACATTTTGACGAGTTAAGCGAAAATAAATGTAGGGAAACATACCATGTAACATTCTCACAAAGGTGGAATTACAAGATAACAGCACTTTATAAAGCTCGACTTAAAAGTTTTAAACGGCGAGGATTAGTGTAGTGCAAAATGTTGTCTTTAAAAAATCGTGAGGAAACCGACGTTTCCATGAACCAAAAATTTGACATGCATGTGACATCTACCAACACGCACTGAGCCCGCGTGGTGGATTATGGCCCAGTTCCTTTCACAAAAAGGGTTCCTGTGTCCCAGCAATGGGAACATTATAGACTGATTATGCTATGCTTATACTGTGTGACCTGATAACATACAGCTTCAATATAACAGTCGCTTCGAAGTAACAATTTTATTGAAAACCACCAACGGATTTTCTCTCCATAAATTACAGATCGGTTGCCTGAATAAATTCACAACTACCACGCAAAGTATTATAGAATATAAACAAAATTTTATTTGAAAACTTGATGTATGCTGAACGTTAGATATAGCTCCACATTGCATAAAATGTTGGGAAAATGCATTGCATTATGCTAAACTCTGTCTGAAGGTGTTAGGAAGAATAAACTGGGGATCACTGTAATGCCCAAAGATTTTTAAGAAGAATGGCTGTCAAGCTAGTGCAGACTAGAGTGCATTCTTTCAATCTTTGTAATTTAATTTACGAAATTGAAATACTAGAATGAAGCGGAGATGGGATATTCTACAAGAGTTGCCAGTATTTATCAAGATTTCCCTTTATAAAAGAATTGTTGGATGGAAGTACAATGTCTGGATTTTTAAAGAGTACGCCCCGTTTTCTTGGAAACTAAACGAGATATTGCTTTTATTTATTTGTATCGTTTAGTTCTGCTAAGCTGGGGGATGTTTTGAGAACAGGATCTTAGTAAATACTGGGTTGTTTGTTGGGAATTAAATTACCTGTGAGTTGTTTTAAGCAAGTTAGAGATGTGTACAAGTGTGAGCGAAAAACAATAGCGTGTGTTTTAAAGTTAGTTAGTTTGTTACTAAGGAAAATGCTACTACTTACTTGACTTATACTTGCGGTAACTTGGACTTCGTAGAAATGTGTTAAAACAAAATAATTTACCAAAAACAGTTAATAAAAACCCACATTTCCTTGGGACCTCGAGACCTTTAAAAAGCGACACCAAAGTCGTTTAATCCTACCCAGAGCAAAGTATGCACGGGACAAAAGAAAACAAAAACCTGCGAAATACATTACGGAGCACGGTCTTAAGTTCGGTTCCCGGGTAGGCCGCAATAATGCAACGCCCATTTGTCAGGATAAACACTGAGGAAAGAAAAACTGGCTTCGTTACCCGCAAATATTTTGGCAAACTTGTTTGTTTGAGAACAGTGTTTTCTTGAGGAATTAAATTTTCCTAGGTGGTGCTGGTCAATCTTTTTAATTGACAATTCAAAAGTGCCTGTAATTGTTTTAATTGAAGTAAATGCTTTGAGTTTGAATTTGTTTACGTAAGTAGGTACCTATCTACTGGGACTATGTAGAACCTTAGTGTGGAGCTGTTAGACCTTTAACGCCTACTATTTTGTCCTCACTAGATCATAGTACCTAGGTTTTGTTATGTTCAAGATCCTTTTTTAAGTTTTCAGCCAAGAACCTTTTTCTATAGTCTTGCTTTCTACACCGAATTAGCAGTCAATTAGCAATCTCAATACAGTGGTACAAAGAGGTATAAGTACTTTAGTTAATACAAAACTGAAATTCGTGAACGATTTATAAAAAAAAAAAAAACAAACTACCAAACATGAATTCTGTAATGAAGTCATTTAAAGTTAGAATTTACTTCACAAAGCAATGCACAAATTATACCGTAATATATGCATAACAGTGCCGGCGAAATGCACTTTTTGCTTCCTTTGCACACCATTCAAAATGGCGGCAGACTTTTAAATTTCCCATTATTGCTGTAAAAGGACGAAACTTCAGTTTTTTAGAAAACTGACACGACCACTCGGCGTAAATTACACGCTATAGTTCCAAAGTTGTCCGTACGGTGGCGCTGAAATGCGAAAATTTTCGACTACCTTCGAACAACGAATAATATTACGAAGTGGGCATTTATTTCGTCGTTGTTTTAGCGAATTAAAATCCAATGCAAATAAAGTCACTTTTATAAAATACGGATTATTAATTAAGGAATAAATATTATCAGTAAAACTTTAATTCTTTAGTTATTTAAAACAGTGACCGCGACTCGTACGAAATCCTTCCATAATCCGTTTACAATAATAAGAATTTCGCACCACCAAAAATGTTTTCGCACTTTTCATTTAAGTGTCTTTTAATGCACAATAATCGTCGTATCTCGACCATTGAAGCCAATAACAGTAGAGATGAAGTTCGAATTTTCTCTCGATATTTCTGGATTGGTAGGAAATGTATTCATTCTGTATGGGACAGCGAGCATTATTTCCGTCCATGGGATGGTACAATCACGGGTTGATATTCTTTGCCTAGTAACAGGGAAGTTTTTGTTGAGTAGATATTCGGGGGTGAGCAGGGAAATTACGTTTACAATGACCTGTGGTAGAAAGAACATGTGGCAATTAATGTGGAATTAAGTGAAATTGTTTATTCTTTCAATAATGGGAAATTGGAATCACGTTTACGTCATATTAATAAAAATAAGCTAGGTGGACTCGACATTTCCTATATACCTACTACCCTTGAGAAGAAATGGCAAAACGAACTCAATGGTCAAAAGTCCAGACATAATCCTGATCAGATCATGTGAGGACCATGTAGATTAGTGTCTGAATAGTATTTCGATGATAGAACCATACAAATCCAAGTGGACCTGTCCAGTCAGTGTAAATTTTTGTCAGTAATCGTGTAGCTCGTATAATAATAATAATATCCTTGGACATTTCACACAACGCCATATAGTCCCAAGCTAAGCAACCTAATGCTTGTGTTATGGTAACGAGATGACAGATAAACCACTTATATACTTTTTTTTTTTTTGTAAATACATACATACATATTATAGATAAAACACCCAGACCCGGAACAAATACTTGTAGGTCGTACAAATATTTGTTCCGTGCGGGAATCGAACCCACGACATGCTGTATGTAGTGTTACTGTAAAATCCTCCCTTTCTATTACTGTATATTGTATAATACATAGTCTGCCTTCGTTAAGACCTAAATACGTGTGTCAATTGCGTAACAATAGCGACCCAATTTCAAGCAAATTGAGTATGTGAAAATAGTACATTCTTTATAATAAATTGATCAAGAATGAAAGAAAACAAAAAAAAAACGCTTTCTTGGTCACGCAAGACGTGTAACGAATTAATGGCTTCGAAAGGCTCTATTTTTGAAACCCTAGGTCAATATTAGGCCTTCTTTTACAGATGAATACCTTACTTACCATTCAAATCATAAACATTCACTTTTTAAATAAAACCAAAGGCTGTTTGATTGACTGGCAATAAAAATCATTCATTTAATCCATATAATATTATCGTTGTCATCTCTATACAGGGTGTCCCAAAAGGTTACGTAGCTGGGAAGGGGGGTGATAGGGGTGGTCACAAGGGTCACCAGAAAAATAATAAAAAAATAAATCCCCTCTGGGTATTTAAAAAAAAAATGACACATTTTTTAAAAATCACCTTTTGGGGCTATTTTGTTAACTGTAACTTTTTTTTTTCTTGTGACCCTTGTGTCCACCCCTATCACCCCCCTTCCCAGCTATGTAACTTTTTGGGACACCCTGTACTATCGTCTACTTTCATACAATTTAATATAACTGATATTATGCTCATTGTAAGGAAACCTGCGGAAAAATTGCGTAACACACTATTAGTAGCAATACTAGCAATGGGTTTCATTTTGACAGATCAACAACATTCATTGCGTTATTTATACGTTTTTGAGCAGACAAATTTTTCGAACACAGTCATGAAGCAATGGATTAGCAATATCCTTCAAAATTATTCAGATTGAGATTAGTCTGAAATCGCCAGCTTGTCTTGAGTAAGCGTTTTGATTAACGCTGGTGTCTTCTCTGTACCTATGAGAAGAGGCCTTTGCCCAGCAGTGGGACAGTAGACTCGTATAATTTTTTATAATTATAAAACTAGCTTTATCAATATAAAGTAGGCACAGACGCCAGCACATCAAGGCACTACAATCTGTCAAATTTCTTTAATAGATTTCCAACTTTATCGCTAAAGCATAAGGCTCAAAGTTGATTGGGAAAATTTGACAGTCTCGGGTAGCTTGCTGTGCTGGACTCTGTACCTACCTGGTTATTGAGATTTCAGGATTAACAGGTTCCGGCCCACGCCGGAACTTGTTGTCCTCCTCCTTTCTGTCTCGTTTACCACTAAACGAGACAGAATAGACGTTTTGCTGTTATAACTGCAATAGCCGTATAGTGCCCTTAAAAAGTTAACTATTCAATATGAAATAATACACAAAAGAAATCATCTTAAAGTTTGAATTGTTGAGTTCGTTCAAGTATTTCTCTGTAATCTTATAAAAAAGGCTGTTTCCAATAAAATTCTGAGATCGGTTAATCTTTGTCTAAGCCTTTATTAAGCTTTTGAGTAATCAATTAGGTGTTCGAAAAGGATTCGATTGTTTTTTGTTGCTCAGTGTTGCTGAGGGGCAATTCTCGTAATTTTAAGAACGCTCACAGTGTGATCTCAGTCTCAATCTGTCAAAATACAGCTAACTTCCCTACTTTTTTGACATTGATTGTCGCTGAGTTGAGATTGCGACTAGATTTTGAAATTCCCCTTCAGTTGTTTTAAAATATCTGCTTTAACCCTTTCATTTGTAGATGCCTTATAAACTCGCTTTCTTTCTTCCCTTGTACCTACATAGTATAGAATGCTCCTTTCTTGTAATATAAGGTATAATTGAAGTAACTGAAAACGCTAAAGAGATGGTCCATGGGACCAAGCTTGAAATCGCAAAAAAGAAATTGACTATTTTATAATTATGTCGTTATAGTTTCCTTTGATAATAAATTACTGCTAATATCCTTGTCAGTGTATCGTTCCTAGGTCTGTGAACGTAATATTTTCTTATTTTCACCTAATTGCAGAAACAATTTGTTTAATTGTTATTTTATTTAACTCCTTATACCTTAACTGTTAAGTCAAGAGATACAAAGTAAACAAATAGTGAGTGAGCCTCTTATCTTATCGTACGTGAAAGTTTTAACAAAAGTCCACTGTCCAATGTCTGCATACTTTTCAAAGTCCCCTTTTATAGTTAGACATTTTTCAATGGCACTTTCAGTAGTTGTCTTGTGATCTTTTCTGGAAAGAATCTGTATCTGGTTTTAGTCTAATAGATAAATGACAACATAATTCTCTGCAATTACGTCATATATTAAGGGTCTGATTTTACTTAGCAATGGTCATCATTCCTTGAGAAATGAACATCTTCATACCTACCTTACTAAGTTTAAACTGGTGTGTTCCCTGTATGTTCAGCTGTTATTTTTTTTTATTCATAAAATAGCAAAATTCAATATTACTTAGCTAATATGTGGGTAGTTTTTAGGACTGCGTTATATTTTTACCCCCTTACTAATAAACTTATTATATCAGATGAATAGTTACACACCGATTTCTCTCTTACAGTCGTCAATAATTTGACTTTCGAAAGGAAAATACAGAGCCTTGTGTAACTATACCACGGAACTATACAGACGCTATACAAAATTCATTAGTAATGAGGTAAAAAAGTAATTACTTACTTATGTACTGACTTTAATAACTTAATTTTTAGGGTTCCGTACCACAAAAGGAAAAACAGAACCCTTATAAGATCAATTCGTTGTCCATCTGTCTGTTTATTGCTTATCTACGTAGTCTACATTCATTTCATCACCTGTTTCGATACCTACATCTTGGCATAATCTTTGTGACTCCACCAACACCATATTCTAAAACATAACATCATACCTGTAACAGTCCCATGTCCCCCCCCCTATTACATGGGACTTAGAGACCTATTACTGAGAGCCTATTGCCATCAAAAGGGCACAAATGTAAACTCCGAACTGCTCCTGAGAAATTCCATATGGAAAAACCCTATAACACTTACCCGACCCGGGAATCGAAATCAGGACATATTAAGGCTCAGCAGTAACGCTTCCGACCACTAAACCAACGAGGTAGTCAGAAACACAAAAGCCACATATCCATCCATATTACAGTAAGGTAGCACGTCATACGTCTTGATCTAGTGATTTCCAAGTTAATTGTGTTTGTTTTCCTTATTTACTTTACCTGTTTACGTACGTAATCATATTACATATCCACAGAATGCTTGGCAGTGTTAGTGATTGTTGTATTTACTTGGTACTGTAGTGTTTCGCGTTTTGTTTTGAGCCTAGATGTTTTGTGCTAGAACTTGTTTGTGAGGTGTTTTTGTGATGTGAGATGCTTAAAGCTTAATAGCTGACTTGGTCTAGTGGTCACTAGCGCTATTACTGAGCATGAGGTCCTGGGTTCGATTTCCGGGTGGAAGTGATATTGCGTTTTTCTATCAGGGTTTTCTCAGTAGCAGCCCGGAGTCTGGATTTACGCCGGTTGATGGCAATAAGCTCCCAGTAATAGGTTTGTAAGTCCCATGTAATATTGCATGCATATTACAATACTATAGATAAGTACGAAAGCACACATATGTAGGTATATCAACTAACAAACTCTCAAACAAAACATCATAAACAGACACACACACCACACAACTCTACATAGAACGTGTCACAATTCTAAACGAATTTCCACAAAATAACACGTGATATATAGATGAATCCGTGATAATTATGTTTGTTACTGAGACTGGCATTATTTATTCAAATCGTGTTGGATCTACACAAGTAAGAGATTTTAATGTTGCTAATTAATTTCATTAACTGTCTCGTGAACGTGCGTGTTGATAGCATCGCGTGACGTCGTTTTGTCGCGTCAATTTGTGGGTGAGATTACATATGACTTATTGGAGAATTAGAGGGAGAAATGGAGATGTAAACATGAAATGTTTCTTTAATTGGTCTAAATCATAGATTCTCAACGTAGGCGATAACGAGGAGACGTGTTATCGCCACATTGAGAAGTTAGTCGGCGTTTGAGACGTTCAGGGGTGACCCAGAGAAAATTATATATCCTATCTTACGACTATATACTTTTACACATTTAAATATAATCGTGGCAATAGCTGTTTCAGATTTCAGACAGATAGTAAGTAAAAAAAACCTGGCGCTCTAGAAAAAAAAATCTCAAAGTGGGTGGTGGGCAAAATAAGGTTGAGAACCTATGGTCTAGATTTTGGTCATAATAACAAAATTAGTTAATTAAGCGCTTTTATCAAGCCCCAGAATTATTAATGAATAGCTGGGTCCACACCAGACGATCCAGTGAGCTCCGATCGAGCGTGGCAGGATCAATGCGCACTAATTCTAGGCTTCAATTTATCAGAGAAATTCGTCCACGAGTATTTTCTTGTTTCAACATAAAATATACTGTTTTTGTAACATTCTTAGTTTCAAATGCTCCTTTTTTAACTATTTGTGTGTCCCAAATAAAATAAGAAATCTTTCCTTTATTTTCTTTTCCCTTGACACTCAGAAATACTGTAGCTTCTCCCTAGGGACAGAATTTTCTGATTCGGATCAGTAGTTACGAAGATTACATCCTACATAAAACTCACTTTTACCTCTTTATTATCCTCTTTATTCGCAAAAAGACTAAAGCCGTAATAAATAAAGTATAAGTTTCTCCACTAACTTAATCTCTAACGAAAGAAAACATTCTAAATGAAAAAATAAGAGATCTATCAATACGTGTCCGATTAAATAATACTATCCCCTATCACACACCCACACCGTATTTTCAGCGAAAATTTCACCCTATCCGATACCAAATTCGATTTTCGTACAAATTAAACGATTGGTTTACCAGAAAACAGGTTTACATCGATACGACGAGGCACAGGCCGTTGTGTGAACAGGCCGTTGTGTGAAAGCCTTTATAACCCAATTCCTATACTAATTCGGTGAGCCCCGATGACCCAATTCCGGTGCTAGGACTGGCAAGCTATGTTTTTGGAAATATGATGTTAACGTTCGCTTTTTATCTTTTTTCAGGTAATATTTTTGTCTACTAAGCTGTAGAGTATAAAGCTTCAATGTTATGAGGAGAAGAATCATAGATTAAATCGTGAGTTTTTTTTTTTCATCTTTATACTGTAGGTAGACTTATACCAATACTTACACATTATTTATACTAACTGTCCCGTTGGTCTCGTAGTCGACTGCTGAGCGTGGGGTCCTGGGTTCGATTCCCGGGTCGGGCAAAGTGTTATTGAGTTTTTCCATAAGGAATTTCTTAGCAACAGCCCGGTGTTTGGAAGTTGGTATTGTGATACCCCCGTGCCTCGGAAAGCACGTTAAGCCTTTGGTCCTGCGCCTGATCTCACGGTCCAGTCGTGTCGGATTTCCGTCCCATCGGACTTTGAGAGTGAGGGAAGAGGGAGTGCACCTCGTTCCATCATACCTCATCCAATCGCTTTTCATCAGGCGTGATCGAGGTCAAGAGCGGGCCCATTCAGCAATAAAAACAAAAAACCTCCACATGGTTCCCAAGAAATAATAACGGCCCAACTCCATCATCAAAGGTCGGAATCCTCCATCAAAGAATAAATTAAACACTGAGGTGACAACCCGGTCAAATGGATAACACAGCTAAAGGGTATTCTCTCTCTGACGAGGCAAATTTAATGAAACGGAAAAGTGAATAAAAAGGTAAAAAAGGACAGGGAAGACTCCTTGACCCTCGATAAGGGAAAATTGCTTAAGTTATTTTTCTTTAATTATTACAGACTAAAAGGTATTGAGTATCGCCAATTACAGTTGGTCTTTAATTACGTATCAGCAAGCGATGAATGGAAATGGGAAGCAATTAGAAATTTCGTCGATTATTTGATGTATTGGCAGCTGTTTTGTTAATAGCTGGTTGATGGTTGTTTGTTAACTGCTCAGAATACAGGTTTACTTGGCTTCAGTTGAAGTAATTTTTCGTACTGTAAAATTATAGATATAAAACATTGATTTGCAGCAGGTTTTTTCTCAGTAAATTTGTATGATTTGATGTTATCTGTATATACGTATATATAAAGTATATACAGATAATAAAGCTGAAGAGTTTGTTTGTTTGAACGCGCTGATCTCTGGAACTACAAGTCGGATTTGAACAATTCTTGAGGAAGGCTATAGGATATTTCACATCACGATAGCGCTCTTAGGAGCCGCGCAAAAAGAAAAAAGTCATAGAAAACGGAGTCACACTGCGTTCAGGCGATGCGATGCGACGGGGTGGGGAATAACAAATTTCACGTAGAGACGTCACGAGCCTAAAACGTAAAAAGTTAAGTCTTAGAAGTAAAACAGAAAAAGTACATTTGCCTACTTATATATATAAAGTTATAAATGATTCCGTACTTAAAATACGTAGGAACCTTTATCAAACTCAACACCAGGTACAACTTTAAGAATCTCACAAAACAAACGAACCAACAGAGAGGTATCAAAACTCATGATTCCCTAGAGTCAGAGGTGCAAATCTTATTGCGTAAGACTTTATCACAGGCTGCCTACGCGCTTATCTTGACAAACGTTCCCGGCATTAAACTCAGCCGCTACAAACAACAATAAGACATTTGTTTAGACAATGCGTTACAGTTTTATTTGTGTCCTGGCACTAGATTTTGCTTGGGTGACAGTTGGAGATTTAGGGCCGGGAAACAAAATATACCTGTCTGTACCTATAGGTTGGTTATGTTGTGTGTTCTACTGTTCTTTCTGCCTTTAGTGAAGGTTATCGGTTATAGGACAGTGAACGAGACACATTAGACGTTTTATTGTTATAACGCCTAGGGAGCGGTTAGTGTCCATCAATGCTTTTAAATTTGAATATTTAATGGAGATGTTGGGATCATTTTCTCTTACACTGAAAATTCATATACTTACTCCTTATAATTAAACTGAAATAAAACCAAAAAACTAAAGGTGTCATGGGACACCCGCGGGGTAATTGCGTAACGAACATAGTAGCAATGGGTTTCATTTTGACAGTTCAAAACCATTGCATTATTTACGTTGTTGAGCACACACACACACACACATTTTTGTGACGGTCAAAATGTTACACTGTTTTCTGTCTAGCCCTCATTCCCCATGTATGCACAGTGTAACGAGCGATAAGGGACTTCGTTGCAAAACTTACATAAATTGGAGATATTTACCATGAAACTTCTATAAAGACATCTGTTCCTAAAACATGCTTTGCGGAAGTAGCGATTGTTTTTTTGTGTGTAATTGTTGTTGTAGTTGTATCACTAACATAGTTGTAAAATAAACTATTTTATTGTTACTAACACTGTATGAGTAATAGTTACACGAAATAAAGAATTTAATAATAATAATTTACGAAAAAGCTTTAAAATACTCAACACACAAACAGAATTCACTAACATTCGGTTGTAGAGGCGGATATAAGAAATACGCACACAATATTTTATGTACAGTCAGCAAAAGAGATAAGTATGCAGGATTGTCGGATATAGTTGAAGTTTAGTAAGAAACCGATGGATGTTGTCAACTGAAATTTAATTTGATAAATGGTTTAATTTTATTCGAGAAATCCATCGGTTTCTTACTAAACTTCAAGTATATCCGACGAACCTGCATACTTATCTATTTTGTTGACTGTACAAGGCTCTATAGACATAATCATTTTGATAGTCGTTATTCTGTTTTTGTGTCATGCACGCATATTGCGTTTTTGTTTCTTCAGGAAAATGGAAAGTCGGATCGATGTGACCTTGGATATGATAGAAACTAAATCTTGCTTTTTTTGTTGACGGGGAAACAAGTTGAAACGGTTTTGTTTACGTTATTCGTAACCGTTAAAAAACCCTATCGATTTTTTAAGGATTAGGTATATAGGCCGTGGTGGAGGCGAGGCAATATCTAGCAGGTGTGGTGTGGTATCTAACAGGCTGAAAAAGTGATTGATTATGAAGGTCATAGGTATCTTTAATAACCATTAATATTGGATTGTTATTAGACCTTCTAATCTAACAGATAGCTATGAGCTAGGGAGTTTGTTGCGCCACTTCTTCCCAGCTAAAGCACTAGGAAGTTGTGAAGGGCGGGCATTTAAGGGGGACGTTCAAAGATTGTGATTCTCAACCTAATTTAAATAAATGACTTTAGATTGTTTGTAGTTACACTCTAAAGCACATGTTCAACTGAAGAATTTATCGACAGCTTAAGGACTATTGACTCAAAAATAACCACAACAGGGAATGAAATACTTAACTACCCAGATTCGTGAAACTATCCAGTTAAAATGCCCATTTCTCCAGTAGTTTCCATACCCTGAAAAATAGTAAAGTCTGCAGCTGAAACCATCGTATTAGTCTTAGGTACTACGACCAACAAACACATAATGAAGATTCCACCCCATAATTGCTTAACGTCAAACGCATATTGGCTCAACAGCATATTCATATTTATGCACCGATGATTGGCTCGTCATTATTATGCATTTGCATACACCTACCCATGCATATCTATAGCTACAAATGCATAAGACGCATGCTATAATTTATGGGTGCCGACGTAGCGTGTGTGGTCTGATAGCACTGAATTACTGTTGCTCATTGATTGATGGAGACAAATATCTTCGGATTAATTAGTGGTGCTGTGCTTAATATTGGCTAATTAACTGGGTAAATAGTCTGCATAGAATGGTGTATAGTATGTTTAGCTGGCTATGGTTATTCGTCCAATTAAGTTCCAGTGTAAATGTATTACTACGGAGACATACTTTGTTTATTCTTAAACAAAATAACCAAGAGTTTAGTACAGCACTGAGATGTTATAGGTTAACAGTGAGGCTCTTTGTACATACGCCAGCACATCAAGCTACCCGAAACTTTCAAATTTTCCCAATCAACATTAAACCTTATGCTTTAGCGATAAAGTTGAAAATCTTTTAAAGAAATTTGACAGATTGCAGTAGCTTGATGTGCTAGCGTGTACACACACGTTTTTCTTGCCGTGAAAATCTGCCGTGTCTAGACCGTATGTGAGTCGTCATCGTTGTATGGATCACTATGAAAGCTTGTTGACGGACACGTATTTTCTACAGCGCTGTTTATACGCCGTATCGTAAAAAAACCGTACCGTGTACAAGGGGCCTGGCAGCTAATAAACTTAATTAGAACAATAATTGTACCTATGTATAAGTTTAGATTCAACTGCCTACTACTTAGACGAAGAAGAGAAGTGGCTTTTTCTAGCGATTATTATTCAGGATGTAAGAAGTGTTTGAAGTAGGTATTATAGCTAAGATCTTTACCGACATCAATGACAAAATAATCGTTTTCCTCAGAAATAAGCCGGTTTTAAAAGGAACTGAATGATCAATACACTTAGTATACACGTGGCAGCGCCCTGCCTACGCAGGTAGCCGTGTAAGGAACGTTCTTAGTACAATCCTTCCTGACTAACACAGAATTGTTATTCTAAGGCCTTGTCCAGGGTAAGAATCTTATGCGAGTGCTAAGGAGGGCGCAAGGTATCGACCATATGAAACCTCCGATTGCATCCACAGTGACCGACGCTACGTCATCCGGTACGCGGTCGCCACTCCAGAACCTTTCAACCCCATCGGCCATCTGTTCTGCGAGCAATGTGCCCTACCCACTGCTACTTAAATTTGGCAATTCTTCGGGCTATGTCGGTCACCTTGATTCTCATACGGATCTCCTCATATTTGATTCGATCAGGTAGGGCCCAATGTGAGCGACCACGTTTCAGTGCCATGGTCATCACTGGCAACACGTACTGGTCAATGACTCGTCTTGAGACAATGTGGTATGTGCGCTGTGAAGATATTATAGCTTGGAATAGCGAACTTGCAAAGCCACAAAAAGTGTAGTCAATGGCCGAGCCTTCGCGAAGAATGTGTGAGGGTCTAAAATGATGTCCTTAAATTTAATTAAAGATCTCCAGTAATAAAGTAATTAATACAAATATCTGAAATAATTCCAACTGATATTAGTTCCGGGTAACAAAATTACACACACCTAACATAATTTCAGAAATTCACGGATAACTCGTTTTAGGACAAAATATGTTGTTTTGTCCTTGGTCACGATTTACGAGGGTCGAACCTGAAGGCAATGTAAACACTGCAGTGTGAAATCAATCTAAAGGTTATGACACAAGGTTGAATTTTCAGATTGCTAAAACCTGAAGTTATTGTCACATTTTATAACTTAGTTTTGGCTTTAATGTTTGGTTAATACAGATACGGATATGAATGAACATTAAAGGAGGTCGTAGTTTGAATAGAAAAGTTCTAATAATACCAGTTAGAAAATGAATTTTTCTTATTACACCTACCCACATTGTTTTTCGAAAGTAAGCTTAACAAATTAATTTGTTGAGTTATTATTAAAGACGTTTCAGAATGAGTTTTTATAAGAAAACCGGAGTGGAATATAATTAATAGAATTCTGAATATACTCGTAGATCATTTTATCATGAACATTATTTTTTTTTGCCCAATTTTCATAGGCTCAAAATAATATCAAAGGAGGGGCCCGTTAGGGCCGAAGCCTGCCGGGGCAGCGGGATTGTCCGAAAGGGTTACCGCTACCCCGGAACATAAAGGGCTAAGGAAGGAACACGGATGGGTTTTAGTCAGTAAGAGTCTGACACTCCCTTCCGCTCCACCCAGAGCGGGAGGAGTCATTGGATGATTTCCCATCCTAAAAAAAAAAAAAAAGGCTCAAAATAATTAAGTTTGCTAACAATAACAACCAATCCCACTTTATATGTCAAGGTTAAGCAAAAAATCGAAGTCCCTAAAACGAAAAACGTTTTCAAGGCTAAATAAATTGATCACTTCAATCAGTTGGAACATTGGATAACTTGATGAATAACGGAGTTCATTCAGAAAAAAAAATCTTCTCGAAAGTTGAATAAAAAATTCATGATGTATTTTCCTCACACAAATGGAAGGAAAAAGCAGTGGGACACAACATAACTAACGAAAAAAAAAAAACTTACAAGATTTTACTTGCTTCGTCATATTTTTTAAATCAAAAATATTTTATTTTTCGGTCTGAAGCTTGATACATTGGGCGATTTTCTTTTGAATATAGCATAATTAAACTGACATCCAGTTTAAGGTACATATGATTACAAATGTATGTGTGTATTCAAACCAAACAATTATTTTAAATGTAAACTCTGATTAACCCTTTTCACACATTCCCAGATTCTCTAAGAAATTGCAGATAGACTTAAACCCATTTTTTTAAAACACGCAATACTTAAATATAACGTTATTCTATCCCCTTTTCCTTCTAAAAACACTAAGAAGACAGACTACAAACTCTAGACATAAATAAAAGCCTGAAAGCCACAACCTTCGCCCTTGAGACCTAAGTGGGGTATTAAGTATCAATTTTGTCCAAATTATATATTTTTCACTAGTCGCCGCCCTGACAATGAGGGACTCTTAATGTTATAAATTACCTAATTAAGACGTAAAATGGAAACAGAACAGAAACTAAACCTTGCGGTATTTTACGAAATATTTCAAGAATTTTCCGTTTCTGGGTAGAATTTTCTTGCGAAGAAAAAGTTTAATTAATAATTTAGGCGTGTGGGCAGACAAGGGATTTGACTTGAATGATTCAATTTCAATAAAATCTTGATAAGATTTATTTAAAAGGATAAGAATGTATGCACTGGATAAACTTCTAATACTATAAACTGACAAAGGATTCTCAATTTTGACAAGAATCTTTCGCCCTCGTATAGCTGACTCTGTCGCGTTCAACCACGCCACCCAATCTACTAAGACTCCCACAAATTACTGGAACATGCACAATCTAACCCTGCAAATGTCTGCAGAAAACACTTGAGCCACATATCACTTGAAAAGTGGCGGTATTCACCGTATCGCCCGTATCTAGCAGTGCTCGGCACTGGCCGTGCACCAATTCGCTGGAGCAAGGCCAGCTTTGAATAATTTCGGTGTAACCCTGTCCCCGGTGCCAGGCTGGTACGGCCACCGCTTGGCAGAGGGCAACTCTTGTAATAAATCTACATGTTGGGCCGAGATTGGCTGCAGACATGCTAGGGTTAATCTCGTATGTCACATGTTCAGGTTTATTATGTAAGCAGAATGGGGTTCGCGAAAAAATTTGGCGACTTCGTTATATTTGGTTTTGACATGGCATTTGACATTTATGTATTTATTTCCGCGTTTGTTGGCAATCCACCATGAATAAACGAAGAAGGTCTCCTTAAGGTTGTGCGCTATAAGTAAGTAAAGTAAGTAATCAGCCACTGCTGTTGGAGTGTTCCCACTACTGGGACACATACCTCCTCTCTTCGATAGGGAGGGGGCTATAATCTACCACGCGAGCCCAGTGCGGGTTGGTAGATGTCACATGGCTTCGAATAAAAACAAACCTAACAACCTAAAGCATTTTATTATATTCAATGTCGTAATGATAAGGTTCTATTAAACCTACAATACTAATAATATGAGTCGAATCTTCTGTAATGCCAATAACAACATTGTGATCACCGGTTCTTATGAAGCGGGCTCGTAAAGATGTCCTTACGATGGCTTATTATTTCCCCCACTTCCACGAGCTGATAATATAATGAGGAATGCCAATGACTGCCAACTGTATATGGGGGAAGGAAGCCAACATCCTTATAAGCGGAGAAGACTAGGATTTTAAAGTCTATACAAGGTGCACAAGGTGTTAATGTATCCGCTAGGTCTGACTATAAATTTAATAGATAAGTAACAATAATTCACGTAAGTAATTAATGCTAGTTTGTAAGGTGTTGAAACTGTGCCGCTATGGTTCACTTGCTTGCTCATTTTTACGATGAATAACAATGTTCTGTACTAAGAAACACACAAAACTGTATCAAGAGCTGAATTTAATTGATAAAACAACAACAGAAAACTCTAAGAACTTAAACTCAAAACTGTGTAATTAACACTTGTTAGTTATGAGTTAAAAAATGTTCATGCCAAATGGTAGAATGTACCTGGAATCAAACATTATTTTGAAACAACTCATTTATATACCTATATACCTACATTCTATGTAAATAAATATTTTCTAATAGCAGCACCCCGCGGTTTCACCGCATAAGTCTCTCTAAAATTTGATGATAAGTCATAACATTTTAGGAAACCCATGTAGGTAGGTACACTGTACAGCGATATTAAGCAACAAATCGAGCAGCTAAAATCTCAGCAAATATCCATTTCAGGCCAAATAAAAATCCTAAATTAATCCCGAAATCGCTTCATCCGCATCATTAACGTATTGTAAGGGTCTTCGGTCATTAAAACGGTTGGGTATGCATGTAAGGGTCGGTGCACACGATGCCGAATCATGAATACAATTACACGGGCCGACCGTTCGACTCGGATTAAATTCTCTCGACCAATGAATCTCAAATTCTCGACCTTCGGATGTATGGAGTCCAATTTAATGATAATATACTGTTTCTATTGGGTTTGAATTGCTTGTTGTAGTAATAACGGTATCCTTGGTAATGATAGAGGGGTTAATAATGACAACTAAATGTCCTCATCAATTTGAAGTTATTGAGTGAGTGAGTTGTTTGTATTCATTCAGTCTGATTTCATACCTTTATGTTTAAATTTTACCATATTCTCCCCAAACTATAATTTCAATAGATTATTATTATATTTATTATTTGAATATTAGTTTTTTTTTTTTTTAAAGGATAACATTTTTGTGTTCACCAAAAATATAATGGTACATCTATGTATGCATTTCTAAAATATTGATCTTAAACCCGTTTAATTGTTTTACTATAATTAAACTACTCGGCCAACAAAATATGTTACATCAAACAAATTCCAAATTAACACCAAGATATAACACTTTTTTATTGTAGTGCGCTGCAAATATTCTATTGTAACAATAACTGTTTTATTCTTCCCCGAAAAATACTGATCGTGCACCAAATATTCCTGAATGTTACACAAAATATTTAGTATGCATCCTAGTACCGTATACCCATTTAAAACGGTTTTGTACAACTTTTATGTTACCGAAATAATTATAATTGAAGAACAAATAATGCATTTCGTAAAACATTACTTCTAAGACTTATATTTATTTTACTGAAAATGGTTTTGGCGCGCTTGCGACGCGCATATGCCTGCCTATTGCTCTCTGTTGTGCGACGGAGACGGCGCGCGGCGGCGTGGCGATGGCGGGCGGGCGGGGCGGTTCGTTGAGTGAGATAGAGATATTGCAGGATCATAGGAGAAAGCGAGACGTTAGATACACGTGCGACGTTACCGGCATGCTTCTAGTGTTTGTTTACTATTATCCTGTGCGCGGCGAAGAGATTCTGATTTATTGTTTTAAATGTGGGATCTTTTGTTTTAAGTAAGGAATAGTATTAAACAAATAGTTTTTGTTGTTGTTGAATATATCAAATATTTTATTAAGGAACCAGAACAATTACTACTTGATATAGAAAATCAAGATGATATTCCCGTGTATTGTTCGGAAAGTGAATCTGAAACGGAAGAACCATCTATTAAAAAGAAGAGGAGTGTAGGTAAAACCTGGGTATTAGTATCAAGATACGAAAATGTTCAAGAAGCAGAAAAAGCAGTATATGATGAGAAAGCATACTTTCTCATCATATACTGCTTTTTCTGCTTCTTGAACATTTTGACCATAGTCATTGAGGAAGACTTGCAGAACAGAAGAAGGTATAAAAAAGTACTACCGCTGTAACCAAGTCAAAGCTCGTGGCCCTCAGTGTGCATCACAACTATATTTACTTTTTGAAGCCACTTCTGATGCTGTTATTATTTATCGCTTAGACGCTGATCACGAGAGTATTAGTAGTCAAAGAAAATATGGTATTTGTCAAGATACAAAAGAAGAAATAAACAAGTTATTCTCATTGCATTTAAAACCGAAGGCTATACGGTGTAACCGTTTAAGTTAGACACCGGGTATCACAGTACCTACGATAAAGCAACTGAACAACTACTTGTCCGATCGCCGCCGCGCAGTTTACGGACCTTCTGTTATCAGTATGGGGAACTGGAGAAATGGCTAATTGATCATTCTGCGATACCTGAAGATGAAAATGAACCGTATGTTATCTTCTACTACGTATATGAGTGTGAGTCTCCCGTTTTTCGTTTTGGTGTCAGTACAAAGTCTTTGCTAAAATTGACAACAGTGGCAACCAACATACACGCAGACGCTACGTATAAGATTGTGTGGCAAGGATTCCCCGTGTTAGTGGTGGGAACTACTGATAAAACCAAAAAAAAAATATCCTTTTTGTTTGGCCATTTCTAGCTCAGAACGCAAAGAAGATTTTAAAATGTTATTTGACCAGCTTAAACATAGCGCTTACACTCTGTATTCGCATGTAATGCAGCCGAAGGTTTTAATTTGTGATGCAGCCAAGAGTATTCAAAATGCGTTTACGGAAGTATTTGGAGTTGAGACTACAGTCAGAATGTGCTGGGCTCACGCTAAAAAGAATATTCAGAAACAAGTAGGTAAACTAGTAGACAAACGACTGCAGAAAGATCTTCTACAAGGCATCGACATTTTACATTCTGTCACAGCACCGGGCGTGTTCAACACCGCTTTAGCAGCTTTTTTGAACAAATATAAAAGTCAAAAGGCTTTTATTACATACTTCAAGGAAGAATGGGTAATACAAAACCCGAATTGGTACCTAGGCGCTTCGGACGGATCTCCATCTACGAATAATGCACTCGAGGCTTTCAATAGGAGCATAAAAGATAGCCACACCCTTAGAGAACGAATTCCACTGTCCCGGTTTCGTGCTGTTACTCTTGACATGGTCAAGCAGTGGTCCGAAAATTATAAAGTGGAGTCGTTTTCAAGCACACCTTTGATAGAACTATCTGATTGGACATCAGCATATCAATGGGCGAAATTGAACAAAAAAGTGAAAACCATATCAACAACAGCGATACAAAAATCTTATCTAGTCGAAGCTTCAGCAACCAATAATGTTCCAAACGGGCAAAGTTGGGAGACATTCGATGAATTCCAGAAATTTGCCTTTACTCACTGGACAGTGGTTCTTCCCAAAATAGTGACTGGGTTAATGGTCAATGTAACTGCCCCGAGTTTTTAAAAATTATAAATGTAAACATGTTACTGGACTTGCGATCAGGCTGAAATACATAACACCTCCAGTAGAAGCCAAAAACATAGCCATCGGGCAAAAACGAAAACGTGGGCGTCCTACAAAGGCAAAGTGCGCTTTATTGGTGCAATAATTTAAAGAAGTACTGCAGAGATTGAGTGGACTGATAATGTGAACATTGTAGGAGTAAAGACTTTGTTTAACATTTTGAATT
Source organism: Gortyna flavago (assembly GCA_963669345.1). Lineage (NCBI taxonomy): Eukaryota > Metazoa > Arthropoda > Insecta > Lepidoptera > Noctuidae > Gortyna > Gortyna flavago. The sequence continues at coordinate 6,807,789 of OY770143.1, read as the reverse complement.
ATTATGGTTCGTACTGATTAGTGTTAAAAAAACATTTTTAGTAAGCATTACATTTTATAATGTGTTCATTTTTTATTTATAAAGCTACATTGGGCATTAATTGGTGTTTGATTCAAATACATTTTGCAGTGCATTATCTGAAGTAAAACTAAAAAAATAAATGCTTGTTTTTAAAATTAGGTGTATTACTATTTTTACAAATTTGCAACAGTTGTTAAATAGATGCTCGTTATGACATATTTTAATGAACATATTTTGGTGCACATTCAGTATATTTGGTGGAACACAGGCAAAATTAGGTAAATGAAATGGGAATAAATTGAAGTACTTTTAAATACCATCCTTTTTTATATAAGTGGATTTCTTTAGAAATAAGCATCACCTTGTAACAATTTTTCTGTTCTTTTCATCTTGTGTATTTATAGGGTATGTGTGCACATAAAACTTGTAATAGTCTGAAATCAACTTAATTTACAAATTCCTTAAAGTTGTTTTTTGTATGTGGAAATAACAAAATTTTAGGAAACAAGGATTTGAATCTTACATAAAAAAACAAAGTCGGGTTAGTTACACCATTTATAACTAAAGAACGGCTGATGCAATTTTTATGATCTTTAATTTGTTGGATTTGTCTCCGCCCCGAATAGCAGAATATGGTGAAAACGTAGGAAAAATTCACGAAAAAAACAAAGTAAATTCATTAATATCCTGATCCTAGTGTTGTATAGACAAAAAAGTAATCTTAGTCCAATGCCTTAGATACAGTAATTCCACACGGTTCCCAGCAAAGATCAGGGTCCTATACCACAAAACTTTAAAATTTACACGTTACAGTTTGTAAGTTACAATTTACAAATTTGAGAATTTTACAAGTCTGTGTGTAATGGAAAGACCTTACAAATATGTAAATTGTAATAATAGACCTCACGCTTTGTGCTACGCTTTAAAAAAAGCAAAAGAAATTATAGACTGTGAATTATAGAAATAATAGATTGTAACTCATACATAATTTCTGTTGGACACAATTTTTTTCTACAATTTATCAATTTTGTAGACTTGTACCGTCATAATACAAAACGAAATAATTTTGAGTAGCCTAAACCTTTGAGCCAGTTTGTATTTCGAACTTGATTTCAATTTAGGGATTAGGGCTGATTTTTCAATCTACAGATAACTTTTATTCGTGGAATAACATTGACGTCTGACAGTTACTGTATATGAAACTGAACGAACTGAAATGAACTGTCAAAAATTCAAATTTATTCCTCCGATTTTCTTCCCGAAAATTATCTGGCGTTGGAAAAATCAGCCCTTAGGCAAAGTTCTTAATACTAAAATGACAACTTAGCACCGAACTAACCTCTCATTTTTGTGAAAAGAACTGCGTTTCTATAACAGTTAGGTTCTTAATTCAATTACTGGCTCGGTGGTATAGATGTTTTGTAATAAGGGGGGTAAAGTTTTGTGGTATACCTAGAGCCCTGGCCACCCTTTCCCCACCACACCTCAGTTTTTCTTAAACCTTCAGCTCACCTTCACATATTGAGTAAACATCTTAAGCCCTTAGAATACGTGAGAGTATCGGGCTCGGCTAATATATTGCTGGCACGGCTCATTGACTGACATGGGTAGCTCTAACAAAAGGTGCTGTTCAATGAAACCTGTAGACACGTGTCCATTTTGAATTCTGGCGTAGGTTAGCAACTAAGGCCCTGCGTAAAGGTAGCAACTTTACTTGACGCAACTGACAACTTTTTAAAAGGTTTCCGCTAATGGTTGCCAGTTGCAGCAACGTTAACGTGTGCACGGTTTCTTGAAATTATATGAAGGTTGCCTGTTATTGAAACACGAGGATCTAAATTGATCCGTCTGTGCAGCGAATTAAATAAATAGTTTAAGTTACTTAAGATTGCGAAGGATGAACGATGATCTTTGCCAGTCGATACAGGTCGAAAGTCAGACAATCACTCTTACCATGGGGTATCGTGTTAGCCATTAACTGGGTTCCACTATAGAGGTCAGATAAACAGTCTCGTCGCTCCATGTAACATATTGGAATTCAGCTGCAATTATTGGCAGACGTGAAATGTAACTACCACGCTGTTTATGCGAAATAATTAGGTTATGCCACATTTCAATTTATTTATGGAGAGTTTTATTGCGCTTATTCTTTCCAGCTAAAACACTAATAAATTTTGGGGTACGTTTTGGGGGACTGTCTTATGTAATTGTGACGTTAAAAATTCCTGATATCTAATTAACCTACATACTTTTCTACTGGTTTTCAGCTGCTTCCGGTTAGACTGGAAGCTGACCCCAACATAGTTGGGAAAAAGGCTAGGCAGATGATGATGACTTTTCTAACTGCACGGTTCAGTTCTCCTTCTAACTTTAAAGGCAACAATTCCAGAAAACCAACCACTAATAAGTATGATAAATTCAATTTACAGTTGAACTACAAATCAGAAAAGTAAATGACTGTAAAACGTTCATAATGATGGCAATCGGCTCCAAATGGCCGATACTTACTGACGGAGGCCACATTAGCCAAGTTATGCTTATTTATTTTTGCATTTACTGCCAAAGAGTTCACTGCTGTAATTTATTGGTGATTATATTGCACGAGGAAAATTGTATTCAAAAAGTTTTCTTTGAACATACTTAGTATCGTCATTTATATCTTAGATACTTCAACTAGCGAATTGCCCCTGCTTCGCACGGGTACAGTGCGACATCGAGATTTCCGTGCTATATCAAAGTATAACGGGCTGGTGTCTACAACTCCACGTCAAAGCGCGTATTTTGAATACGATACACACAATACATACATCAGGTCACGCTTTCTTCTCATTTTTACATAACGCCATCTGCTACGATCCCTACATGCACCTTTTGCTTAATCTACGTTCGTACATCTATGCAGATGTACTGTGAATGGGTGACCATCTTTACATACCGAGACCCCCTATGCCTCGGAAAGCACGTTAAGCCGTTGGTCCCGGCTGTCATTCGTGGATCTTTGACAGTTGTTACGGGTCGTCAGAAGCCCCGAAAGTCTGACAACCAGTCTTACCAAGGGGTATCGCATTACCCAGTAACTGGGTTGTGCAGGTCAGATAGGTAGTCGCTCCATGTAAAATACTGGTATTCAGCTGCATCCGGTTAGACTGGAAGCCGACCCTAACATAGTTGGGAAAAGGCTAGGCAGATGATCTGCAAACACGCCAGTTGCGAGTACTACGCACCTGACATTTCCAGTATACAAGAAAAAGCTCTAAATTATGGTGAAAACCGTATCAAAATGTACATATATAAGTATTTAGTTTATAAAATCTACGAGGTCACAAACCAGACACGAAAAGCGACTTTGTTCTATAATATGTATGTGTAGTGTAGTGAAAGTAGAACAAGGCATGAAAATGAAACGGTAAAAAAAAATCGGTAAACGTAAGGTGGGAGACGCCCCTAGGCTAGGAGCCACGATCTTCGCAGGATGGCTGGTAGCAGCTGGATGTTGCCGAAAATTGAGTTGAATGGCGCGCAATAGGAGAGTCCAGCAGTGGACTGCTATAGTCTGATGATGATGATGATGATGAAAATGAAACAGGTCATCTTGAGGAAAGCTGAATTGAAGCTGAAAACTGTATTCAATCCCTGCTGGAAGCAATAGAAAAGTTGTTTACACCTTAAAATGGGTGTTATTACTTATTCGAATGTAATAAATAGATTATAGTATCCAATCAGCTTTAAGTTAGTGTTTAATTTTTATTGTGCTTTGTGTTTTTTATAAATCTTTTTCTGTGTTGAAACAAATAATTGATTTATAGACAGATAGATCATTTATTTCTCTACATTTACCTAGCTACCGTCGTCGTTTCTACATTTACCTACATAAAACTATTTTAATCTCCCAGATTGCTTGAGAATTTCTTATGTTGAGGCCCAACGGGAAACGCCGTTGATTATCGCGATAATCTGGCGTTAACTGTAGGTGCAGCCACAACTTATCGCTATAATCAACGGCGTTTTCCGTTGGTGTGGGGCATCAGCATGGCAAGTTTCAGTACATGTTTCATATTTATTTGTAAGAATCATGGTCGAACTTGTTGACCCTTCCTGGGAATCACCCCAAGATAATTTTTCCTTGTGTTGCCAGGGCATGTTACATTTTGATTTTAGGAAACGATATATAGATCACTATTACAGCATCAACTTTTCACATTTACAATGTTTCTAACAGCACCCCGCGGTTTCACCCGCATAAGTGTCAATCCCGTGGGAATATCGAGATAAAACCTAAAATCTGAAAAACGTATAATTATGGGGTGATTTTTTCTGACAATTTGGGTCTATTGCAAAGTTCCTTCTACAAAGACTATGATCGTAAAAAACTGCTGTAGTAAAACTACTACAAAATATAACGCTACGGGCTGAAATTAGAAAGAAAAGAAAGAAGCATTGTTTATTCTGCACAAACAAAACGCACATTACAAATTAAAAAAGACAAAATATACACATACAACATAGTCAAAAGCCTCGTACTCGAGCTTTAAAATGTTGAAAATTTTGTCTATTGCTTGATGTCCGGGGCCAGGGACCAAAGACAACACACATTCATTTGACATTGACAAATTGAGGCTGACAGTGACATTTGACTTTGACAATACAAATCAATCCATGATGCGCCCGCGACACTGGCATAATAATAAGACAACAAAACAACAACAATCAAAACAAAATGTCAATTGCACAGTGGAAAAGTAACTACAAAATTAAGAGCTAGAAGCATTTTACAATTTTTTTTTTACAAAAACAGTTTTATATCCCGAAGCAATCTCCTAAACACTTTCACTAACTGAGAGTGCAATAACGAAATATTCAACAACTTTTTCACTAAAATAACCGCACAATCGGCTCAAAACGGTCGCCACAACTATTTTCTTGTACGGCTAAGTTGGCTGTGACTGGCGAGCTTCCAGTGTGCCTTTGTTCTTCGCAAATCAAACATGGCTGCTTTTGTAGACCACCAATAGGGTTGCACGAAAAGATACGAAGATGCAGCTAGAATACCAGTATTTTACATGGAGCGACTGCCTATCTGACCTTCAAACCCATATATAGATAGAATGTTACTTGACTCGAATGTGTTTTTTTTTACAATATTTTACTGTGATGTTACTTAATAGTCACTTAATAAACAACAGATTATGTACTGTAACAAAAATACGACGCCATCTTGAACTTCTTATCATAAACAATGTAAAGTCAGGGAATTTCATTGCTCAGTAAATTAACACCAACTTTAATTGTCCGTAACTTCAAATCACAACTTGACAGATGTAAGGCAACGCTTATCAAATTAATTTCATTGTATGTACAAATACCAAGTTTGTGGTTTTAATTGACAATAACTGATCTAAGACGTTACATCACGTGTATATTTCTTCCGGAACTGTTTCCATGGAGGTCTGTTGCGGCTAAAGTCGTGTGCGACTGTGGGCACCATTGTACCTTTGTTCTTCTGAAATCAAACATGGCTTCTATTGTTACCTACCCATGGTTAGGGTTGAAAAGTTTCACAAAGAGAAAATGTATTGTTTCATATTTTTGTAAGGTATCCCAATTTTGAAAAGGAGTAAACAACGTTGAATTCCCCTTCGGTTTTAATTCATAATTTTCGCCTTTTCTGTTAACTCGTGACTAATGTTACACGTGGTATTCAAACCATTTTTTAGCTTCAGTTTTCCTGGAATCAGACCTCACCTTTTTTATTTTTTTCAATGAAACCTACAGCCGACTATTTCAGTTCTGTGCTCGTGATTATATCGAAGTATGTTTTATTCTTCTTTATTATTCGAGTTATCTTATTTTTGTATGCACATGTTTCTGTAACAAATAAACCTATTTTTCTTTCTTTCTTACTGATGTAATTGTTTACCCTTTAAAACTAAATAAAAAGAAAGAAAAAGATCTAGTTTATTGTTGAAGTGTGCTTGCCAGCCCTACCACTAGCGGTTCTTAAAGCGGTATGCGTCTTTGTGTTTTTCGTACTCAACGCGGGCATAACATTACTCAATAATTAACGCGGAAGTGTGCATGCCGCAGATAACCGCCTAACAAAATATGTGTACATTTTTGTTCATGTATTTATTATTATAATAAACTTCTGAACATTTTCAGTAGGCACGGTGACTTTGAAGCTTTAATCTTCATGACTTGAGTGCAAGTCATCCATGACTTTACTTTGCGTATTTTTGCCTGTTTCGGAAAAAATAATTATAATAGGCACTTCATTGCACTATTTGAAAAAACCATAAATTTTACTGACGCCCATAGTTTCTTAAGACCTTTAGGTCTTCCCCAAAATATCAAATGAGAACATTCGTATAATTTCTACAACATTATCATTACGTTCACATATCCAACCCACCCCTAATTAAATTACATCAAAACAATTCTTTCCACAGCATCTCAATCCAATTAGAGAGGTTGCCACAACGTACAGTTATCCCAAGAAATTCGCTAGAGTGGTGCAATCTCAGCTGAGATCGCACCGAGCTCATTTACACTGGTGTACTAATTCAGTAAGGATAGGTACGCAATTTTTCGCCCGTTAGCCCTCCTTTCCCCCTCCCCTGTACCCTATTTACCCCCTCTAAGGCGCCCCAACGGACGTGATTTGGAAACAAATACGTACATTCGCAGAATACAACATTTGTTGGTGCTAACTTGCTCGTTGTTCCGTCTTGAATACTACGGACAACGTTATTTCCAATGGAATCTTGTTACATTATAATAAATGTGTTGGTTCACTCTAGTGTTAGTAGCGTGCGGACATAAATATGGCACATGTAGTCATAGAAAAATTTATTGATTAAAAATCATATTGTACAATAATAGATTGGACGGTTACCTAACTGTATTTAATTTAATGTAATTTATCTGTATCTTGGGGGTGGGAATCTAAAGGTGTCCCTGAAAGTATAGATCAAATCGAATAGGGGCGTGGGCAATATCATTGTCAACTTTTTAACCCTTGTGAATGTCGGTGAATATTTTTACGGTTCAAAAGTTAGACCAATTTTTTTTTTTCAATGACATAGTAAAATGCTCAGAGAAAAAAAAAACAAAAAAAGACAGTCAGGGCTATAAATGAATTTTTTTTATATAGCCCTGAAAAAAACAAAAATTGGTCCTTAAAAAAATTCACCGACATTCTCAGGGTTGAAAAGTTTAGAAATGACCTTGCCCATGTCCCTATTCGATTTGATCCATACTTCCAGGGACACCCTGTATATGTACGCTTACCGTGTCTGTTTGTATCTTCGATCAACAATTTGTATGACCGCGTCGTTATTCTAAGTTGCGCAACGGATTTTGGTGTGGTGTTCACCATCATTTAGAGAATTTATTCCGAAAGGTTTATGTGTATAATACATTACTATTTACTAATATACGAGAAGAGTTGTTCAAACTGCTACTTCAAGCCCTCGATGTGTTGATGTGACTTAGGTATATGCAAATAATCTCTGAAATTACCAGTCGAATTTGAACATTTTTTTTTTGCAATTCTTGAGTAAGGCTATTTTACATCACGCTCTTAGAATAAAAGTCAGAAACAAAAACGAAGTAATAGCGCAGGCAGATGATGCGATGCGACGCCCCGACCCGGGTGGGTCGCCGGAACATGAAATTTCACGAAGGTCGCAAGCAGAAACTAGTATGTGATATTTTAGTCCGGGTATTTTAGTTCTGGTCAAGGAATATTTAGTTCATCGTGTGGCACTTTGTTATTCACTTGCTTACTTTGTCGTTTTGTACGCAATATTAATAAAGTTTTGGAGCAAAGGTCGGTGGAGTTGGTGTTTTCTTTATAGAAACTAAAACAGGAACTTTGGCTTGGTCACTTTATTATTCCAAGTTTTTGAAATTGAAAACAGTGTGCGATATGATTAATTGAACTTTCGTTTTCTAACTTTTTTCCTGGAATAGGAAACCTATTTGCATGGGCTGATTTCACCAAACTTACACCTAGAATAATACTTATCCTAAGAATAAATTTTGAATTTTTGACAGTTTTCCCATACTAGAACTGTCAGACGTCAATTTTATTCCGCGGATAAAAGATATCTGCAATAGTCAGCCTATAATGTTCCCACTGCTGGGACTCAGGCGATCTCTCGGCGAGAGGAAGTGGGCCGTAATCCACCACGGGGGCCCAGTGCGGGTTGGTAGATATGTCACATGTTTCCAATGTTTGGTTCTAGGACATGCCGGTTTCCTCACGATGTTTTCCTTCACCGTTTTGAGAACAGCGGTGATGAAATAATTTACACAAAGATATATGACTTTGGTAAATCAGCCCTTAGAAAAAGTGTACAACTTAGGTGCGAAAATAGAGGAGGTTACATTTTACTCACGAAGTATATTCCCCTAGAATACAAATCGATCAAGGTTGCCCTCCGCTAGATATATGCAAAACAGAACCATCAAATCACTCTGGCCCAAACATAAAGCCGTCTACGTTATGGCTCGCACTAGTTTATATCACGTCCTCTCACACAAAATCAAGCACATCCCATCCTAGTAATCCAATTACTAAGCAAGTTAATCGGCGTTTTCGCCATTTTCCTACCGAGACCCCATTTCATATCTGTATGGAGTAATTATTATTACTATGGCCATTGTTTCGGTAGTAACAGTAAACAAGGGACCAAGTGAAATATGCGTTTACTGCCCACCTTACCAGATAATATCAAATCACATTGCAATATCAACTATATCTTCTACGTCATAAGGTTCTAAGTCATTTGCGTTGTCGCACGTCTTTCATATCTCTTGACCGTGTAAGTCACCCTAATTTGAACTCTAATTTGTGAGTGATAAGGTCGGTGGTGTACGCGTCTGTCTGATTCAAGATGTTAAGATCCCCTACTAAGATTTCGTGTCAAATCTTCATCTCGAAGACGTCTAGTACGGGAATAGATGACATATCCAATTTAGATGTCTGGCTGTAACTTATTCATGAAGATTGAAGATAATTATATTGTAATTAGGCAGTCTATATTTCCATGACATTCATACTTTGGTTTCCTATATTAAACATCATCGTATTACGAAAACTTTTAATTTAATTTTAATAAATAAAAAATAAAATGTTATACTCGTATCTACTTATTTAATGTTAATAACATATTTCAAAAATTGCTTAGGTATTGTTAATTTGTGTCCTAAACATTTTTATTTTAGGAATTAATTTTATACTTTTTGATGGTCCTTTTTTTTACATTTTTCTACAGGGTCCATAATTATTTATACCTTAGCTTTAAGCCATTGTAACACCACCGTGAATGTGACGCATGTTTCCCCCCTACCTTTTATTATTTTTTGTATTTGTTCTTTTTTTGCGTCATGTTCACCGCGAATAAACGTTTTTTCTTTCTTTCTTTCTCTACAAAATTATGGAATGCAAATAAATATAAATAATATGAATAATTGAGGAGTCAAATATTTTTTTTTACTTTATTTAGATACCATTATTACCCACAATACTTACAGCAATCTAACAGGGATTCAATAATAGGGTATGGCGTGAAAAAGTTTTACAATTTTAATCCTACTTAGGACGCTTTTGGAAAACCAATCAAATTATTGACACGACACGATTTCCTGTACCTATGCATCCAGTTAGAACTGTTATTTACACCAGGCGTTATTCCACGTGATATGTTCTTAATTTATTCTATCTTTACTGGAAGCGAGGACATCGACGCGCAAATTGTGACCATGAATTCAGACATCCTAGAGTAGAAATTTTTCGTCGGTTATCAAAAAAATCAATACCTATACGGTCAAAATATATGACAGAGCCATTTTTTTACCTTTTGACCGCCACAGTCATGTATAGGTGACAAACCAAAATGTGCCCAGCACGCCACGTTTCGACTACATGACAGACTTTGACGCCGAGGGCACGTTTTTGATTTTTTGACGTGTGGCGGTCAAAAGGTTAATAAACTTCGATAGAATTTCAACGAAGGGGTTTTCAGAATCATGTATTACATTCATGGTAACAATAACAAATGGAAGGTTGACGTCGATGTCGCTACCACAATATATACCTAATTTATTCCATCTAAATTGACTCAAAAACTAATAAAACTAACCCTTAGTCTGATAAAAAATTTACACTCACCTACCGTAGCAAATTGTGAGAACAAATAGTGAGGGTTCTGTACTCAAGATGTATAGTTAGGGGTCAGTAAAATAACGAACTGTCGAAACCCAATACTAGGTTGAGGATTTATTAGTTCTAATTCAAAATACAGAGGCGGAAACCATTTGTCAAGGGGCCCCCTTATCTACGACGTAATTGTAGGTAGGTATGGAGAAACTAGAAATATTTTGCTCGTTAAAACATGCCTATATAGTGAACATTTGGTGGGTTATGGTAAATTTATGGGTAATGCAAATGAGGAATATCTTACGAATTTGTTTTGGGGTGAATTAAAAGATCCATGTGACGAAATTTTTATGTCGCAAGTTGCAACTACTCTTCAGTGTTATGGTTAAGCTAATTAGCACCCTACGTCAATTTGCCCTGTTATAGATATTTCATCCAACTGTCAAAGAATGAGCAGCACCCTAATTGCGTAATGCACTATATATATCAATCGGAATCTGTATCATTTTGAAGCAAATTGCTAATCTATTGCTTCATAAGTTCGACAAATTTGTCTGCTCGTAAATAACGCTGTGAATGTTGTTGAACTGTCAAAATGACACGATGCCGATTGATAATGTGTTACTCAATTGCCCTTGTCATTTGAATATACGGACAATTTAAGTTGGTAGTCGCTTTGCTTGGCTAAGTTAAGTACTAAGGTATAACGCATTCTGAGCAGTCAGTTTTCTACTTCCAACCTTGATGACTATAACATTTTGTTGCCACCACTTGCATAATCAGCATTATTATTCCCACAGCTGGGACACAGGATTCCTCTTGTATTAGAGGGAGTGGGACCTAGTCCACTACGCTGGCCTAGTACTGGTTAGCGGATCTTCAAATTTTTTTATTAACCTTTTAGAGAGCAGTGGTGATGAAATTAAGTACACAAAGCGCTTGGCTGGGTTCGAACTCACGACCTATGAGTCTGAGGCGATACCACTGGACCACCACTGCTATACACACGACTTGACCATTCCTGGAATTATGGATACGGACAGAAGATTTGTTTATTTGACGTTTTATAATTGGTAGATGGTTACCACCTGTTACGTCACGCACGTGGTCGCGACAGGTGATATTCAGATAACAGAGTACAAAATGTTCCGAAAGTTTCATCAACTTAGTCCAGGTATAAAAGCAAAATGAAACAAAGGATCTATTACTTTGTTTAAAAAATTTGTTAGACACAATCTACTTTTTATAAATATTAAAATTTACGTTTAGGAATTAGTTTGATTAAAATAAAGTGCTAGAACACCGACGATGCTGACTTAGTGCACACAGGGGCTTGTGACGCCACGACAAACAATTAGGTCTAATAAAAAGAATTTGCGTCAAGTATTTTGTTTTTTTTTTCTAGCCTGCGCTGTCCCACTTCTGGTCAAAGGCCTTTAGATATATAACGCAAAAAAAACTTGCACACGTAAATAATTTTTAAAAACCATTGCTTGATATGTTAAAAAAATTGGTCTGTTCAACATAAGTTATAACGCAATGAATCTTGTTGAACTGTCGAAATAAAAGCCATTGCTACTGTTAGTGTTTTACGAAATTACTCCGCTGATTTACATGGTGCAATTAAATTGCCTGTGGCATACCATTTAAGATGAAGCAAAAATAAAAGTTGCCACACCATAACATTGACGCAAGAAATAACTTGCACCGTCTAAAGACTCTTTAGACGCAAGTCATTTATTGCTTCAATTTCGTTTTATACCATTGCCAAGAAATTTACATCGTGAAAATTGGGCTTAAAGCAAGCCAAACGGAACGCGAAATCTCTCAACACATCTCAGATACATAAACAAAACAAGATCCCGCATAACATCCACAACAAACATAGATACTCAACATCCAAACATCCAAATTTGGCGAATGTTTCAACGCGTAATAAACCAACAGCAAATTAAAGTTTGCGGCAAGTTTACTGAAAGTTCCACAAGTGTCTGCTAAGTTTATATGCTGACAGGACAGGTAAAGCAACCGACATTAAGATTATATCAAAGAGCATTTGTGGAAACAAACATGTTTGCTACCCGGCCAATGAAGTGTGGGGAGGTGTGAGTGCTGGATGTGGCTTTAGCGTGGTTTGATAAGTGTACAGTCAGAGAAAGAGTTAAGAAACCAATCAAAAAACTTTTTGACTTTTATGTTTACTTAACACAGTAAAACCGGTTAAATGCCATAATATAATAACAGAAACAATTAAAAAGCCATTGTGTCTCGCGTGGATCCATATTCGTACGGTACAATTCATAGGAGAGGTTAATCTCTACGTAGAGGAAAAACAATATAATATATATTATATAATATTATAAATTCGAAAGTAACTCTGTCTGTCTGTCTGTATGTTACCTTTTCACGCCTAAACCACTGAACGGATTTCGATAAAATTTGGCAGTGAGATAGATTGCATCCCAGAGAAGGATATAGGATAGTTTTTATCGACATACCTCGTGGGCGAAGCTGCGGGCGGAAGCTAGTATTATAATAAATAATACCAGCCTATTATTGTCCCAATGCAGAGCAAGGGCCTCTTCTCATACAGAAAAGGCAAGCTCATCACCACGCTTGTTCAAGACGGGTTAAAGATTTCAGATTTATACCTATGACCTGTAGCTCTCCTGGCAAGCATCACAAGATACTAGACTCAGCCCACTCTCGACCTCCTCCGATCTCAGGAGTGGAGTGATGTAGCGGTATATACAAACGTCACATGCGAACTACAAGTCATACTGACGTCACGCAAAATCATGCATCTCGCAAATAGAGTTTACCGCGCAATTAGCATAATATATACAACGGCATGAATCATAGGGCAGTTGCTCGGCAGACACAACAACCGTCTGGTCGGAGGATCCTCCCATTTATATGGAGTACTAGCTTCCGCCCCCGGCTTCGCCCGCGAGGTATGTCGATAAAAACTATCCTATGTCCTTCCCTGGGATGCAATCTATCTCTCTGCAAAATTTTATCGAAATCTGTTCAGTGGTTTAGGCGTGAAAAGGTAACATACAGACAGACAGACAGACGGACATAGTTACTTTCGAATTTATAATATTAGTATGGATGAGTGAACTTTACACCCTCTTCCTCATAGCTCTAGAGACCTATAAAGTCCAGGATTTCACGATGTTTTCCTTCACCGATGTCAGTAATATCTAAGATAAACTCAGAAGAGAAGAATTGAAAAAGTCACATTTGTACCTGTCCAGGTTTAAACCCACAACCTTGTGCATGAGAGGCGAGGCGTTCAACCACTGAACCATCACGAAATAATTTTTGTTTCGGTAATGAAAATGTGACTGGTACTTCATTAAAAATTCGTGAAATCATATTTCTGTTATGCTTTATGGAAAGAATATCACAAAAGGCTACTGCAAACATGCTCTCTTTGATTTCATTATAAAAATACTACCGTGCAGTCCGAATGTTTAAAGATAAATAGTATTTTCTTTTATGAAATAAAAGTTTATTTTTTTCTTTTGCGTTATGGTTATTATCGTATTCATAAGGCATTTCAGTTGCCAAATATTTTTGGCTGAATTTAAAAAGTCAACTGCAAAACTTTTTAATAAAGTCAATCTTTAACATGGTTTATATACTTTATTCTCAAAAAGACAAAAGAGCCACTTACATGAGAATAAAAGATAATTTATTATTATAGGTAACTGTTCCCGATATAATACTCGTACAATATAGGCTTAAAATTATTTAGCGTTTAAATTGTTTGGGTTACACCTTCAACAGTTTTATTCTCAACTAGTAGGCTAGTTACATTGTTAGTGAGTGTTTTCAATTATGTAATGTAATAGTTTTGATTTAACACCGCAACCGCACGGGTCGATCGATCAGGTTAAGCTGCGTTTGCCGCGGTCGGTCCGCGGATGGGTGACCACCTTTACATACCGAGACCGCTCCGTGCCTCGGAAAGTACGAGTCGTCAGAAGCCCGAAAGTCTGAAAACCAGTCTTACCGAGGGGTATCGTGTTACCCAGTAACTGGGTTGTGAGGGTCAGATAGGCAGTCGCTCCATGTAAAATACTGGTATTCAGCTGCATCCGGTTAGAGTGGAAGCCGACCCCGTTGGGAAAAGGCTAGGCAGACTAATAGTTTTGATTCAAAACCGCTGAAAGAGCTTCATTTTTATTTTATAGGATGGTTAATAATTATAAAATCGTGCTCCTTCATAGGTAATATAGTTTATACTTTTTAGCATAGTTTGTGCATGTCTTTGGCAGGATAAAAAAGCTGAAATTACACACACATGTGACACATGTACTGTAAGTGCTTTATTTACAGTAAGCTTAATATATGTATATCAAAACAATAGAAGAAGAAAAAAGATAAAGTTTCGTAAATTGTATAACAGAGAATCCTTTTCTGGCGCGCGGCTCAGTTGACAAACGTCACACGGCTAATGCCACAAGAAGGGTGCGCGTCGTATGTTTTTAAAAGAAGCTTCTGGAATATTCTAGAAGCTTCATCTCGCACTCATTGGCCGAGCGGGAACGAGAGGCCTTTCCGCCAGAAGCGCGCGGATTGTGGCGGGCCGCAGGAGCGGTTGGAAATAGTCGAGCGTAACAAATTCTGTTATACAGGGTGTCCCTCGAAGTATGGATCAAATCGAATAGGGACGTGGGCAAGGTCATTTTCAAACTTTTTAACCCTGAGAATGTCGGTGATTTTTTTACGGTTCAAAAGCTATGACCACTTTTTGTTTTTTTCCAATCACTTCGCATAGTGCTCAAAGAAAAAGACCATAAAAAAACTATCAGGGCTATCTAAAAAAATTAAATTGATAGCCCTGATAGTTTTTTAATTTTTATTTTTCAGGGATAGTAGTAGAAAAAAAATCAGCTGTTCCCTACATTTATGTTTGTATAACTCGTCAAAATCTAGGGAACAGCTGATTTTTTTTTCGTGATTTCAGGTTTGGCACCATTGTAAAAGTTGTTCATAATGATGAGTACAATGACCTCTTAAAAGGTTGTTGGTGTTTTTCCAATAACTCTATATAACTTTGATATTTAAAATTCTACTACCTATTGTAATAAATATCTAATAATGTTTTTTGTTCTGTTCCAGGTACGTTCGCTTTTATAAACAACAATGGAAGACTTGTAAGTTGGACTTTTAATGAACCATAATGAGGCACCACCATTAACTAAGTTTTTAACTACACAAGCAATTTAAGTTCTTTTAAAGAAACTTACAAAGAATTAAAGTGTTATAATTATACGATTTTGAGTAGTCTAATAAAACGGACAAGTGGCGGTTAAAATGGATTCAATTCCAGTAAAAATTTTATTCTATTAGATTCTGCTCATTATCACATACATAAAAATCATGCTAGGAGCGAGTCGTAGCTGTGCTACGAATCCACGTGCTACGAGAAGTGCTACGAATGCTACGAGTATGGATTGAACATAGGTATTTCATTATCTTTTTTTTTATCATTTACGTGCCTATGGTTGTGTGTTCCTATGGCAATAAACAATTTATTTCTTTCATTCTTTCTAAAAACACAACATTAAAAATAATGACTGGTCAGATTCAAATGTAAATAAAATGATAATCCATTTAACAATATTGTTCTAATTGATGTGACCTTTTATTTTTGTTAGATTTCAGTTACTTAAAATATCCCGTCATTCCCAAAAGACTCATAAACAATAAGAAACAGTTTTATGACTAAACTTAAACACACTCAACTCGAAATCAAGATAAATAATCAACAAAGAGCAAGCATCCTATGGAGACACCTAGCAAATTCTCTTGGCAAACAGACCGGGGTGTCACACTCGAGTGTCCCGACTGTGATCAGTCACACTTTCGTCTCAGACACAAATTAACGAATGTCTGCAATTAGGGCTCGACTTGAAAATGGCTGAAGCTTTAATATTTTAAGGACGTCATTTAATGAGTTTTAATATTGTTGTTCGCACCCTAAACTTGATTTGAGCACGTTTCTCCAATTATTTTATCAATGTTGTCAGAAATTATGTGTTCTGTTGTGTGAGCATGTATTCGTATTTAAATGTTAGCGTTTCTGTTCGCAGAGTAAGCAGAACTTGGGTAATGCAAATATTGTAGTAGTTTATGAGTTTTATTAAACAGGTGGCTCTTTACGTATTCAAGAGTTTGTACAACTTATTACTTACTCATATTCTGGCGTGCGGCTTATTATAAAATAAGACTACAGATATAGTCAAGACCACAGATTTCCTTATTTTATTTTCTCTTATGATTTAATAACTCTTTGGTGTTTTACTAATTTCTGAATGATCAAAGACCTTTTTACTTACTTACCTTATTGCGTATTATAATACAAAAGAGATGGTCATTTGTGACTGTAAAAACTGAAACAAAAGTATAAGAATAAATGTGGAGAAAATTTATTACAATTTTTTTTTAAATATCAGGGTCGAACAGTATGTATTCAGTAGGTTCGGCTTCCTGATATTTAAAAATCTTTAAATACACTAAGCTCTACATACATTCATCACAATGATAAGTCCTGATTACCATGGATATCAAATAAAGCATCCCGGATCTGAGTTTTTATATATTCGTTTATTTAATTTAAAAAATACAGAATAAACGTTCCGTCCATTGTTCCAGTAATGTAAATAATAATATTGTTGATAAAATAACGAGGGAAACAAAATGGCTGATCAAAATGTAATTTGTTTGTTTTGGTACTTTATCAATTCGCGCCTAGTTTCTGTGGAATTTTTAAGTTATATTGTTGGATGTGTTACTGAGTTTTACACAATAAACGTACGGTTATGCGTTGGTTAGTTAAAATAATAGTTTAATATTCAAAACAACAAATTGTAACCATGCACCTAGCTTCTGACGTTTCATAGGTGTAGGTTTATGTGAAATAAAATATTATGATAGTGATTTTTGAGTTTTATTTTTCAATAATAGTTTAATTTACAATTGAAATGTTATTTTCGCATTAAAAATTACTTATATAATAACATTAAAATTACTACCTCAAGTACAAGGTTTATCCATCAGGAAATTCTCGGAAGCATGCCAGACTCTGGATTTGTGCCCTGTTGGTACCAAAAGATTTGAAGCGGTATCTATAACGCCACATGCGGACTACGCTTCATACTGAAATCACGCAAAATCTTGTATCTCGCAAGCAGAGTGTACCGCGCAACTAGTAAATATACAACAGCCCGACATGAATCATTGGGCAATGTAAAAAAAAAATGAATCATTGGGCAGTTGCCTGCCAGACACAACACCAGTCTGGTCGGAGGATCCTCCCTTTTCTATGGAGTATGAGTGAACATTACACCCTGTTCCTCATACTTACCTCTGTAGGTTCGCCCCGTATTACATGAGGCTTCACACCTAACTAACGAAGCGTGAGTGTACTAATCACTTCTGCCTAACCTTTCAGCGAATACAGGCACGTTTTCATGTTGTCATTACTATTTGTCCTTGCTATTTTTTTATCAATAAAGTAAAAAAAAAAGAAATAGGCTCTAACGCCATCAGTTCAGTTTTCCGGGTCGCAAGTTGCACTCCCACGCAAAATAAATATTGGCAAGGCTCACAGCTCTATGTTCGAGGTAAATGAATAAGAGGTTCGTGTAAACAAACCCACTGTGTACTAGAAAACTGCGTGTATTAGAAACTTTTTTAAACTGTAGTAAAGTACAAAATAAACCTATGAATGTTACTGATGTACTTAAGACATTTTAGCTGCGAGAGCTAAGTGCCGCAGGCTCCATTACATATTTTAATCTATTCAGTATTTTAGTTTAAAGCTCGCATTTGCGTTCGCAACATAAGTCTCATTTAATATCCTCTACAACTATAGCCATTACAATTTAATCGCGCCCCCAAGAAGCAAACTTTGAACACGTTCAGAACAACAATCTTGTACTTTCAACTTGTTCAAGCACAAACGATATTAAATAGAGACAAAGTACAGTCATCAAAAAATATCACCAGCCCAACAACACAACTTTATTTGGTACCAGATAGACGCGATCTTACTTCGGCCTTTTTTTTTTTTTACTTTTTACTTTTTTCCAGCCGCAAGGAAATCGTTTAAGTTAACTCGTTTACTCATGAAACTTGCCTTGTGGTGCGGATTACGGAGATAAAACTTAGTTCGGGTGCTTCTATTAAAATGGTTTCGAAAAGTATTTTAATAATTCGCTGACTGTACTTTATCTGTTTGCTGGAGTTTGATTGAGTCTTTAGGCGCGTTTGTACTTTTTGATTCTGAAAAAGATTATGTCGTTTGAGTGAGTTAATTGAAATAAGGACATTAGTGAACGAAAAGGACATGTTTTGTTGTTTCTAACAAATGGAAGTTATTTATTTAAGAGCTGTTTTTTTCAACGCCATATATGGAATAAAACCACCGGAAACCGGCATGTCCTAGAACCAAATATTCGAAGACAGGTGACATCTACCAACCCGCACTGGGCCCGCGTGGTGGATTACTGCCCACTCCCTCTCACAGAGAGGAGGCCTGTGTCCCAGCAGTGGGAACATTATAGGCTAATTATATTATGTTATGTTATGTTATATGGAATAATTTTGAATTATTGACAGTTCTTCCATATAAAAACTGTCAGACGTCAATTTTATTCTACGAATAAAATTTATCGGTCGATTGGAAAATCAGCCCTAAGTCAGTTAGTCTGGCTTTTCCATTTTTTCTTTTGTTATTAACTAATACGAAAAATTAATACGTAAAATGAATGCCTATCAAAATGTTTAACAACAAATTTAACCCTTTATGTATGGCCGAAATTCAATAGTTTTCGAGAAATTTGAAACATTTTTGAAGCGTAAAATGAAAATATTGGTAATACATCGTAACATCGCTCATCATTTTAATTTTTTGTTGAATTAAGTGCATTTAATTATGTTCATAGCTTAATTGAAGTGCCAGCTACAATATAATTTTTAATGGTACCCCTTCAATATGTAGTTTTTTTTTTTATATTTGGAGTTATATTATCGAAAAACCCTTAAAATTCAAATATTTCTAAAACTATTGTACAATTTGTTCCATTTTGGCCCCCCTATCAGCTCCTGACGGATATAAGTCGAATTACAAATAACCCTGTATAATGATTAAAATATTATTATTATCTAATGTTGTCATGCGCGTGAAATTATTTACGTAGACATACCTACTTTATAGTCACACGTCAATGGAATAAAATCCAATAATGTGACTTAAATTCCTTTTTATGCATGTTTAACTCGAATCAAACGTCAAAACATTCACAAATCAAACTCCAAAACAAAATAAAAGTTATAAATAAACTCGGAAAGTAATAAACACATAACGCTATTCATAAACATGCTGCGTTTCCAAACATATCGACACGCGATCCCAAAGACCTCCTGATTTATATTCAGAGGCAATTTGCTCCGACTTTTATGTCCGTTATTATACAGCTGTGCTGTCGTTAAGGGTCGTCAAAAGCCCAAAAGTCTGACAACCAGTTTTACCAGGGGTATAGTATAACCAGGGAACTGGGTTGTGGAGGTCAGATAGGCAGTCGCTCCATGTATCATACTGGTATTCCGCTGCATTCGGTTTGACTGGAAGCCGACCCCAACATAGCTGGGAAATGGCTAGGCAGATGTTGATGATGACACAGCTGTGCTGAATGTTCTAGATAAATTACATAGTGAAGTGGTAGCTAATGTAGCCTTCATGATAATAAGCATAAGTATAATCAGCCTAAAATGTTGTACTGGGGCACAGGCCTCTGTGAGAGGGATTGGGCTGCAGGCCTAGCGCGGGTTGGTAGATGTCACATGTCTTCGAATTTTTGGTTCTAGGACATGCCGGTTTCCTCACAACCTTTTTGCTTCACCGTTTTGAGATCAGTGGTGATGTATTAATTTACACAAAGTAAACGCATGTCTGGGTTCGAACCTACGACCACTGGGCCACCACTGCTTCATGATAATACCAGCCTATTATTGTCCCACTGCAAGGCAAAAGCTTCCTCTTCTTATACAGAGAAGGTACGAACACTAATACACCGATACCTCGGCCTCAGCTTTAGCCTTCATGAAAGATCATAATAGAAATTACCTAATAGTTTTACCAATTGAATTGGTCATCACTGTTGCTTTTATTTATTTATTAAAACTTTATGCACAAGTAAAAAAAAAATACTGTACAAAGTTGAGGCATTTTCTACCAGTTAACCTTGGGATGATGACAAAACATGGCAGGTGCAACATATGGGATAAATAGCTAGGAAATGACTATAAACTTTAACATTTTATTACTTTTAATGACTGTTTTAAAGCAATTGAGACACAAGTACATCCAAGATAGGATTTATAGGAACAGTCAGCGATAAAGGACGATTAATCCTTAAATGTCTATATCTAAATTACACAACAAAACAACATTACATCGAAGGGTTTGGCAAAGATGTACCTACAGACACCAGCACATCAAGCTACCCGAAATTGTCAAATTTTCCCAATCAACTTTGAACATTATGTTTTAGTGATAAAGTTGAAAATTTATCAAATAAATTTGACAGATTTTAGTAGCTTGATGTGCTGGCGTCTGTACCTATTACATTTCGCCAGTTATTTTAAGTCACACGTAATAAACCTATTATTATTGATGCATAAAACCAAACTCCGGGCTGCTATTGAGAAATTCCTGGTGGAAAAACTCAATAACACTAGCAATTTTCAGCTTATTTCAAGCAGTCAATTCAATTCTTCACACATAGCTTGATTAATTTATGTAACAACGTAGAGGACGCACATAAATAAAGTGAAAATGAAATCCCCTCCTACACATGATCCTTAAAGCTCGCGCGGAAATAATCGTTCGATATTCAAAACGAAGGGCTTCGCTTTTCGCGCAATTAACCGCCGAGTTTAGTCCCTCTGCTTCCGGTCGGGTACTTCCGGTTCGCCCCCTAGCTGATGACTCGCAGTATATTGATTAATGAAAAAAATTATTCTAGAATATTCGTTGAGAAGTGGAAATGGCGAGTCATTAGAGTGACAAGTTTCAAAGATTAATATTTAGCGATAGACAAGAAGTGTTCTTTTGACGTTGCATAGTTGCCCATGTAGGTTTATGTGAAATAAAATATTTTGATTTTAATGAAATTAATTACTGGGACAAAATTGTTTCGCTTATATTTTCTTGGGAGTCAAAAAACTGTTTCAACTGCTTGTCATCTTGCATTATTAGGTCACCTTTCGACTTGCAAGTGTCTTGCTAATTACAGGTAGCAAACCGTGAAGCTGACCTTACCTCTTGCTTACAAGTGAATGAACCTGCCTATGTAACACAGCCTCAAAGTCAATATTCTTTGTTCTATTTAAATACGCAGACAATACCATCAGAAAAGGTTCACCAGTTGTTTTTTTTTCGAGCCAACAGCGCTAGTATAGAATATACCCAACCTCAACAAAATAGACGGAACCAGGTGCAACCAGGCCAACGAATTACGCACTTCAGCTCCCCACAACACTATGCGAAAATAAGCGAAAAAAAAAACTTTTAAATTTCTTGGAAAAATACCCAGGCGTTTCATGCGGAATTGTATTGTTTTCCAACACCCTGGATACCGGCGCGAGTGCGGAAAACGATAATGAGGGAGCAGTTTTTCCGTCTACCCTCTCTCTCCTTGAAATGAGGTCGAATTACGAATTGTGTGCTCACTCATAAAAAAAATTACTCCGACCACGATTGTGACTGCCGCGGCAAATTAACGATACAGGTATTTTTGCACAATAAAATGTGTATTGTAGGACTTTTGTATTGTTTTTAAGATTTTAGAGAGATATGAAAAAACGGGTTGTGGAGTATGCTTTGATTTGAAGATTAAGGTCGACGGCACAAGGAAAAAGCGAAAAGCTAATTCACGTTGAACCTTTGTTATAACCTCTACTGAAATAACTTTTTTTCGTACAACGATATGATCAATAAATAAGGATGAGGTACATCTATTTTAATCGGTTTTCCGTTTTTCATAGTTGTCATTCTGTCAACTGAAAAGAAGTTGTTGACATTCCTAACCGATTTAAATGAAACTTCATACGCATAAGCAGGATACAAAGGTCTAAAATGTTAGTAATGAACATTTTCGAAATGTCTTATTTAAAAAAGATAACTAGAAATCTTTGTTTCTATGGAAAATTTAAAATCGGTGTATTTTGACTGTAACACTATTTTTCGAAAATGTTCTTAACTTTTTAGACCTTTGTATCCTGCTTATGCGTACGAAGTTTCATTTAAATCGGTTCATTCATTTCGAAAAACAAGGGCTTGAAAGTTTGTATGAAATGCCGTACGTCGTAAACGCTCATAATATGAAGTAGAAGGACCTCGTCCCACATTCATATTTATGTATATGTATATATTTATTCATATATACATATACATAAAATAAAGTCGGGTTAGTTACACCATTTATAACTTAAGAACGGCTGGACCGATTTTTGTGATCTTTGATTTGTTGGATTTGTCTCCGCCCCGAATAGCAGTATAGCTGTAAAAATGGGAAAAATACACGAAAAAAAAATTAATATTATTATTTTTTTCATACATTCGTTCTTATTGATTCTGTGGCGTCAGCTAGTTTAATTATGCCAACAATACTTTAAGCTGCTTAATTTTTGTGCCTTAAACCAATCTATCTAACAACCTCGCACGTTATTCAACAAAGCTGTAATATATTACTCTTCAAACCTCCATCATTTTCAAACACATTTGAATATAAAAGAGTTCATATCAAAAGGTAAAGCCTTCACGTCGCCCCTGAAAAAAACCTTTGCAAATAATACGAGACCAAAATAATCACCTGAACACAGTTCAAAGTACCCTGATCCCAAGCGTTTTGTAGCATCCGATAGAAAAAAGGCTCCATCGACAGACGCGCTTTATATCCACATAAAAAAATTATGACGGTCCCTGCAAAAGCCAAATTGAATATGAAATCAGCACGATGAACTTTTAGTCTAAATTTAATGAAGTGAAGTGGGCACGTGTTCCTGACTTGCTTCCATTTTGAGCGCTTTTTTTGTTTAAATTTTGTACGCTGTTGGAGCCTTATTTGGAAACAGGGAAATATTAAAGAATAACAATACAGCAATACGAGGTCATGCAAGCGTGGTGATCAATGCTCGTGCCTTCTGTGTATGAAAAGAGGCCTTTGCCCTACAGTGGGACAATAATAGGCTGGTTTTATATGATAAAAAAATACTTATATTTGAATTAAGAATTTGAGATCATTTTCAAGTTAAGGAACAACAAACTGAATGACATACTTAATAAAGTTCAAATCCCATTGCAACAAAACACTCATTTTTTGTTCCAAATGTTCACTCAAAAATCAACTTAAAAACATTTTGCTAAGGACAGATGAGACAGGACAGGAGAGAAAATAAGGGCTGATTTTTCAATCATCTGATAACTTTATACGAGGAATAATTATGAAATTTTGACAGTTATTTCATACAAAAACTGTCAAACGTCAATTTATTCCTCGAATAAAAGTTATCTGGCTTTGGAAAAATCTGCCCTAAAGTAGATAACTGATTAAGTGGCGATGGAATGTTAATTATCTGAGATCATGAACACTGATTATTTAAAGGCAAAAATAAGCTAGAGACTACATTGATATCGAATAGGTCAATTATGTTATAGACCGCTGATACCAACTGACAGTCTTATTGCCAATTCTGGTGAGAATGGTCTTTGGAAACAACTGGTAAAATATGACATAACCTTTGCTTATGTCATTGTCCTGAATCCACACGTCACTGATGCACACGTCACACATTTATATTCGTTCTTTATTTGCCTTTTTAGGGTTCCGCACCCAAAGGGTAAAAACGGGACAATATTACTAAGACTCAACTGTCCGTCTGTCTGTCTGTCAACAGGCTGTATCTCATGAACCGTGATAGCTTGGCAGTTAAAATTTTCGCAGAATGTGTATTTCTGTTGCCGCTATAACAACAAATACTGAAAACAGAATACAATAAATATTTAAGGGGGCTCCCATACAACAAACGTGATTTTTTTGCTGTTATTTTGTATGTAGTGTTAAATATTGTATGTTGGTACGGGACCCTTCGTGTGCGAGGCTAACTTGCACTTGGCCGGTTTTTTTTTATAATGTTAATAAAAAGGTACAAGTCTGTTATGGTAGAATTACGGACCCTGCAAAAATTGTTGTTTCTTTTTTTTTCAAATTATTTGTGAGCGTTGGCATATTTATAACTTTCATCTTCGGAAACAAGGACTTTTTATCGTATATTGACTACAGAAATGAAGTTGAAACTCTAGAAAAGTAAACAAAAAGATTTTTATATAAAAAAAACACTTTGACTTACAAAACCGCATTTCATTCAATTAACAAAATACCTCGTCTCCACCGCTATCACTAAAACCAAGTTTAATGAATCTTAATACCTATCTGTGAAGGATATATTTCAAGATGTAAGAGCTTTCGGACTTAATGTACCGTCGTAAGATGAACGGCACGATTATAACGCGAAGATCACGAGATACTTCTTATTTATGATCGTTTAACCCTTCAAAAGTAATGTGAGACTTTTGTTTTTTAACGCTGTATTTACTTTTCATTATTTAATTCACTTGTAGAAAAAGTTGATGTTGAGAGGTCAGAACATTGTACTTTGTTTGCCATTAAACTATGTACACTAATCCGTTTACTAAGAATAAGAATGGTAATTTAGACATTATCACCTATTATCATCATATCTATATTCAATAATAAAGCTGATTGATGAGTTTGTTTGTTTGAACGCGCTTATCTCTGGAACTAAAATCGGATTTGAGAAATTATTTTTGAATTCGATAGCCCAAGTCTTGAGGAAGGCTATAGGCTATACTAATAATAAAAGAGAAGAGTTTCTTTGTTTGTACGCGAAATGGGACCCATCGTTAATACCTGAAATATGGGATTCAAATGTGGGATCCAACGAAAATAAATCCGACTGGTAGCAGTCGGATTTGAAAAAATATTTTTGCATTTGATAACATCACACTACTATGACTCTTAAGAGCCAAGTAATAAGAAAATATAAGAAAGAACGCTTAGCAAAAACAAAGTAGTACCGCGGGCAGGCGATGCGATGCGACGGGATGGGTCGGGGACCCAGAAATTACACTCACTTAAACTCTACAATCACACTCACTTATTGTGACCTTAGCATTATTGACAATGGCGTTGATTGCTTAACAATATGATGATTGGTTACATTTTAATTCGAATGCAAAGCCGATTAGACAAAATAAGTATAGGATTTACATTTAAATTATCGCTGAAATGTTTTGACTTTATTTATTCAGTTAATTAAGTCCCTCCCGTATTTAGCTATGAAAAATAATTGCAAAATATTTAATTTACCTTTTAACTGAGTGCTGTTTTAATTCGTTTTCGGTGAAAGTAATGTTTTTGCTTCAGTTCCGTATTAATGTTTTTCACAAATAATGGATTCTGCTTTTATTAAAATACCGAAATATATTTTAAACAAAAATATAATTTGGGCACAAATTGTATGTTTACTTTCAACCTGCAAAAACAACTTAAAACCAAACCTTTTTATTCATAAACGACATAACAAAAATGATTTAATGTTCTAATCCCACTTTTGTTTTACGGTTTTTTTAGCATAGCACATAAAATAAAAATAAAGTCTTCCAGGCCGTATTTCAGCCACGGTGGCCAATCTTAACGGAGACGAGCCTTCGGCGCGGGAGACATCATAGTGCACAAGTATGCGCGCAGACACAGGTACACTTCCTCTTCCCTCACTCTCATAGTCCGATAGGACGGCAATCCGACACGGCCAGAGAGAGATCAGGCGCAGGACCAATGGCCAAACACATAAGAAGAACCTTAACACCTAAACACTATATCAGTTCATTTTTCGCACCACATAAATGTACAGACGCCAGCATATCAACCTACTACAATCTGTCAAATTTCTTTGATAGATTTTCAACTTTATCGCTAAAGCATAAGGTTCAAAGTTGATTGGAAAAATGTGACAGTTTCGGGTAGGTTGATGTGCTGGCGTCTGTACATTCTACTCTTAGCCTAGCCATCAAACAATTTTCAACGCATATTCATTCTGTATACGATCGTAGTCATTATCTCGACATGCATTAACATAGTACCCAGGGCATCATCGCAGGGTTAATTCAACTTCGAGGGAATCTGCTGAAATGTATGTAATAAAGCCGGCTTACGACCCAACACTGTGGCTGTATGAAGCACAATTCCAAAATAATATGAAATTATTATCATTTCGCCTCTAGTTCGCTACGCCTCTGTCTGGATTTCACGACTCAATAAACACGGTGACACATAAAGTTTTCAACTCTATTTCTTGAGGACTTGGGTCGGTTTTCGATTAGTGTTACAAGAAGTGTTTGGATTATAAAAATGTAACGACATGTCCTTTTGATCAACGATTGCTACGATTTTAACCAACCGTGGTATTGAAGTGATTGTTGGAATAGCTTTTGTTTATTACTTTAGAATTTGTTGGTAGTTTCGGAATAAAGGTTAAAAGAAATTGTATTTATCCTATTGGATAGGTTGTTTCATAAACTTGGGGAATAAAATACTTCTTCATCCCAGTGATTTAAAAACTTGGAGGTTTAATATTAAAGTCTTAACTCATTCATAATCTACCCTGCCTGCAGCATTTATAGGAAAATTTAAGAACGTTCATAGTCTGAAGGCAAATTCCCGTAATTAAAATCGTTAAAAATCTAGTCACGATCTTATCTCAGCAACAATCAATGTCTAAACTTGGCAAAAATGTAGGGAAATCAGAGGTATTTTTGACGGATCGAGACTGAGATCAGACTGTGAGCGTTCTTAAAATTACGAGAATCGGTCCTCTAATCTCAGGCTCAATCTGTCAAAAATACCTCTAAAATGAAATTCCCAGCTATCCCTTAGTGACGTATTTGCAGTTAAAGCTAATAAAAAGTAAAAATCCTTCAAAAAGCAGCAAGATGCTGCCCAAAACGATGATGGAGGGAACAAGAAACATATATAAATAATCTACATGGCCCACCAAAACACCCATACCTAAACAATAAAAAAATTTACTATAGAAGCTACCTCCGTTAATTTAGCCCCTCTTTTATAGCTATAAATATTGTTAAAACCTCATTAATCTTTTAATATTCAAGCGAGCCATCGGCGTGGCTACCTAACTTAGTTAATACGCCAATCTGGACACGAGTATACGTCAAAATATGCTTATTAAAGATACACGGATCACGGGTTGAAAAAGAACTGAAAGTACGCTTTAGATACTGGGGAAATGATACTGGTTTAACAACCGATAGAAACTAGCAAATACTGTCGCAAAATAAAACTGAAAAAATGGTTCTATATCCTACAAGATCAAAAAAATGAGAATACATCTTTCCACTAGTCCAATGCTTACTCTAGGATGCATATCCGATAGGCTCTTAAATCCTTACCTATCCTACGGGCACGTCTTCCCTACCATTACCGCGCGCCCCGGTCTATTTCCTTGATATGCAATGGTCGCTGTAGCACCATGAACATAAGGCTACAGGAGCTAGTGCGAATCGTGGGGTTCATCGGGTTTAACCTCGCTGGAATCGGTGCAGTTCATTCATTCATATAAAGAGCTTGACATAGACGAGATTTTTACCACATCATCTTGGGGGTTGGCTCATTCAGCAATGGATGAAGTCGGGCTGTGGACGATGATAATGATAGACAGCTTAGAGTACCTACCGTATACCTTCCTACCTACTTTATCGGACGGTACCTTCCTAAGCTGGTCTATTAATAACAGAACGCTGCTAGTAATAACTAGCAGCGTTCTGCGGTTTCACCCGCGTAAGTGTCGATCCCGTGGGACTATCGGAATAAAAAGTAATCGATGTAGTATTCTGATGTAAGCTAAATTAAGCTAAGCTATATTACCTACACTCTGTAAAGTTTCATCAAAATCAGTTCAATAGTTTTTGCGTGAAATAGTAACAAACATCCATACTCACAAACTTTCACGTTTATAATATTAGTAAGTATAAGTATATATATATAGTATACTATAATATACTAATTTCTTGGTATCTTTATATTAACCAACTCTGCTACATAGCTAGGTGCTTTAAAACTATGTCACATACAGATATAGCCAGTAAAATGCAGAACTCTTCCTTTTAACTTTCCAATAATCGGGTTAAAAAGACTCGCTTTCAAAGCTTCAGTTCAGTTTTGACTGAAAAGGCAACTTGTAACTTTGATAGATATAAAACGGCTATCGTGACAATCCAAACAGAATGCAGTCAGACGTATAGTGTCGGCAGTCGTTGGCGCGTCGCGTCGCCGTCTGCACAAGAGCGCGTCATCGCAACACTCATACTTTTGTTGCCTGCCACTTGACCCACATCCTCTCTACATGTCTCCTGTAACAGGAAACTCTCCCCCTCCCCACACTACACCAACCGAATTCCACACAAATATAGACCTTACTGTACTAGAAACAGCACCTAAACTTCCTCAACACACTGCCAACTCAAAGGCGACTCCCCACGCAATTTAACACTTTGTTTTTCCTTCAAACATGGCAGAATATTCAATGTCGGCGGAAAATGAGTTGGATGTTGCTATTTAGCGATTTACCACTCAACAGCTCAAGTAATAAGTTTCATATTCAAACGGCAAGGAGGTGCGTTCTAATGAATTTTTTATCCAGTTTCGGCCTACACTAGCAGCAATAATACATGTAATCCGAACCTTACTGGCATCGCGATCTGTATATTCACAAACGAAATATTTTAAAAATTCATAAAAGGGTTATGGCCATACCTATTTTTTTATTTGAGAAATAGGATGAAGGCGAAAATTCGTAACAGATATTGTATTGAAACACAGTACCTACCTAGCTGTTTTATACGTTGATGCTAACATAACATGAGATCCGTTATTATTTGTTGCTTTTGTGAGGGAAATAAGGGTCGAGGGAGGGTTAAATTTTAAATAGGTAACTTAAATAAATAATCAATTTATTTTTCTGAAACATGTACTTTATTTTAAGCTTTTTCCCTTAATAAATTAAATTATTTCTAACGTGATTTGCCTTCCAAAGCAAATCTTTTAAAAGGTACATAAAAATCGTTTTCTACCTGTTCCGTCCCTATTCTTTTATTCGTAATCAAAACTTTACGGCAATTTTATACGTATCGAAAAGGGTCCATATCAAATAAAATCGGGTCTATAGGCTGGCAACTTCTGTGCGAATTTGTTGTGCGTTGAATCAGTTAATGTTGCCAAGTTTTAATTGGTTTAATAATTCGCGTTTTCTGATCTCTGCGTAGGTATAAAGTTTTAACTTTTTCAATTACCGTTAGTGAAGTTTCCTATGCTATGATTGACGCTAACTCCAGCTTAGCCGATGTTTCTATTAATTAACGTTTATCATTCCGATTTTAATTTGAATGTTGGGATTCAATGTTTCTATGAATAACGATGTTGGGGTCTGTCAAATTAAACAATTGACGTGCTTGGTTTCAAAAGGGATTTGCTGAAAATATGACAAAATATAAATCCAGTTGATCAATAGGTTGGTAGATATATACCAAGATCTAGATCTATGAGTATCCTTTTACAAAAATTTGAAGGAAAACAACGTGAGGAAACCTGCATGTTTTAGAACCAAAAATTCGAAGACATGTGATTTACCAACCCGAACTGGGCACGCGTGGTGGATTACGGCCCAATCCTTTTCACCGAGAGTAGGCCTGTATCCTAGCAGTGGGAATATTATAGACTGATTATGCTTGTATGTATCCCTTTACAAAATTTCTGTAAAACTTATTACAATAATAAAGAGAAAAGATTAGATTTTTTGTATATTTTGTTTGTTACACTTTCACGCAAAAACGGCTAAACAGATTTGGATGAAATTTGGCACATGGGTAGATCTGTATTAGGACATAGGATACTTTTTATCCCAATATTCTTACAGCATCGAGGCTTATGAGGGCGAAACCGGAAGCGCAAATAGTATGAAATAAACACATATTTGAACAATACACACAAAAACATGTAAACAACACAAATCCTCACTGATATAGAGGAAAAACATACAAAAGTAAAAATAGTTGCTCCCCGACGTTGGCACTAAGGCGTATAATCCCCTTCTTATACCCAATTTATATGAAAAACGACATCGGAAGAAACAAAGGTTTCTCTGACCTACGGAATTCAACCATCAGCTACAAGCTGTTCGATATAATAGACTTCTGTTATGTGTTTGTTATTTGATTTAATGTGTGTGTGTTTTGTGACTTACGGAGTTATGTCTTTGTGCGTTTGTTTTAGTGTTTCTAGATTAATATGTTAAGGCCCATTTTATTTTTTTATTCAAATATGTCTACACTCCGTACCGTAGTTGAAAACATTCTGCAGTCATTCTGGGTTTTTTTTTCTCATATTTAAAAATTGCGTGGTTGCAGATTTGTTTTTTCTTTTTTTTTTTTCATTTCTATCAAAGATCACAATACAACTTCATTAATATCTATGGAACACATTGCAAGTCAGAGTCAAATCATTTATTTCAAATAGACACGTAAAAGGCACTTTTAAACGTCAAAATTTACAAAAAAATAAAATTTATTCTAGTCGCCCCTTCGAAAAGATAGTTTCGTATGAAGAAGAATGGGCAAATTAACTTTTTTCAAAAGTTTAACATTATTTTGTGTAGGTACTTACTACATTCATTATACATAATTATCATTATATTATGTAAAGATGATGGACCTAGAAAAATAATACTATACCATAATAGGTAAAAGAATTAAAAATGAAGCCATGACCGATAAATTAATTATGTGATAGATACATGGTGCTCACAAAACAAGACAAGATATAAAAAAATAAACTAAATAGTCACATTTTACTTTTACGAATAACAAAATAATAAAATCCCATATCCCGCATATTCCTAACTAAAAGCGATAAAATATCTTCCCTATTATTCCAGTTTGGTCACTCCTCGTTAGGCAACACACATGTTAGAGATTTATCAAGCAAGTTTGTTAGTGTGGCCCTTTGTTGGTCTAAATTAAACCGTAATTAGTCAGGGCTGGCGCGCTAGTGATTTATACCGGTTTTTACGGAAAACCGGTAAACTAATGTTATCATCCACGCAACGGACCTTGTAATAACTGCGGCCAACGTTGGCCCAATGCTTGCTGTGATTTGTTGGCTGTTAGTTGTTCGTGTGCGTTTGATTTAGGTGCTGTGTTGTTGTTTGTTTTTGTTGGCACTTTTAAAGAATTGTTTTCCAATACCATGAATTTACGAAAATAATTCTGTGTGATTTTCAAACAGTCTTAGTTCAAAATCAGTTTTTAGCAGGTTCAAATTGGCTTATTTCGGAAGGTTGTTTATCACATCACACTAATACTATAAAGGCGAAAGTTTGTGAGTGTGTTTGTATGTTTTTTACTCTTTCACGCTAAAACTACTCAACCGATTTGGATGGAATTTGGCACACAGACAACTTTATAACTAGGATTAACACATAAGATACCTTTTATCCCAATATTCCCACGGGATCGTAACTTATGCGGGTGAAACCGCGCGGCGCTACTTGTCTGTACATAAATGACGTAGTTTTTCCTTTCCGAATAATTGCAAAACCGAACTTGATACACACGACACCTTCAATACAACCATACTTCGATCCCCTATTGAAAAAAAAAACCGAAACAAATACAATACATTAGGGTTGCCCCTGACGTAATTTGACTAAACGTCAACAGGCTATTACCCCCAGTGACCGATCGGAGCCGACAGCGTTCAATATGAACCGTTCATATTGAACGATTCATTCGCGAAATTAAACTGTCAGCTGACTGGTGTGTTTTTTGTTTGTTATTAACTAATGCACACAAGGGAATTGTTTGACCTTTTATAGAACATTGATTTGAACCGACGGATGTGGTGGTTTGGAAATGTTTTATCGGATATGCGGAATTATAAAACTGACCGTGTTTTTCTTTTCTGATATTAAAAAGTATCACACACATATCACAGGAGAACCAAGGTGACCGACATAGCCCGAAGAATTGCCAAAGTTAAGTGGCAGTGGGCAGGGCACATTGCTCGCAGAACAGATGGCCGATGGGGCCGAAAGGTTTTCGAGTGGCGACCGCGTACCGGAAGACGTAGCATTGGAAGGCCTATCACAAGGTGGACCAACGACCTTGTGAAGGCCACAGGAACCCGTTGGATGCGAGAAGCACAGAACCGGTCAAAGTGGAAGGCCTTGGGGGAGACCTATATCCAGCAGTAGACGTCTTTCGGCTGAAATTATGATGTTGATAATGACACACATACTCGTATCAGTTTATTTAATAATGCTTTTCTGAGTCTAAATTAAAAAGGTTTTTTTTCAGTCTAAAAGGAAATCAGTTTTATGATTTTCGTTTTTTTTTACATTTTAATCTAAAATACAACTTTAACGTTGTATTTTTGCTGAGTTAACACGACTGATTCTCAAAAAAACAGTTCATTCGATCGTTATAATGTAATCGTAGACGCGGCGTAGCTCGTCTCGTAGACGCTCGTAGCACAGCGTAGACATTTCGTAGAGCCCGTCGTAGCATCCATGTTGATCGCATTTTGTTTATTCACAAGAGCCAGCTAGAGCTACTTTTAGCTTTTGCACTAGTTGCAACTTTATTTTGTGTTTAACATTTTTTCTTGAACATTTTCTGAATGTTATTAAAGTTTGAAATACAAGATAGCAATTACAGCTTATACGCGTAACTTGTACCTATTGCTAAGGACTCATCAAGCAAGCGTCAAGAAAACTCACATCTGTGGTTTTTTTGGGAGCAAAACGCGGCCAGATAATTTACAGTTGAACTTACACTGAAAATAAATAAAATATAAGAAGTCGGCCACTATTCAGTATGTGTGTGTGTGTCCAAATTAAAATTTATTCGCTTAATATCTATTCCCACCATATTTCACAAATCCCTTCTCAAATTCCAAACTAGCAACACAAACTAATTAACCCGCAAACAAACACAAATTAATCCACATTTGCAATTTCTATATAATTTCTACGTACATAAATCAGACAGAACCAAACGGTTCAAAGTGAAAATTAAAATTTCCTTCATTAATACTGTTCAGGTCATTAGGGGCACGTGAGCGGACTAGTATACAGGGTGTTTATTAAGCGATACAATCTCCGGTGCGCTATGAATATTCAGCGGGCGTAACGCCTCGCCCTAGTGTGTGTACTTTTTTTGGGTTCCGAACTTCAAAACCATAATTTAAAAAGTTTCTTAAAAGAAAAAAATCGGAACCCTTATGAGATCACTTCGTAGTCCGTCTGTCAAGGCCCTTTTTCTCAGAAACTCGTGGAGTTATCTAGTTGAAATTAATATCAAATACCTGAGTATTTGATAATCCCTTGAAGTAGTGAAAAAAATCAAACTTCTAAGTCAACGCAATCAAAAGATACGGGCATTTATGTTCCGTTTATGCCGCATATTTTGACACTCGCAAGGGAATCAAAACGTATAGGGTACTTCCCGTGGACCTAGAATCATGAAATTTGGCAAAAAGCAATGTCATGTAGCACAAGTAAAGGAAAAATCCGAAAACCGTGGTAGTTACATAGGTACCTACAAAGTACGGAACCCTGGGTGAGCGTCGAGTCCGACTCGCACTTGACCATTATTTTTTAAATGCGGAACATTTTGTGTATGTGTTGTGTACTTTTTATTGTAGAATTTTTGTACAGTTTTAAGTGTGTTTGTTTCGTGTAATTGGATCAGCCTGTATATTTGTTGGGAAAATGTGATTGGTTAGTTTATTTTATTACGTTTAAAGGATGGGTTCAATATTCTGATGAACAAAATGTAATACAATTTAATTTTCCAGGATTTTTGCAATGAAGTGCTACAAAATAGGTTCACTGTTAACATCAGCGACGAAGACAAAGAAACACACACATTTTATCCTTTCTATACATATTAGTATCACTATGACACGCAGCAGGCCCCACACTGTTAATAAAACCTGTTTTATTGTTCTTATAAAGAATGCTTAGAACTTTATACAATCATGTGTTTCAGTGTCACTAATTACTAGTGTCCGACCGAAGGTGCAATTCTGGCCGAAGCCGAAGCCGGAGCCGGTTAATCGGTATTCACCAAAACCTTCGGCCGAAGCCGAAGCCGAAGCCGAAGGTGTCATTGACCTTGAGAAATACGATAGTTACTTTGACCTCAGAATATACTAGATACATATTGTGAGAGCTTTAGAGATTTAGCCCAATAACGAGCCGAGTGACCAACATATACAAGTAGGTAATAAAATATCGTCTAAAATAAAAGTTTCAAATATACAATGTTAATTAAATATTTATTTACTTAAAGTAATTTTAACAAAAATAATCAAATAATCAGTCACATTTTTTTAATTATCAGACGAACACAAAATATTTCTATAAAATAATTGAGCAAAGTTTAACGCTTTTTCAATCTCTATTTTTTACATATAATTTTTTGGAATTTTTGAGAAAATTAAATACTTATAAGTAATTTCTTAGGATAATTAAGTTAAACATTTTTTTAGTTAACTAAAAGTAAACAATCTTCACATGTCTTTTTATCTAAAAATTGCATAAAAAAACATACCAACATTGTTTCCATTTAGTTTCCTACCTAACGTAATAACGTTAGATAACATAAAATATTTTAAACCAGACAATACTTACGGTTTTTTGGTTCTTAGAGTGCCTCACAATAATGAACGTATCACTACAGGTACTACTCACAGTAATAAATAAAATAATTTGTAATAACAAATATGAAATATTTAAAAACAAAACACTTA
Source organism: Gortyna flavago (assembly GCA_963669345.1). Classification (NCBI taxonomy): domain Eukaryota; kingdom Metazoa; phylum Arthropoda; class Insecta; order Lepidoptera; family Noctuidae; genus Gortyna; species Gortyna flavago. Next base: position 6,772,620 of record OY770143.1, on the reverse strand, counting down.
TTAGAATTTTAAGAAGCGCTCTCAAACTTGTTTTGACTCGTTTAGTTTACTAACTGCGATTCGTTTGGTCCGGTGCGGCGGCGCGGCGAAACTCTGCTGCTCTGCACACTCTCCGTCTCGCTCTAGCATCGTTCAGTAAATTTCAAATTTTGACAACTAGCAAACCTTCGGCTTCGGCCAAACCTTCGGCAAATTTTTGGCCGAAGCCGAAGATTTGGCCGAAGGTGCTTTTTTGGCCGAAGGTGGCCGAAGCCGAAGCCGAAGCCGAAGCTTCGGTCGGACACTACTAATTACCAGTCACCTTTATGTACATAAACATCGACACGATGAGAAGATGAAACACTTTATTCTACATCACATAAAACAAAAAGGACAATAATATGAATTTAAAATCCTTCATTGTTTTAGACTCCTTTACTTTGACGATAGCCTACCTTCGATCAATAATAGTAGCCTACCAAACAAACAGTCAAATAATTAACGGTAAACAACATACAGTCACTACACGTTGGCTGCACATAAGTGCAGCCAACGTGTGTGTTTTGTATGTCTAAGACATAGAATATAATAGCTATAATAGATATAATAGCTCCTAATTATTGTCCCCGAGGAGACGTACCAGAAGTATCCTCAGAAGTTTGAACACTGTAAGTAGTCTGAGAGAACCAAGACAATAAAAATAAATGATATCTATCAACACTATCAACAGTCAACACATTACAAATTCTGCAACTGTACTTGTGTTAGGGCGTATTCTCTAACCATTACCTAGATTAAGTCTTAACCTGAGAATAAATTTTGAATTTTTGACAGTTTTTCCATACTAGAATTGTCAGACGTCACTTTTATTCCACGAATAAAAGATATGTGACTTTGGTAAAATCAGCCCTTAGTGAGATAGGTCTTTTCTGGTTAGACTGGAAACTGGAAAATGTGATGAAATTTTTTCAAAAGCCTGAGGGACAACTTCCTGTATTTTTTAGATCATTAATATTTGTAATCTTAATCTGTCAAACATACCTCAAATTTTTTACATTGATACATACATTTTCGACATCGATTGTCGTTGTGAGATTGCGACTTGATTTTGAACGTTTTCTGAATTTGTCCCTTTAGGAGATGAATTTTCAAAAATCATGTTGGCAGTGTGGCAATCGAGCAGGCTGTACGTTGACTCGACGTTGATAACGTTGGTTGACGAGTAGAAGATTAAAAATGCCTAGATTCAGGGCTCCTTGAGGTTATGCTACACGTTACTCGTAGAAAACAGACAGTCAAAATACTGTCCAGTGACAAGTTAGCTCCACTATGACAGTGCGCAGAGCCACTCTGCTAATAGGCAGCTATGCTGGGCTCTGCTATTCATTGCAGCTTCTATGACAGAACGCAGACGTTTCCAAGAAACATACGACTTTGTTAATTACTTTAGTTGGTTGTATTGTGCAGAAATAACGATGCAAAATGATAGTTTGTATGTTGCCTGTTATATGATATTTAGATGCATCTGGTTTGAAGAAGCTGACAGAAGAATATTTGGATAATGGTTAGCTTTTTAAATGTCAGCGACAGTCCAACGGATACGCTACTAATAAACATGACATTACCAATGTTAAAGTTGTGCCAGTAATAACATATATCTATTACATTTGCGATGCCTCGTTGTTCACTTAGAACGTGCCCTTCAACTTTATTGCGTTGAAATTCTGACATATGAGATGTCAGATCTACAATTTCACAGTATTATAAATAATAACCGGGCGAAGGGCAGACGAGTAGAAAGTAGGTACGTATGTACTACCTTCATACCTTCATAGGTAGTATTACCTATTTTCTACTCTACTTCAACAAAAACTGTGTAACAGGGGCCCTAGAAATGACGTAAATGTATCGTAAATTGGAACAATTATTTAATCGAAAATACAACTATCCTTTTTGGTTTAAATATTTGCAACAAGTAAAATTATTATCACCCTTAGATATGAATTAAAGTTAGTGAAGAAAATGAGTAAAGTGCGGAGCGAGTATTTTTTAATTTTAAAATTGGTCGAATTTACGTTACGCTAAATCGTAACAGCCGCACGGGTTGTTTGAAGGTTAAGCTACTCTTGTCGCCATTGGTTCGTGGATTGGTCACCAACCATTACTTATCAAGACCCCTCCCTGCTTCGGAAAGTATATTAAGCACTGACCTGTATTGTACTTGTTTAATAGAGGTCAGTGATATTAAGCCATTAGTCCTAGCTGTCATTTGTATATCTTTGAAAGTCGTTACGGGTAATCAGAAGCTCAAAAGTCACATGAAAACCAAAAGGTATCGTGTTGCCCAATAAGTGGCTAGTAGAAGTCAGATACGCAGTCGTTCCATGTAAAATAATGGTATTCAGCTGCATCCGGTTAGACTGAAAGCTGACCCCAACATAGTTGGCAAAAGGCTAGTGGCAGATTGATTACTCCAGGGATCGTACTAGGGAGGCAGTCACCTCCTTCTGCGAAGCAGTCATGCTAGCGAAGGAGGTGGCGGGATGGGCGAGGGAGAGAGCTGAGAGAGCCGCCCGTCCCAGCCGCCGCGGTAGACGCTCCGGGCGTCGGGAGCCGCGTGACGACTCCCGGCCACCGTAGGCGCGGGCCTGCGGACGGCGAGTAATGGGTAGCTCGCCGTCCGATCAGGACCAGGCCCGTGCCGGACGGCGCGTATGTGTTCCACGCGCGCCTCAAAGAGATGTCAGCATTGAAAGGAGGGGCCCGTCAGGGCCGAAGCCTGCCGGGGCAGCGGGATTGTCCGAAAGGGTTACCGCTGCCCCGGAATATAAAGGGCTAAGGAAGGAACACGGATGGGTTTTAGTCAGTAAGAGTCTGACACTCCCTTCCGCTCCACCCAGAGCGGGAGGGGTCATTTGATGATTTCCCATCCTTAAAAAAAAATATATATAAAAAAAGGGATCGTACTAGGTCCAAATTAATCACAGATAAATATTCAATGTAAGAAGCTATCAGTTTATTTGCCTACCTTCAACTAAACCTTAGGCTACTAATTTTCCATTTACGTGAAAGTTTACATAAGCCTCGTCCTTGTTACTAAGTAAGCAGACCTCGAAGACCCTTGCGAAGCAGTCCGAAACTATTTGTTGTTCATTTTAACTTCGTAATAACTGCTTTATTATTACTAGTTACTAGCAGTTTCATGAAACCCGGACTTATAGCTAATACAGCTTCTACCTGCGGCTTTGCTCATGTAGATGTCGGAAATTATAACAGGGGAACGTGCTACCGGGACAAAAATAACCTGTGTCCTTTCCCAGAATGCCATCTATCTCCTTGTCAAATTTTATCGAAACCCGTTCAGTGGTTTCGGCGTAAAAATGTAACATACAGACATTTTCGATTTCATAATGATTAGTATGGATACAGCTTCTGTCCGCGACTTCTTCCGGTTAAATTTCTTATTTTAATATGAAATATCTATCCTATGACATGGGGCAATACTGTAGCTTTCATTAGTGCAAGAATTTTCGGAATCGGATCAGGAGTTTTGAAGATTGCCCCTACATTCAAACTCATAGATTTTAGCCGTTTATAATATAAGTAATATTGGCAGTGTGTAGCCATTGCTGGCAAAACAGATAGCCGATGGGGCCAACAGGTTCTGGAGTGGCGACCACGTACCAAAAGACGTAGCGTTGGAAGGCCTCCCACAAGATTGACCGATGACTTTGAAGGCATAGAATCAGTCGATGTGGTAGTGCGTCCAGCAATGGACGGCTTTCGGCTGAAATGACGCGACACTGTTACCAGCGACACCACTTCGGATGTGTTCGGCTGTTCTCGGGATGTACTCGGTTTTAATGTATATCCGATATGTCAGTGAGTGATGGCAAAGTATTCTGTTTGTGTTTTGTTTTCACATCTTTCGGCACTCTCGGAGTGCCACTGTTTTTTTTTTTATTATACAAATATCCAGGATGTTCCTGTGTTCTTCCCCAGGTTCCAGGCAACCTATCTGTAAAGTTTCTTAAGGATCGGTTCTGTGGTTGAGGTTGAAAAGGTAACAGACGGAATTACTTTCGCATTATAATGTTAATACAGGACGGAAGGCACATCAATGCCTTGAACTGTTACCTTGAATTCAGCACATGAATCTAGATCCCTAGCGTAGATATTCGTTGGTTATAAAAGAAAAAAATAGCGGGTATTATCTATATTGTATTAATTATCTGTCTAGGCTGCAAGTATATAATTTATAATATTCATCCTATTATACGAGTATAATACTTCTAAGATTTTAACTATAAATAAAACTCAAGATTTGAAGTCATCAATTGTAATTTTCTGGAGTAAAATAATAATATAAGTGTTTGTAGATTATGTTTTTAATTAAAAGTGGTGTTTTAATAACTCACGGTGAGTGATTAATAGTTGTTTATTTTAGCCAAAATTAAATACTCGTTTTAATGTAATGAGTTTTGCCTTGTTTTAAAGCAAACGGCTGTCAAAAAAAACAGCTTATAGTAATAATGGCTACTCATGTTTCTATTTTAGTTTCTAAATTAAATTCAATTTTCAAAAAAAATTAGGGCGTTCTTTTTCATTTCCAACAAAGTTGTTTGCAAAAAAAATTAGGATGTGTGCTTATGGTCACATGGCCACACGATAGTCGAAAACTTACGACACCGACCGACTTGAGCCGAGTATACTCGAAACAGCGTCACCTTCCGTCTGAAACTGAGTTTACCAGATTCAGGGTAACCGACCCGAGCGTGACGGTTCAGTTTCGTTCACTGTTTAGAAACAGCGCAAAGTGCGCCTTTAGAAGTTTTTACTTCAAAAATTACCAACATACAAACCCAAGTAGAGTCATATTTACCATAACACTTAGGGACACAAAAAGGCTGTAAAGTTTACTCTGCGGTCAGTAAATAACCGATAGGCAGTGTTATCAGTAGCAGGCAGCGACAGGCAGCCTTTTAAAATATGACCCTCTAGCCCAGGGCGGGTAAAAATGACCCCGGTTTATGTACTGTAAAGATAAACACCTACATTGTTCGTGAAAACGTGAAATATGTGAAAATAACTTTTGTACCACATTTTTGGGTTTCGTTGTTACATTTTGTAGTTAATGTTTTTGATGCTTATATTAGTCTGTAGGTACGTGACGAAGGCTCCCGCAGGTAGGCGTGACACGACAGCGCGACGCGATTCTAATAGAACAATTTGTAGGAAAACTTCATGGAAATTGTTTTAAAGAATCGCGTAGTAACATCGCGTCGCGCCTGTCTTAACATGGTTTTTCGTGGATTTATGATATACCTACAGTAGGTGCACTTCGAATGCTGAAAATGTTTCTACAAAGGCCCTGGCAAAGTGTTTTACTATGGAGCTGTGGAAGCAAGGTCGGGCTAATATGAGCAACGGACCGAATGAGATTCCACTTACATTCAGCATGGTCTGTGGATACTGAATACGTTTTCCGTAACTCTCAGCTAGATGCGGTTAGCTTTACACCATCCCTATTACATCAGTTTTACAGAACCGACTGGAACCTACTGCGCTAAAGCACTTTGTACTCACACGTTTTACTTGTCGTAAAAAACTACAGTTTATTTGCCGTGTGTAGGCACGGTTGTCAGTGTGGTATGGATCACTATGAACGCTTGTTGACGGACATTTTTTTCTACGGCGCGGGTTTAAACGCCGTACTGTAAAGAAACCGTGATGTGTACAAAGGGCCTTAAACTACAAAACATAAACTTTAGCCTTAACATAATATAATACTCAAATATAATTATGTAGGTTTAATAGGTTGAGTGCCTAGTTTTTTAGTGTGTGTTAAGTTTTTACATTGGTAATATATTACGTATTTTTATTTTTTCTGCTGTGATGTTCTCTTGTTTTATGTGGGCTTGTGCGTTTTGCTTGGCAGACACACTTACAATTTTTGTAATGTTATGTTTACGTGTAAGTATTCCACAGAAAATAAATAAACTTCTCATAGAAACTTAATATCAAACTCAAAGCATTTATTTTAAAAAATTATAGGCACTTTTGATTTGTCAAGGGGTAACCCCCAGGTAACCCCACATCACACAATCACTCAGAGTAGTAAGATTTACCTTCAAGCAAATTGATCCCCGATGTGATTCAGTAATAAGAAAAAGAATGCTTCATTCTGCATCTCGAGGGACTTACCTGTTTGAGATAAAAATATAGCCACTATTTCTCGTGACATAAGCCTCCTACGTCCGACCAATGGTAGCTTGATGTGTGATTGCACAAATACACTAATAAATAATGACAGTATGTTTCGGTAGGGAAGGTGACTGTGACTATAGTGATGTATTTAAGTGTTTGGGTGTGTGCGTGCGTGTGTGTGTGTGTGTGTGTGTGTGTGCGCGTGTGTGTGTTTGAGTATGTTATCTACAAAAGAAAGAAAGAGAAGACAAATATTTTGAAGGCTTAGGTGCAGTAGGCCGCAAGTATCAAAACCAGCTGTCCTCGCATACTATTAAAACTATACATGTATATCTCTGTACTACACTAGGCTAACTCAAAGTCAATGTCTGTAAGCTTCTAATAAACGGTTTATTTTTACCATACACATTACCTACATGCATACTTATATATATAAAAAAATATAATAAAAGAGAATACGAATAATTAAATTGTACAATGCTATCAACTTAATGGTACTTCGTTCATAGTGATATTGCAGTAGGCTATTAATTGTAAATATACTGGAGCTTCTATTTACAACTGTAAGTGTGTGTGTCTACAAAACATTTTCAAAAATATAGACCTGAAAAAAACATCCAAACTATTTCAAAACCAATAAACTAAATCGAACACCGTATGGAAGGAACAGTTCCAGTTAAACCGGTACTTTTCCCGTAACGTTGGGAGAGTACCGACTCAGTAATTGAATCTGCATCCACAAGTACACCCGCTCCTTTAATTTGAGTAAGTGTTGCGGTACCGTCCGCAAACACCGCAACGAACCGCATCTAACTGGTTATAACTTGATGTAACTGGTGTAGGGAAGTTTGAAGTGGTTTTTGGGAATAAAATTAGGCTGTAGAGTAATATTGACTAAAACAGACGAATAAGAAGAAAATATTGTTTTGTATTTATATGTGTGGACGCCATGGCGTGAAAAATCGTGTAAATGATGGTAAACATGTAAGAATGTGATGCAAAACTTACGAGAAATAGTCAAAAGCAAAATTTTATTAAGGGCTGATTTTTCCCACGCCTGATATTTTTTCCGAGGAATAATTTTGAATTTTTGACAGTTCTTCCATAAAAAATCTGGCAGACGTTATTTTTATTCTACGAATAAAAATTATCTGTTGATTGAAAAATCAGCCCTAAATATTTTTGGAAAAAAGAAACCCATTTTAAAACAAAAGACAACATTATCATGCATCACTCCATACAACATGTTTGTCGAAAGGCATCAATAAAACGAAACGTCTACTAAACATCGACAGATAAAAATAAAACACTTGACTTTCCTCAATCGAACGTCTTATTTTGCTGACCGTAAATAAATTTCGGAGGCCCAGCACGTTTCTTCGGACCGTACTTCAGATAGATTATGCTCCCTTTGTCGTAAATTTTACGACTTCAAAAATTAGTCGTCGTGAGCTGACTGGACTTGCCTGAACACGTAATACCAAATTGTTTTACGTTGGTTTTGTGGCCGCGCGGGATATTTTTGCTGGTCTTCTGCACTACTTTCGATTACAGCGTTTTTGTGTGTCGTGAATATTGTGGTAGGTATCCTAGAAAATATGTGAGCGAAATATTTCGGAGATTTGAGCGACGGATTTTCTGTGTGGAGTAGAATTTTTTTGATTTATTTACCTTTATTATAAATTTTATTTTCATCTAAAAAACGATGCTCATAAATGAACGTAGGTATCAGCTGCACATAAATAATTTTTGAAAAATTGCGTTATAATTTAATAATAAAAAAGGTCTACGAATAAAAATACTGCAACGTTTCGAAAATCGCTATATATCATAGATGAAAACTATCATTATTTAAAATTGTACGAATTTTTCATACTAAATCACCCACATTGCCACAGTGTAAAAACTGTACCAGGCTAATCAGCATATTTACAGTACGTATAGTTTGTAAATTCTTATTTATGACCAATTTTTGCTGTTGCTTAATAATGCAGCAGTAAATTAAGGCTTTAATATAACGTGAAGCCGACGCGGTGGACTGTTCGCTTAGCTTCAGTTCGCTTTCACGTGGTACGAGGCATAAGCGGAGCGAGCAAAGAGCAGCTGCGTGACATTACCGTGACAAGAAAAACAAAATTTTATCGTAAATAAATGCGTAAATTGCCCACATTTTTAACTGTAAACTGAAATTTGTATGGAGCATAAATAAAGAAATAATTTTGGAGGTTGTTCTGAATTAAGTTTTTTTTTATTCAATATTATTTTATTTTGTTGATAGATTTTAGGACAGGATTTAATCTAGATTTCTAGATGCAATTAACATCTGATTAATTCAAAATAATATAATTATAGTAATAATATAATTATAGTTGATAAATATGAATCCTTAGCAAAATTTAATTTGAAATGTTTGTTTGAATTCATTTGTTGCGAATACCTACTTTATTTTAATAACAGATAAAATACGAAGACTGGTCCCATTACAAGTTTAATAGCACCTTCGCACCGACGCTCCTCATTTTAAAACTGAACTACTACTCCATTGCGGGTCTTATTCCCATAATTACTTGTTATTATAACTTTTACGGTGCAATATTCCATTTGGAAAGGTTTATTATGGGCACTTTAATTACCTGTATGATAATAGTATTGCTAACGTAATGTGAGCAGGAAGTTAATTCATTTGTAATTTAAAGGTTTATAGCGTAGGACGCATTATAAACATGTCTAAAAATATTATCGTATTTTTAATAAAAGTACAATAAGAACAGAATTCTATGGTTACGATATTAGCAAAGACACAAGTTGGAAGATTTGGATTTCAGTACCTACAAAAAAACTCGATCAAAGTAATAGTAAAAGCGAAGTTCATTTATTGATTAAAACAAGCCTAGACAATCGTCTATATGTCAACTAGGCGACAAAACTGGTTTTTGTTGTCTAGAAATTTGGGAATTTACTTCTTCATCTGCCTAGCCTTTTCCCAACTATGTTGGGGTCGGCTTCCAGTCAAACCGAATGCAGCTGAATACCAGTATTTTACATGGAGCAACTGCCTATCTGACCACCACAACTCAGTTACTGGGTACTACGATACCGCTTGGTAAGACTGGTTGCCACACTTTCAGGCTTCTGACGACCTGTAACGACTGTCAAAGATTCACGAATGACAGCCGGGACCAACAGCTTAATGTGCTTTCTGAGGCACGGAGTGGTTTTGATATGTTAAGATGGTCAGTCATCCACGGAGCAACTGCGGCAAGCGTAGCTTAACTTGATCGATCGATCCGTGCGGCTGTTATTTTTTGGCCACAAGGTTGGGTAACCACTTATTGATTTTTTTTAACAGCTACCCCACCGTACCTAATGTAGAACAAAGAAAAGCATAAATACTTTTTTATATAAATAAATACGTTATTTTATTCATAAATACGTTCTTTCTTTCATAACTCCCACTACAGTGTGAATGCCAACTCTGTACAGCGGGCTAATTGCGTAAGACACTATCAGTAGCAATGGGTTTCATTTTGACAGTTCAACAACATACATTGCGTTGTTTACGTTATTCAGCCGACTCATTTTTCGAACATGAAGAATTAGCAATATCCTTCAAAATGATAAATAAAATAAAAATATATACATATATAAATAAATAAATAAATAATGATTCATATTTAGATTAATAGTGAGTTACGCAATTAGGGTGCAGAGTGACGTACAATTTTTGTATGAGCAGACTGGATGTTGTTAGACTGTGACTCAGTCAACCCGCTCGCCGCTTACACCTCACACCAAAAGTACCAGTTACATCGCTACGTGATTTATCGTCCGCTACACCACGCTAACTTATTACCAACGTTTATGTTGAGCGAATATGTACGAGATCATGTATTTTGTATATACCGAGTATATGACTTAAGATACGTACGTACTAGGTATGTACGTATGTGGCCGCCATTACTTTTATCGTGACTCGTTAGCTGTGAGGCACTTTCGGTCTCAGATTAGATACGAAAATGGGTTATTGTATAAGTTTGTTAAGCCACTGGGATTTTTCATTAAATACTAGCAGCGCTCCACGGTTTCACCAGCGTTAGTTTCGATCCCATAGGAATATCGGGATAAAAAGTATCCTATGTGTTAATCCTGGTTATAAACTATCTGTGTACTAAACTTCATCCAAATCCGTTTAGTAGTTTTTGCGTGATTGAGTAACAAACATCCAAACATCTTCACAAACTTTCACACTTGTAATATTATAGAGTAGGATAGGATTAAGTTTTTTTTTAAATTGCTCGGTTATCATCGGTGTAACAGCAGTGGTGGCCCAATGTTAATGGCGGAGACTTACAAGTTGTAGGTCGTAGGTTCGAACCCAGGCAGGCGCTTTACTTTTGTGTAAATTATTTCATCACTACTGCTCCCAGAACGGTGAAGGAAAACATCTTGAGGAAACCGGCATGTCCTAGAACCAATTATTCGAAGACATGTGACATCTACCAACCCGCACTGGGCCCGAGTGGTTTATTACGGCCCATTCCCTAGCTTCGAGAGGAGGCCTGTGTCCCGGCAGTGGGAACATTAGGTATAGGCAGATTGTGCTTTGTAAATTAGGCTTAACTTACGATCAACTTGGATCAACGATGTATATGCAATTTCTGAGATGAATATAAGTAAAACTAAAGAATAAGCTATTCAAAATGAACTGTATTACGCGCTTATTGCAGTTTAAAATAAAATGCGGAAACATTCGATGTGCGTTACGCCATCGCGAGATCACGCTTTATAATCCTAATAAACTTTTGAAATTGTTTCGTTTTATACGTAAGAGAACACTCACATAGGTACCGCATCTCAGCCATAATCCACAGAAAAAAAACAACAATAAACAGAAAAAAACTGATTACTCAAAAAGAGGGAAAGGTACAGTCCATTCACACTTATTTTACCTCTGATTTAGCATCTCTATCCAAATCACAATGATCTTTATTCTCATTCCAATAAGGTTACTGTTGGATTGCTGCCACTGCAGTACTGACAAGTGAGTCAAAATCATTGTACCTAATCTTTATTCTCGTCACAATAAGGTTGCTATTGGGTTGCTGCTGTCAGAGGTAAAATAACTGTGGTAAGTAAGTATTTTTAGAGCCTCCGATAAAAAAGATAAAGGTCAATATACACTTCTCCATTTCAATCTGTGTGCACAACGTCAATGATTAAAGGGCCTTTTCCAGCGATTCCTTTCATCATAGTTTCTGAGATTTTTGGAAAAAACATCACATTGAATGGGTTTAACCTGTAAAAGGCTGTATGTGTGTGTGTGTGTGTGTGTAACTGTTTGTAGATTCAGTTATGTTAGAAGGTTTCATGTTAGAGGTCGAGATTTGAGCCAGTAGTTCCGCAGATATTGTAGTGTGATTCGCAGATATTCGGATTAAATTGTGTCCTTTTTACATATACAATGCTGTTTACTTTTAATGTTTTTTTTTTACTTATATCTTTGTTTTGATCACCAATTTAAATTAGAAAACATACAACTCAACTAATTATCTTTTTCTTTTCTTCAGGTAAACATCCATAACTATTAAAATCTACAATAGTTACTCCCGAAACGGTCACAAGGGGTAGGTAAGCCTTTTAAGATAAATGTTTGTGCCTTAGGTTGGCGATTTTAGACTTAGGAACATTAACCACAAGTCCAGGTTTCTTCACGATGTTTTCCTTCACCGATATCAATGATGTCGAAGATAAACTCAGAATATGCATATAAATTGAAAAACTCACATTTTATTAAATCAGTTTTATTAAACCATAATTTTTAAAAAGTCCTAAAAGAGAGACCCTAACATTTTAGGGCGGGTTGTTTTACTTCCACTTTTCGCACGCGTACGGCGCTAACTATGATCAAACCAAAAAAAGCGTTAGTTCACAAAATTATGGCTTTGACTTACATCAAACAGTACGTATTTTAGGTTAACCAACCGTTTGAAACAACCGGCCCTTAAACTATTCCGGTTGGATTTCAACAACAAAACTGAAGGCGACCAGCACATCTAAGCCTCGTTAAATAGCAGTCAGTGTCATAATTATGGACAGCTCACAGCCCTTGAACGCAGTTTAGATGTGCTGATAGCGTTCAGTTTCATTTGTGAAATTCACCCTCAATAACATAACCGAATCTGACGATAGATACAAGATGGCAAGTGTAACCGTGCCCTAAGCAGAATATTTAATATTCATTTATGCTAACAACAGCGACATCTGTCGGAGAACAAAGAAGCTATTATCTTCAGTACAAATTGCTTCCTGGGAATTATACCTTAGATTTAAATTATTGCAGTAGGTAGGTATAAATAGAAACAATCGAATCCAACTGTAAATATTTTGTGTAATGCAAAATCGGAACCTAATATTCCTTTGAAGTGATAATTTTTAAAACAAAAATGAGATAAAAACGGTTTTTCAAACAAGTATCTTGGAAACGCTGACAATGAATCCTTTATGAAATAAGTCGTAATAAAAAAAAAATTGTTTCAGGATCATTAATAAATTTGTCCTACACAATCAAAATCATAAGTTACTTACTGCTGTCAATTCCATTGAATATCCGATATGAAACAAGCAGAAACTATAACAACACGATCCCTCCACGATACTCAAAGCAATTCCTTATATTGCGTTCACAAGTTTCCCAATACTTATAAGTGCAATAACGTATTCTCTAAACTCAAAACCGTTACGAATAAGCGTTACTATAAGCTATAATCCATAAAATCCCGGATGTATGTACCCGGCAGTTTGACGGGAGCCACCCCTAAATAATGGGCGGAATTTCGCGCCATAGACCAGAACATAAACTATTAAAGAGATGCCAACAACCGGCTATAGTACGATTTTATGACTCGCTTTTGCATATTGAACGGTATGAAGGCACTTCAGATTGGCAAGTCTTCTTTTTAATTTTTCTGATATTTAATGTGTTTATGCTTTAAAACGTTTGCCAAGAACTCTTAGATACAGTCATGATAAATAACTTTTGTATGTTAGATTCGTTGAGACACTGAAGCTTTTTATTAATGTCCCACTGCCGGGCAAAGGCCTCACCAGAGCTGCCAAGGACCAATCTTTATTAAAGGAGTCCAGCTCATCTCGGTTTCCTATACTGAAACTGCTATAAATTAAATTAATTTTAATTCGCAAGTCATAGATTGATGAGTTATGTTCACTTCATTAATGTTATCATCACCATGGTGAACTGAAAAAGAAATTCGCATCGTAAACCAACAGTTTTCAAATAGGACAGGATATCCTGAATTTTATTGCAGAAAAAAATCTTCCCGTACTATCTATAATAATACACACAAATAAGTAACGCTGTGGTTGGGATACCAACAATACAATTATAGTCTGTTATTGTGATTATAGTGAGACGATAGAAAATTGGTTCGCTTGGGCAAAGTATAAACAACAATAAACGAGCAGGCATTTAATAACTAATAAATTCCCTGCATAATATAGTCTACGTTTTATTATTAGCTACCGAAACAAATAACCAAAACTTAACCAAAATATAAGTACATATACCATCAACAATGTCTACAAATAATTAGAATGAAAATAATAAACGAACGTAAATCAATCAAAAATCTTATTGCAACGTATTTTATCCTCCTTCCATATTTATTATCCTTCTGCCGCGGCCGGTTCAGCTTCGGCAGGTTCAGCTGGCGCTTCACCCTCAGTAGCACCTTCAACGGCCTCAGCAGGCGCTTCGCCCTCGGCTGGCGCTTCACCTTCGGCTGGCGCTTCGCCTTCAGCTGGCGCTTCGCCTTCAGCTGGCGCTTCGCCCTCGGCTGGCGCTTCGCCTTCGGCAGGCGTTTCACCCTCAGCTGCTGGTGTTTGAACTTCTTCTACGGGTGTCGCACCTTCCGCGGCCGCTTCAGCCGGTGCTCCCTCTTCAGCGGCTGGGGCCGCAGCTTCAGCAACTTCTGCCTTCTCAGGTTCAGTTGGCGCTCCAATGCTCTTTCTCTGCATAGTTTGCGACTTCCGTGGTTCGGGCACCGGAGTTGGCGCTTCTTCACCTGGTGGAGCTGCTGCGGCTGCAGGAGCAGGTGGAGTTGCTTCTCCCTTTTTGCCTTTTTCTTTTTTCAGTTTTCGCTCCAAAGGCAGATAAAGTTTATAATCTTGTGGCAACTCTTCTTCAGTGTATAGCTTTTCACTAAAGTAAATTCGTCTTAATCTTGCATTAGCATGTATTTGAACTCGTAAAGTTTCTATAAATTGTGTTCCGTACGCCCTTCTCGTGAAATCGGCAAGATTAAACTGTATTTGATTCCAACCACCTGCTAAACCGATAGGCATAGTTGTACAAAAAGGTTTGATCTTCGTAGTAGATTGGAAATTGGAAATTCTGAAGCGCCTCCTCAAGTTTTTATCATCAAGTACAGTTATCTCGAAAGAAAAATAACGCTTCAAGTTCTTTACAATCATGACAAGAAAGGGTAGTTTTATCCCTAACACTTGATTGTTCTTTGGACATGTTATATACGTAGTTGCAACGTTTGTACTCACGATTTCGAGGACTATAGAATTGACTTCACTGTCAGTGAGCCGTTTTATGTGTCCATTTTTCACTTCCATATCCCATATCGCCAGAGGGTTAGCCCCACAACTGTAAAATATAGACAACAATCCATTTTGGTATGTGTTTTTGAACATCGTTTATTGATTAGTTGAAAAATAGCAAAAAAAAGTGTTAATTATTATCAGTTTGAGACACGTTTGCAGTTATTGTATACTCTGATTGTTTATCATTTCTACATACTGTTTGACGTTTGCCTTTTGACATACATTGACAGATATCGATTCATAAAAACGAAAAGTAAATGGCTTAATTATACAAAAAGGATTTTTACAAAAAGTTATTGCGCCCATTCCAACAATATCCATCTAATTACTGATTTTACTGAGTGCAATACTACATGCAATAACAATAATTTAATTGAATAAAACCCTTCTGAAAAATAATACGTTAGCTTTTTGGAGGTGCTCCTGAATAGGTAATAAAAATATTAAACGTTGTTGAATTATATATTTATTTATTGCTAAGCTGATCAAAGGACTTCCTCAACTCATCAATGAAAAAACAAACTTCAATTTTCGGGAAACGATTACAACGAGTCTTGTCGCGACCTAGACTACAGCCAGAGGTCACACAGACCACTTTATACTATAGAAAAAAAACGTGAATCGCACTTATCTAAAACTACCAACTGGCCGTCCGTTCCGAAACGACCAAACATTGTTGGTCGGAGTTTCTGCAGCCAAGATTGCGCCCACGACAACGACCAGTCTTAGTCGTGGTCACGTGGTGCGCGAGGTCCTTTTAGGTGTCACGACCTGGGCAAGGTACACCGTGGTTATAATAATAAAATTTAATCCACATAACTATTTAGTCTTCACAAAAACTTTCATCTTAATAAAAACAAGTGATCCGTAGACTACTATTTATTCAATTAATCTTAAAAAAACAAGTCGAACCGTAGACAGTTATTATAACTAACAATGTTTTTTGGTATTTTATTTTTGTAGTTAAACATTAGTAACATTTGAATATATATATATATATTTATAAGTTTACTAGGTATAATTTGACCAATTCTCATAAGTTTGCTTGAAAATACTAACTTCTAAAACCAGATGGCCATGCCAACCATCTGATTATTGGGTCAACACAATAATACACAGCATAAATTATTCTTTCTTCAGTCGGTTCTAATTGGTTCCTATGTCTTCTTTCGCTTCAGTTGCCACCTCCTAAACAGGTGCGTCTACTACTGTGACTACGCCCTCCGTTTGTACTGCAGCTTCTACTGATTTTTCTTTTACTAGTTCAGTAGTATCTGTAGCAGCGTCTTCTGTTGCCGGAGCTTCTGCTGCCGGAGCTACTGCTGCCGGATCTTCTGCTGTCGCAGCCTCTTCTGCCGGAGCTTCTGCCGCTGGAGCTTCTGCTGTCGGAGCTTCTGCTGCCGGAGCTTCTGCTGCCGGAGCTTCTGCTGCCGGAGCTTCTGCTGCCGGAGCTTCTGGTGCCGTAGCACTCTCGTCAGGACCGCTTTCTGCCACAGCACCTGGTTCATCAGCTGGAGCAACCGGAGCGTCAGCCGCCACATAACTCTGATCAGGACTTCCTTCTCCCGCAGCAATCGAAGCTTCAGTCGGTGGTTTAATAGTAACTTCTACTTCAGCGCCTTCTACAACCTTAGACGGCCTTCTTTCGATTGCTTGTAATGATTTGGTAACTTTTGAAGCTGAAGCTGATTTAGAGTCTCTCTTCTTCAGCTCTGCACTTTTTTCCTTTTGAGGTTCCACAACTGCTTCCTCTGTTTTGGGTTTAGATAAAGCTGCTGGTTTTTTCAAAGGTATAAACAGTTTATATTCTGCGGGCAGTTGATCTTCTGGAAGGATTCTGTCTGCAAAATATATCCGCCTTACTCGAATATTAGCGTTTAT
This sequence comes from Gortyna flavago, assembly GCA_963669345.1. Classification (NCBI taxonomy): domain Eukaryota; kingdom Metazoa; phylum Arthropoda; class Insecta; order Lepidoptera; family Noctuidae; genus Gortyna; species Gortyna flavago. Next base: position 6,755,925 of record OY770143.1, on the reverse strand, counting down.
TTTAAATTTTTGAACTTCTACGAATTGCTTTTTATACGCCCTTCTACAAAAATCTGACATATTGAACTGGATTTGGTTCCAGCCCTCAGATAGAGCAATGGGCATCACGGTACATAGTGGTAAGATCTGCGTTGTACTCTGGAAGTTTGATACGCGAAATCTTCTTCTAGTTCCAGTATCATCCAATATAGTAACTTCAAACGAAAAATATTTCTTCAAGTTCTTAACAATCATGATCAAAAACGGCATCGTTATTCCCAGTACCATTTTACCTTTAGGACATATCATGTATGTTGTACTTACATTAGTTCCTCCTATTTCTAAAACTGTGGACTTTATATCCTCGTCCAAAAATTTAGTTATATACCCATCTTGGGTGTATGTATCCCAGATGTTCAGGGGTTTAGAACCGCAGCTAAAAAATATTGTAAGCAAACCGCGTTGATAAGATTCCCTATACATATTTGAAAAACATTTATTATAATATTCTGTGATAATAAAAATCTGTCTCTCTTATCACACTCAAATCACACTCATATATGATCATAGAGGAACATTTTTAATCCGCTGTTGATTCTGTCAAAGAAATGTCAAGAAAAATATAAAAATTGTTTTTCTGTAAGAAGGATTCATGCTTTATAATGCTACCTACTGAACTATCCCTTCCAAATATTTATAATTAACTAGCTGACTCGGCCACGCGTTGCTGTGGCTAACGTTTTTGTTATATTTTTTTTTTCTGTCCTATCTTAAACTGCACACGGTGCACAAATTTGATTAAAATCGGTTAAGTAGTTTAGGAGTCCATCGCGGACAAACATCGTGACACGTAATTTATATATAAAGATAATAAAAAATTCTACAGTTACGAAATTTAGTTCATAGAAAATTGATTCACCACTTAAAGTACTTCAACGCGCAACAGTTAAGTTAAATTTTGCTTGAACTAAGTATATTTATACTTGTTTATAGTCACAGCTTCTATCTAACTTATGAGAGACATTTCAGCATTGTTATGAAGAGGTAAAAGACCAAATTCAAACTCTTAAGTACTTTAGAAGCGACGCCGGCGGAAATTTGGGTTTTGCCAACCCTAGTAGGTAGGTAGGTACCTACGTTGGCACCCTTTTATCGTGATTCGTCTATAGCAGTATTTACCGTAAATTCTCTCCAAAGAGCTGTTGTATCGTCAAAACGATTTGAAGATCGATCTAGGTAGAATAGAAATTACCCTACTCGTATGTACAGGACTAGAAGGAAATAAAAGCCGCACGGGTCGATCTTCAAGGTTTAGTACCGCTCCCCGAGATTGGTCCGTGGATGGGTGACCATCCATTACCGACCCCTCCGTACCTCGGAAAGCGGTGGTCCCGGCTGTCATTCGTAAATCTTTGGCAATCGTTACGGGTAGTCAGAAGCCCAACACAAGTATGACAACCAATCTTACTATGGGGTATCGTGTTACCCAGTACCTAACGGTATTGTGGAGATCAGATAAGCAGACGGTCCATGTAAAATACTGGTATTCAGCTGCATCCGGTTAGGCTGAAAGCTAACCCCAACATAGGAGTAAAAAGATTAGGTACATGACAGCCAGAAGAAAAATTCAATGTGAATGAAATATTTTTATATTCAATTCTCACGCAAATAAGACTCAATTGCAGCAAATAGCTTAACTATTGCTGTGGGCGACGATTGACAATTTCTCGCCACTTATGCATTAAACAAATTTGATATCCAATACAGATCCAATCACGTATTTCTAAGACACCAAATCGGCTTGCAAACTATGCTATATCTATCGTGCCCGTCGTGTCATTTAAAATTGGAGCGAACTTTTTACTTCGGAACTTAGCAACCAAGGAGGTAACTAATCAAAGTTTTATTTAAATTTAGAACTGGCTTGCAAATATTAGGTATATTTATTTTAAAGTAAAGAAGAAACAAAATGAACATTTAACAAAATAACGTTGTTCGTCAAATATTGATTATAGAAATTATAATTAAGTAGCAGCGCCCCGCGGTTTCACTCGCATAAGTTTCGATCCCATGAGAATATCGGGATAAAAAGTAACCTATGTCCTTTCCCCAGACACAAACTATCTCTATACCAAATTTCATCTAAATCAGTTCAGCGGTTTAAGCGTGAAGAGGTAACAGACAGACAGACAGACTTTCGCATTTGTAATATTAAGTATGGATTCACTTAGTTTGAATTTCCGTGCATTATTTGAGACATGTACTATACAATCGTGGGCCGTAACCAGGCATTGATGGACGAACGTATGTGCTTGGCCCACATTGTCACGTTCGTCCGTAGGCCACTGCTGTTATGTACTATACCTAACTTTAGAACAATTTAGTTTGTTTTCGTGTATTTTAATATATTTTTTTCGTGTGATCGAAGCATAATATGCTTCCTTATTAGTTATTACGGGTTTTTTTTTCTATTTGTTTCACCCATAGGTAATTAACAGACAAGACAGTAAAGTCTTGAAAGGCCTCTCAGGGTCGAGCTGACACAAATTTGTATCGCTTGTGGTACAGACGGGTACCAGCTCGTCCTAATGAACACACTACCCAATTAATTGTTTCAACTGAAGGTGCTTGTATCTATATGATAGCAGACTGCAACGTATTATAACGTCTACCAAAAATAAAGTAAGAACATGTTGTTAACGTAACTTTCAACATCAGACAGCTGGGAACGTCATAATAAATGAGGCGTTCAGACGTAAACACAAAAACTTGTCACATATACGAAGAAATAAAAGTTTTAAAAGAAAACCTCGCTCTCTGTGATTTATCTAGCCATTTGTCATCCTCGACACTAAGAAAATATGTCACGCAAAGCCACAAGTAACGCACACAGACACACTCTGTAACGAATATAACATTTTTGTCGTCTCTAAATCACATGACTTTTCCACTATGCCGGCTGCCCTTAGAGACAGTCGCGCACACTAACAAAAAACACGAGTAGCGGGAACAAAAGAAAAATGAAAAAGTGCCTTTCGACTGTCATGATAAGGAGTGCATGGGCGTGTACCCGTTGTTATTGTGACTACACTGATGCTACATAGCTTTGCTGCTTTTTGCCCCGGATAACGCGTTTGGAACACTGTGCTTTATGTTAGGGGAACCCAGTTAAGATTTCATACCAGTATTTTTTTTTTTACGAAATTAATGGCGCAGAAAACGTGGAGCCGATAGCGTTGACGGATGAATGAAATAAATGAATTAAATTTATTTACGTATTTTCTTTTGAAGAAAACGATTTAATGTGGATCAGGAAATGATAGATGGTATTCTAATCGATATTTAACGATCGTATTGTAATTTGATGCCTGATTCGGCTCCAATATATACACAGAGTAACACAATATAATATACATACAGGGAAACCTGTATGTATATTATATTCGGTTACTTACGTATTTCATTTCTCTGTAGCGTACCAGCAAGGTAAATATTTAGCTTTAGTCTGACCTAATTAACATTATACCTACGTAATTCATATTATTTTATTATTCAATTAACTTTAATCGTAATTTCAAGTTTAATAAGAAAATCTCATAGAAAGCGAACCTAGTTTATTTATTTAAATTTACCAATCCATAGTTCAGCTTATTTTCTTAATGCGTAACGCAGCTTCCAAAGCGATCCAAAATGGCGGACAATTCTAAAACAAAACAGAAAAAATATCCAATACACGACTTTTTAACTGCACAATGCTGAGAAAATTCTAAATTAGAATATCGAAAACTGCAAAAAAGGAAATAGAAACAAAAAAGCAACGATTCAGATGTGCCTGGTATATTTACAGAGCTCATTGCGCGGCGCAACGGAGCGTGGTCTGCATAATGTATCGAACGGTGCGCGATTCCGGCAAAGCTTTGTCTGCGTTATTTACAACCGACCCGTGTATTCACGCGGAAATTGGATTTGTAAAATAAGACACTGTGTAAATAATCTTTATCTAAAACATATCTCAGCGGAGCCGTTCGGCGCCCAAGTTTCACGCCGTGAGCTCTGATTCCCAGCGACCGTTTGTCAGATTACGGAACGGAAATATCTGTGACGCTAATAGAGAGAATAAACGCTTCTTTATGTGCGAACTTGTTCTATGCTAAATTCCCTCCCGTAACATGAAATATGGTGCGATTTTTTTCCGTGTTGCCAACAGAACTGTTCTTCAGGCTAGCCTTTCGTTTGGAAATAATCGTCGTCGCTTCACTGCCCTGGTAGGTACAATGTATCGAAATTAATATCCGGGGACGAAGCGGGCGAACAATTTGTCCACCCGGAATGCGGATAATTAAACCGGCCTGCAGCCGTTTCCTAGCTTACATGAAGCTAAAAATATATGACGCTGTCTACCCGGAATTTAGTTTGTCTGGAAAACTGGACAGATGTCACCAAAAAAAAGAAACAAGAATGTTTCAGAGGTACCTACATAATATAATAAGTATTCAGTTTTATGACAATTGCAGGCCATTGTGTTTTACCGGTAACACTTTTAAACACCAAATTGTCGATAAATTACGCTTTATATGACATTTGATATCCGCATTTTAAATTAAAATAATAGACTAGGTAACATTATAAACCTCCGCACTGAAATAAATACAACACCAAATGTCAGTAAAACCCATTTATTTAAATGAGAGTAGTTAACTTTTATGCTGATAGCTGTAAAAGGTACTTCTATTCAGCATAATATACGTAGCAAGTTAACAGTGGACCTCTAAATACCATCCTTTATTGTATAATGAAATCTGTAACGTACAATTCTCAATATTTTTCAACCTAAAAGTAAATGTTGGCATGGAAAATGTAGACGCTGAGATTATTCCTATAGTGCAAAAATACGAGCTAACAGTAATCTTTATCTGAAACTGCACATTTATCACGATCCCTAATTTAAAATAAAAATACATAAGGATACTTAGCTGCTAGGGCAAATAGCGGATCACATACATTTTCCGCACGGCCATTTTAATCCGTCGTCCGAAATCGCATCGTAAATCCGTAACGTCGATTAGGCCACTGTTTGTCTGAGCCGAGGCAAATAAATAGCAATAGACATCTTGACTGTACGACGCGACGGCGAGGTCGTGCTCGACGATACAATAATGCGATATAAGCCGCGATTTGCGATCGGTAATAAGCTTAATTTTTATTAGTGAAGCACTTTTGTTGGCGATAGTAACTGATGTTCGATTGGGAAAGCCTGTTTGACGTTTGTTTTTTTTTTCTTGATGGAGTTTGTCGATATCGAGAAGTTGATCTTGGTTTTTGTAGACAAGACTGGATTTCTTTGTTACGACATTGAGGTTACAAAAACGAGTGTTTATTATGCTAGAGATAAATAAAGGTACTTTATAAATATTCATAAATTACGCACAAAGTATATCTATTTCACTTACATTGTTAATTTATCTGTTACTTTATTTTTTTATTTATCTGTTAGAGGGGCCCTTGGCTAAATAATAGCAGCCGCACAGGTCGATCGATCAGGTTAAGCTACGCTTGCCGCGGTTGGTCTGTGGATGGGTGACCATCTTTATATACCGAGACCCCTCCGTGCCTCGGAAAGCACTTTAAGCCGTTGGTCCCGGCTGTCATTCGTGGATCTTTGACAGTCATTACGGGTAGTCAGAAGCCCGAAAGTCTGACAACCAGTCTTACCAAGGGGTATCGTATTACCCAGTAACTGGGTTGTGGAGGTCAGATAGGCAGTCGCTCCATGTAAAATACTGGTATTCAGCTGCATCCGGTTAGACTGGAAGCCGACCCCAACATAGTTGGGAAAAGGCTAGGCAGATGATGATGATGTTAATTTATCTGTTAACATTTTTCTACCCTGAGATTGTTCTCTCTTCGAATCTATTTTTACCATGACGTTTGTCGCAAAACATGCAATCAAAGTGACATCTGCGCTGCCACCGACGCGACGTGTGGAAGCGGCAAAGATTTGGGAAAGCATGATTTAAAATACAGTCGTTCCAGCGACACGAAAAAAAAGAAGACCATGATCGACATTAAATGATAATGATAAATGATTTTATTCCTGTGAGTAAGTTTGTACAAACACTTTTACACAGGTCGGCGTTTCCTATCTGACTACTCTGAGAAAAAAAGGTCACAAGTCTCTTTTAAAGTCCAGTCATAATCTTGGTCAGATCAATGTGAAGACGATATATATTATATTGGTGTCTGAAATGGTCTTTTGAGGACAGAACCACACAGATTGAGTGGACCTGTCCAGTCAGTGCACGCATTCATCAGTAATCGTGCAGCTCAACTCAGAACTTAAGGAGCTGAACTATATGTATACATATAGGATATATAATATTAAAACAGTATTCCATGACAACAAGTAAAAAAAACAGTTTTCATATTTACTAGAATACAATGAATTTGGTTCACGTATCAGAAGGCCAATTCTCGTAATTTAAAATGTTGAAAATCTAGTCGCAGTCTCATCTCAGCGACAAACAAATGTCAAAAACATGTCAAAATGTAGGGAAATTAGAGGCATTTTTTGACAGATTGAGACTGAGATCAGACTGTGAACGTTCTTAAAATTACGAGAATTGCCCCTCAGATATTTTATGCAGTGTAAATAAAGATTCTGCCAAGAGGCCGTGCCAAGACTGCCAGCTAGGCTCTATCGCGTGCCAATGCCAGATATAAACAAAGTACCTCAAAAATATTGCCAAGTTTTAAATTACATTTCAGAATTAAATAGCTTTGCATTTTTTTTTTCTTTTTCGTTTTCGAACTAGTAGAACCATCGGGGTAATTAGCAATGAATTTCATTTTGACAGTTTAACAACATTCATTGCGTTATTTATGTTGTTGAACAGACCCATTTTTCTAACATACGAAACAATGGATTATCAATATCCTTCAAAATGATTCAGATTGAGATTGATAGGGTGTTACGCAATTAGGATGCGTGTCATAGACGCACGTGATCTTTCTGAAGAACATCACCAATAAAGTCACTATTATGTCCTTCCAGAGCTTGGAAACACCGGGAGGTGCTCGGCATTTCCACTAACCCATTTATATTTTTCTCTTCTTTCCTTTACTTTCATACCCAGCAATTTGTCACCAAAGAACGGATAACCCTTTAATTCCTAAGTGTACAAAAGAAAACCACTGACCTACCCTTAATCTGAAGCGTCCATCATTTAATTTTGCCAGTGTAAAACAAATTTGTTAGGCGCGTCGCACTGTAAAAAGTTAATGATATGTGAAGAACCCTAGGAAATCCTTCGTTTAATTGTTAGTAAATTAAATGGCTCGTGCAGGGTCGGCTCTGAAATGAAATAGGACAAATTTTTATGTGATCCACCAGTACATCCCTGGGTAGATTTAGAATATCGAGGATTTTATCGTTGCCATTTGTGATATTAATTTCGGATGAGGATACAGTTGATTTCGAAGGTAAATGAATTGGAAAAGGTTGGTTCATTTATATCCTCATTTCTAACAAAATAAATACACCATTCCAAACCTCCTTTGTTTAATTAAACTTTTCTCTTTTCAAAGAGTAAACACAAATAAGTTCTAATGAAACACCTCTTAAACTAAGAAGCATCTTTACAATCCCCATAAGGCCACACGCTCACTGGCACCGCCACTTAAAACTGCAGTAAGCAGGCGTTCAATAAACTGAAGTGTGAATATAAAAGCGACTTTATAGTCCGTGGTAGTGTTTACAGCCACCACTTACTATCTCTAATGGGCCATGTGTACTTTATTGTCGAAAATTGCATTTTACCCGGGCGAAAATTCCAACACCTATTTTGTCTTTAGTACTTGCCTTTGTGACAGCAACTGGGTAGGTAAAAAAGTTGCCCCCTGATGCCCACTGAGCGTCTGCAGAGATGTGGGCGTTAAGGGTATACGATGTTTTATAGGATTGTCGTATTGTTTTAATAGATTGTTTGGTGGAAGGAACGTTTGGAGAGTTTTATTTAAAGGTTGTCTGCAAAAGTCGACCTTATGTAGCGTAGGCTGGTAGTATCATAACACAGGTAGTCAGGTTGCATTCGAACAGTCAAGCTAGTTTAGAATGAACTTTTTCAGTAGGTATTAAGCTTTTTGTTTGAAAAAATCATTGATAGTATAGGCGCGTTCATGTAAACTTTTTTCGCTTGGAATAAATAGTACGATAACGTTTTATCATTTAACGCCCCCACACAATATTCCACTCTATACTTACTCATTACAAAACTGTAGTTTTTCTATGAATGACAGTTGCTCTTATTTCTAACCGATCGCTCCGACAATGATACAACTTGAACATCAAGACTATTTGATGAAGTGCTGATAAGTGATCACCTGATCACTTTGTCATTCACTAGGTACAGTCAACTGCACATCAGTAATAACACTTGTTCTAAGAGAACCGCCTTTACTGCTACGACATAAAGGCGCTGTCAATTGCAATTTGTTACCACTGATATGAATATTTTAATACGGATGGCAGGGAACAGCATTTTTTTTTTTAAATAAGTTATCGACTAAAAACGGGCTAGTTCAGAATCATGTACTAAATCCACGGTATTAGGTTGCGCGTCATTGTCCCTACCAACCTGATTAAAAAAACGCATCTTGAATATCTTGTAAACTAAACGAGAAAACATATTTTTTTCCTTTGGACTCAAACGCCTATTGAAACCATCGGCGGAGCTTTCTAAAAGCCTGTTATTGAATAATAAAAGAGAGTGTTTTTCATTCGCTCTAACGGTGATTAAGATATACAATCGGGGTTCGCAAAATGGAAATCTATCGGATTGCTCAAAGCCATCCCTTAGTTCACGTCGCACTTATCTCGGGGATTATCCCTAGTAATGACCATCGCATGTATTTTAGTTAGACCTAACGTACCAATGAATGTGCCGGGGTCACAACCAAGATGGTGACGCTACAAATTATATATTTTATTCATCCCTCCTAAATACCTTTATTTAATCACAGATTGAGGAAATTCGCAAAATTCAGTAGCTTCTACCTAATAATTTGCTCAGAAATTGAGAGAAAGAAAACAATTTTTCATTTCGGCGGCCATTTTGCTTTTTAAGGCAATAAGAGCAACCGGAAATTTGATAAATGTCCATTGGGTCACAAATTAAAGCAATATTAAATAAAAATATGTAAGGTGTACCTATACAGAATAGAAAAAAGAAAAAAATACGTTGTATTTAAAAAATAAATAGTAGGTTCAATTGTAACTGTGTACCAAAGATATTTACATTTTATGTAGATAAACGGAATTAAATAAAATGTTTGCAAACTTTCTTCGCTTGGATATACAATTTCGTTGAAATATTTACCTAACAGCTTCGTTAAAATTTAACTGTTGGATATTTGGATATTGTAATCGTTTTTTAAACTGAAAGCCTACCTACCCAGCAGAAAATAAAACTGAAACAATATAAAAGTCATAAAAAAATTATACAGTGTCGACTTACATTAATATTATAAAAAAAGAAAATATGTCGAAGCTTCGAACAAAAAAGAAATAAGTTTCCCCATACAGATAAAAAACCACTTCATTCTGAACCGAACACGAAGATTACTAGATAAAATAAATTCCATATATCCACGGAATCGAATATAATGATGTCTGACTGAAAAAGGCCGGGTGTCCTCGTAAAAAGTCGTCGGTACAAAATTCCGTTACGCTTTATCAACACTAATGGCTTGCAAATAGCTCCACCAATCGTCTTACACTCTTATATCATTCGCAGTTCACCCGCTGCATTATTCAGTATTTTGCTTTTTAATATTCAGACGACATATTTGAGTCTCCTTTCAATTTTTTCCCGTGCCTCTCTCGTGTACCGGTGTGCGCGGAATTTTGAAAGCTACTTATTGATGTTCCTTACTTAATCCCAACATATCACGCCGAAGGCGGGTGGCACCATTTATTTTTTTTATCAATACCGCTGTGGGCCCCTCTTGTTCTCCCGTTCCACTCATTTTTTATAACCTATAGAGTATAGACGTTGGATTTATAGTGGTTGATTTTCACCGATATCGATGAAGTCTCTATCGGGGCGGCGGCGGCGCTAGTAATTTATACGGGGAAGGAATGGATTCATAGCCGGACGGATTAAAAAGAAAATGAAAGCAAAATATATGGGTCTGTCGATCGAGCGCTGAAATAGCGAGCTGCAGGTTGGTTTAATTATCGACATTCCTGCAGCGGGGCCGACAAATTGTTTTTGTCGGACGGCGTACGTCGGACGATATTTCATTATTATAACCGCGATATCGAGGTGGCGTATGATACGACACGTATTTACGACACTATTTATAGCTGAACGATTAATTTTGTCGTGGTGATTTTAATATTAAATTGGTTTTAATATTATCGCTCATTTGTTATCGATGCGTGACAAATGCATTACTATGCTGCTAATTAATTTATGGTATTATGTATGCTGGAAGCTCTGAGCCACAAATGTTTCGGTACGGGTATATATTATCCATCGACAGAATATTATGGACCTGACTACTATATTTCTGCTACATCATTTATTAGAAAATGTACCTAAAATACAGATTACCATAGGTCCAACATCAAAGATAGAACTTTTTCAATAGGTACTCAAACCACTTGCTGGCAGTATTGGCTATCGACAAACCCATTGAACTATTCAAAACTGTAATATCATCGAAACTTATAAAAGTGAAGCACTCCACTTTGCGGTTAGCCGACGCAGCGCTGATGGCCCATGAACAATCGTTGCGCTGGGGCATACATAGACAATTGTTGGAGCTGGGCTATAGACAATCGTTCGAGCTAATATATCCAGTTGCTGGCTCTGATACTGAAACGCAAGCACTTTACAAGCGCCACTCTATTGCCTACGATGATACTTGTCTAGATGTGACCAAATTCTATCGAGTGTTTGTAGAACAGTTCTTTTTTTTCCAACGAACAATAGAGGTAACTATGAGATGTATTGTAACCATTATTCTTCTTCTTGTAAATTGACTTCCTACTAAAATTTATCCTACCAGTAAGTCGCTATTAATGTATTATTACTATGACAACAAAAATTTTAGATAAGTAATTTACCAAAACTTACACAGGTACTTACAAAATTACCCCTCGTTCAGCATGCTCAAACATTCTCCTTTATGAGATGATGTCTTTATCAAATAGAATCAATTGAACCAATTGTACCTCACCAATGGTTAACGCAAGCTACTTCTATAAGGTTATCCACTCACATGGCTATGTTGGTTATATTTCTCACATTGTCACAATATAACTAACCTTATAGTAAGGGATATCAATCATCGGTGGAATCAACATCAATCATTTAGTATAGGTTCCATGACACTGCGAAAAGAAATGACTGACATACTAGTAATTATACAGGTAACAAATGTCCAGGATGTGACGTGCCACGCAAGGTATGATCAATACCACATTGCATTTTATTCCCTTCTTGTGACAAATATTGTCATGTATTGAGGACAATGCTGAGCTGTAGAGGACCATGCTTTTGAGCAGTCCATAAATCTGCTGTCAAATGGTAGCTCACCAAATCACTTAACATCTGAACTCCACATCCTAATTGCTTAACAGACTATCAGTCACAATCTGAATAATTTTGAAGGATATTGCTAATCCATCGCTTGATATGTTCGAAAAATTTGTTTGCTCAACAACGTAAATAACGCAATGAATATTGTTGAACTGTCAAAATAAAAGCCTTTGTTGGTACTGTTATGCTAATAGTACCAACAAAGGCTTTTATTTTAATACGCAATTAAATCGCAGGGGTTAGTTACTGATCATACACACATACGCATTTATTCTCGTCAACACAGAAACAATAATTTTCATATAATTTTATAAAATACGCCCTCTAACCTCCAGTTACGCCCACCAATAACTTACAAATAACCTAACAAAGGCGACACTTCCAGCATCCATTACCCGTTTATAAATCAGTGCTGAAACCATTTCGGCGGATTGCCTGCAGTAACGGTTGCACTTATTGCCGATTCTCCTCTCAACCCCCGGCCCTTGAACACTTCGTCCTGTGACCATCCCCTGCCTCCCCTGGAACCCCTGATCGTTAACATGGCCACTTCATTTGTTCAAAGGCCAATGAACTTAGGCAGTAATAAAGTACCTTGTAAATGGATTCTGAGGTAGTATGAAAACAAAAGATGTTTTTCCTAGGAGGTTGTTTATCGGTGTTTCTGCCAGTGGAAAGTTTTCAGCGATAATTTAATCGTATTTCAGCTGCTCTATATTTTTTCCCTGTAAAACGAGAAGTACATTTTAAAATTCGACTAAAAGGTAGACTAGTAATAGTGAGAACAGCTTTATACAAAAGAAAACATAATCAGCCTATAATGTTCCCACTGCTGGGACACATGCCTTCTCTCTGTAAGAGGAAGTGGGCTGTAATCCACCACGCAGGCCCAGTGCGGGTTGGTAGATGTCACACGTCTTCGGATTTTTGGTTCTAAGACATGCCGGTTTCCTCACGATGTTCTATGTGTTTATTTTTATGTAGTCGTCCCAATTGGTAAACATGTAGGCTAAAGGAAAATGACAACACAATGATTGTATTGGAATCCAAATCTATTTATGTTATATAAACGGAAAAATATCAAAGGACCCGATCTTTTGTGGCTTCGACTTAGTGTGCTTTGAGGTTTCCTATTAATTTGTACCATAATGAGCATTTTTTCTGCCTACCGCCCAATTACCCAATCAAACACCTACTGGGGTAGCCGATATAATTTTTTCCCGTGTAATTTGCCAATTTTTCCATTCTAGCTGTTGCCACTCAAGTAAATATGACCAATTACCCGGAGCCACCCATTTCACGCTACTTACTTTCAGATGGCGGTTAATTTTAAGAAAATTTCTACTAAACTGTTTAGTTGGTCGATAAGTTATTAAAGAGAGGGTGGAGTTTAGGGAAGCTTAGCAATTATGGCTAACGTTAGGTTAATTAACTACATAACCTCCTTCCTTTAGAACGTCAAAGTAAAAGTTTTTTATTTGTTAAACATCGATGTAAAAAAATTAAGTAACATGTTTTAAGGTATTAAAAGGGGCTTGTGGCTAAGCAATAACAGCCGCACGGGTCGATCGATCAGGTTAAGCCACGCTTGCTGCGGTTAGGTGTCCGTCTTCACATACCAAGGCCCCTCCGTGCCTCGGAAAGTACGTTAAACCGGGACAAACCCGGTTGTCATTCGTGGATCTTTGACAGTCGTTTCGGATCGTCAGAAACCCGAAAGTCTGACAACCAGTCTTACCAAGGGGTATCGTATTACCCAGTAACTGAATTCTGGAGGCCAGATAGGCAGTTGCTCCATGTAAAATACTGGTATTCAGCTGCATCCGGTTAGACTGGAAGCCGACCCCAACATAGTTGGGAAAAGGCAACGCAGATGGTGATGATGTTTTAAGGTATCAAAAGTTTTTGTTCTTTCTTTTTCACAACCTAACTAAATGTTCAAAGACAACCATAATCTTTGTGGTAGTAAACATTGCATTGGCTTTATACCTGTTAAAGTGTTACTTACGAAATTCTGAATATATAAATAATCCAACCTATTAGAAGAAAAAACAATGCCATTAAAACTCGCAACTATCGAATTAGTCTTCAACATTTTGGCACCGGCTCTAACTGAGACAAATAGCCTACCAGTTTTTATTCGCAGCCAGAAACCCGTCGGATTCAGACGTAGAACTAATTACATTATCATTAGATTCGGTAGACTGGGCCGTTCAGTTATGGCAACCCTTTTGGCCTGGGATGAAATATTCGGGCACGCCGTGCACGGTGATGGCTCCGCCTCGTTTTGTTAGGGTTGATCGTATTGAAATAGCGGAAGTTATTACGGGGTTAGAGATTAATAAACGAGATTGGATTTAGTGGCTGAAGTTTTGAGAATCAGAATTTCAAATTTTATGAGCAGTAATGGTTGTGAGACACGTGTAAGTAAGGGTGGCTCAACTACAAACGTTTTCCTAAATATAGCCGATGAATTAATTAGTTCGTTGCTAACTTTTCTTTTTTAAATGCAGTAAATAGAACATAGTACCTACACACCACAGACTACATTCAGTACTGTCTCTCCTTCTCACTTAAACCATCCAAAGAAGATTTCCTTCAAAATGGTTGAGCTGAATGGTGCTAATCCTCGAGTCATGTTCGTGAACGGGCGCCGTCAGTAGGGACTGGTCATCTCTTTGCTGCAATGGCTTATTTTAATTTAATTTAATATTTGATTTATTTTTTTATCTTTTCATTACGGACGCTTTTAACGTTCTGCATCGTTCTCACTTGCATATTTCTTTAACATGAATGATGTAACCAATACTTTGTAACCATATTATTTTGATTTAAAAGAGTGTCCGCGGAGTTTCTTGAACGTTCTTTTCCATAGGTAGGTACCTACCATAGTATAGTTAGTTAGTATAGTTGCCCATTCCAAAGCGCAGTAGGTACTACGCTTTGGAAAGGGCAACTAGCTTCATCTTTATGACTGACCGACCTCTTGACAATTCAAGTGCCTGTAATTGGTTTATTTCAAATAATTTGTGCCACCCTTTGTAAAATTTGTACATTCACCACTGAAAATTTCTTGATGGAATATACCTGATAACACTTTGCGCAACCTGGGAATCGAACGCTGGACCTGCTCGGTAGTAGCATTGCGACCAACGAGGGACACAGTAAATAGAAGTTGCTGTGTTTATTTAGTGCCTACATAAATTCCACAAAAAACCGCTTCACAATCAAAAACAACTTTGGAGATACAAAGGAATATCGCTTTACGAAAACTCAAACTTATTACGTAATTCCGAAACAATTTACTTCTAAATTACCTACCAATTTTTATGTCCCCATTCACTGAGCACAGATCGATATCCATCGGCTTTTTTCATTACAACAAGATTAGAATGTACTATTTCCTAACAGTAACGTGGTCTTGCTCTACCGTACGTGTCTCGAATTACAATACAAGAAACGATTTCCCTCAATACAATTTAGAACCAAATCTGGTCTGCTTTTTACTCGTAAATACAAAATTACATTGTACCCAAAGTCCCAGACGCATAAAGTAGGTATGGAAAATATTGTCTAAGTTTTGGCGACCCTAGTACTGAAACCTATTGCAATTCTATTACTCAGTATTCTCTTGTTTTTCTCCGTTTTATAGATGTAATAACAATTTATTTAAATTTGTACTACACAATTGGCTGTGTGTTCTAGGGTTTATAGGTTTTTATTTTCTGCATACCAGCTGGTTGTATATAAATATTGCGTTGAGCTCGTTATATTTTCAGGGTAGAACCCCAGGGTAGAACTAGACAGTCTCTAAAGTCGAATTACTAAAACTGAAATTGTTTTTACGAAAATTTCATCAGCTCCACCACGATTTAGACAATCACATTTCTTCTACTTATTCAATTCTCTACGAAATCTTAAACAAAGTTTGCACAAAATAGTCGGGACAAATTAACTTTTTTATTTCAATTGTTTGTAGCAAACGAGATTGTGCAGTCTGGGTCTGGACGCGCATGTAAACTCAACATCGACGGGTAGACGCAGCAATTTCCTTGCCAAATCGAGTGTGAACGAGAAACCACCAGTTTAAAGCGATTTCCCTGTGCTTTTTTTTCTAATACATGGACCGGTTGTTTACAACTGCCAGGGGAGAAACACATTAAAAAATACACGAGAGCAGCGTGTTTTGGTTTTAGCTTGAATGTTTGTGTGTTCCAATTTTTGCCTGTTCTGTTTTATTTTGCAGGTAAATACTGCATTTTATTTTATATGGAAGCTCTAACATGATCGTACGTATTGTGCGATGCGAACGTATTGTCAAGTTAGGTACCAATTAACTTTTATGGCATCAAATAAATTAACTGCTATAAAAATATTTGGAAACATAAATATTTCTAGAATGAAACTCGAAACGTGGGTTGAGCATGCACAGTCTCTAAAATAAAATCAGGCCTAAATTCACTCAAAATAAAAATTGGGCTGAAACACCCAAAATCCCCGCACATGACCGGAGGTTAAAAGACAAGTGGGTTGAAGACACGATAACGCCGGCGACAGGGGGTTTGAAAATCTAATTTGCAAATGCATTTCCTGCCTTTCAAGCTGCAGTGACGGGTCCCCCGCTTTACATTTTTAAACAGAGCAGACAGATTCGAGCGTTTCGACTGTTTTCGGGTTGATAAAACATTGTATTGGGGGATCTTTTGGACCGACACCGCTTTGGAGGGTTCGAATGTATAGAGATGGAAATTATGCTGTATTGGTAGAAGCTCTTTAACATTTTGGATTTCCTAATATTGTGTACTTTGATGTTCGAAAAAAAAGAATAACAAAAGGTTTCATTTTGAAAATGGACTTACTATAGAAAGGATCTGTACCTAATTCAGAAAAAAATATGTTTTCTTTAATATTTCATGTATTGGGTTTCCTTTATTTCAAGATATTGGGCATCTTGTCCATAAAATATTCAATGTATTACACATTAATCGGACAGAGTCTAAATACCTAATCATAGACAGCTTACGTCCATTATTTATTGCCTCAGCAACAACACTCACCTTGCATCATTTCCAAACACCAACTCAATAACTTCCTTCAACACCAATCCATCACCAAGAAAACCCCACAAGCCTTAACACTATCGTATCAAGGAAAAACTGATCAGTCCATCAAAATCGATCGACACACCGGGAACAGACAACTCCTACATTTAGGCCACGCCACGGCTCGCAGCCGCGGTCCGCTTAATAACGCCGATTGGCGGAATTTCGGCAGAGCTCACGGTCCATTGCTGTCGGAAATTACGTTGCGTAGAAAACCCCGACCTTATGGCGGGCATGTATTGTGTGTGTATCGATGCCTTCGCTTTTTAAAATTTGATTGAAATGAAACGTTTGTTTGCTCTGAATTCGCGGTTGCGAATTTTTTTTTTGTTGTTATTTTCGGAATTTTAATGTTTTAAGATTTTTTGTTGAACGTTAGCATATATTTTGGATGATTTTGCATAAATTTGAAATTTAACATATACTTTGCTCTTTAACTCCTTCTTTCCAATCTGTTTTTAGAAGTGATAACGTTTAATCGGCTGTCAGTCTCACATAATATTTTTTATTCTGTTTGTTTTAGCTGTAAGTCATCCATCTATACTTATAATAAATCTGTAGAGTGGTCAATTCTGTACATGATATATATTTTCAAAATAACTATCAGGGGGTAATTAGTGATCGATACTGATGCCAAAAATGCAATCAGTAAATTTTTTGTCTGTCTGTCTGTCTGTCTCTATGTTCCTTATAGAAACAAAAACTACTCGACGGATTTTAACGAAACTTGGTACAATTATTCTTCATACTCCTGGGGAGGTTATAGTATACTTTTCATCACGCTACAATGAATAGGAGCAGAGCAGTGAAAGGAAATGTTGGGAAAACGGGAGAAGTTGCTCCATTTTTTAAGCTTCCGTCGCGTGTGCAGCCTTAATGGTTAAAGCTACATAGAAATCATTTATGACGGAAATGTTCTACATAAAATTATCTAAAAAATATCCCACAACAGCATATGTCTATCTTTTATGGTTGACTCACAATAACACGTGTAAGTCTCGATAGCTTAGCAGTTCGGAGCTTTCTGATTATATTTGTTTACTCTTACGTTTATAATACTCTCACTCATCCCTAATTAAAAGAAGTTAATATTATTACCTATTCAATAAAAAAAGAATCATAGTAATCGGTATAGAAACACCAAACTTATACATGAAATACGCTAATAAGCCATCGCGCCGTCGCGCGTGAATACTGAATCATGCCATAAGGATTATTTTTGTGTAACGGTTGCCGCGCTCGACGCGGGTCGTGGCGGTAGGGTATAATAAAAAGGCGGGAGGGAGGTCCGGGCAACCTTAGCGAGTTGCAACTGCGAGTGGTCATGTCAAAAAAAAAAAAAGCGCGAGCTTCATTCAATATTTGGCTGTTGATGCGTTCAGAGCGTTCGACCTTAAAAATAAAAAATAAAATAGCCTTTTATTTCTTGCTGATTCAGTTTAAAGATACAAACACTGCATGCAATCTAAATTTATACACTTCAATTCCTAACATTTTTTTTTTGTTTTGTTTTAACTTTTATTTACAATGCCTGTCTTATAATTATTACAATAAAAAGTAAATTAAATTAAATTACTTACTATTATTAAAGGATTATTTAGTTGATTTATAAATTTTAGTTTTATAAAAATTTACGATTACATCTAAGTTTTACTAGCAAGAACCCCTCTTATTTGAAGGTGAAGGCCTCCTCCAAAGATGACCAGCGGTCTCTATCATCGTTCGACCTTATTGACAGATAATAATTGATATTAACAAACCTTGCTTATCAGCGCGACTTTTAGTCTTTAAATAGTTTATTTGAATTTCTTTTGTTGTTATTTTATAAAATAGGTATTAGTTGTTTTGGTAGTGTTTAAATATTCGTTCAAATTACAAATCTATACTTATAATAAATCTGTATAAGTGAAAATTCTATACATTGAAAATATCAAAAAAGTAAATGGCAGGGGTTGTTACGAGACCGACATCGAATCCAAAAATGTGATAAAAAAAATTTTTGTTTGTCTGTATGTCTGTTTGTTCAGGCATCACGCAAAACGTACCGGTCCGATTACGATGAAACTTGGTATAATTATTCTTTAATATCCTGGGCACCACACTGGGTACTTTTTATCCCGGAAAAGTATATACAATAAAAAACAAACTTAATATTGCGGTTCGATCCCTAGACCCGATTACTGTACCAACAGCAAATAATAAGTTTGTCGTAGGTTACGTCACTCGCACTGTAAATGTAGTGCTGAAGGTTGAATTTGGCTTACACTTTTTGAACTTTGATTTGAACGGACGTATCGAGTGGCGAGCGTTCGTTCTTATTAGCATTCTATAAATTGTAGGTTTTAACTGCTACTTGCAATTCTCAACCGTGCTTTTCAGTGCGACGTTTTTATTCCATTTAGTTTTTACTAAGTACAGTTTAAGGTAGAGTTATTTAGGTTTATTTTTATAAGTCGTTTTTATAAGTAGGTATAGATTTTAATTTTTTATAAATCTGTTAGGTAGGATTAGTCATTCGTATAGATATTAGTTTTTAGGGATTTTGCTTATTTATTGAGTTTAGATTAGTTATCATCAGAAATAGGTTTATTTAGGTAGGTAGGTATTTTATTTTCTGTTATTGAGGTTTTTTTTTTAATTAGGTTGGTACTTAGGTTTACTTTTATATTCTAATATAAAATTCAAAGTCCTGTGACAGGATCACAGGATCTGACTGATTATATCAATGCACAGCCTAAACCGCTGGTCATGTAAAGACATTTTTGGAGAGTGTGTTCTTTGTGAAGTGTATATAGGTGTCCACTAAGAAAGGATTTTTCGAAATTCCACTCCAAAGAGGGTGAATGGGGGGAGGGTGAAATTTCACGCGGACGAAGTCGCGGGCAGAAGCTAGTAGTTAATAAATAATTAGCTTTAAATTTCTCAGAACTACAATGTCCTGCTGATCTATTCTGAATACAATATCACTATGAAAACTTAGGTCAAGTGAAGTCAGCTTAAAGTGGGCTGCCAATAGTGTCAAGGCACCAGCGGTGCTATTCTGTAAAAATCTCACCGTGATAACTTAGGTGAAGTGAGCTGTCATTCCATTTCATGCTAGGGATTGACACTATAGACAGCTCACTTTAAGCTCACTTCACCTATGTTTTAAGATAAATTACAAAATAGCACTACAGGTGGAATGACTGAATGAATTGACGACACGGTTGGCGCAGTGTTTGAGCGATTGACTGCTGCGCAGCATGTCGCGGGTTCGATTCCCGCACGGAACAAATATTTATACAACAAATATTTGTACCGACTACGAGTATTTGTTCCGGGTCTGGGTGTTTTATCTATAATATGTATGTATTTACAAAAAAAAAAAAAAGTATATAAGTAGTTTATCAGCCATCTCGTTACCATAACACAAGCATTAGGTTGCTTAGCTTGGGACTAAATGGCGTTGTGTGAAATGTCCAAGGATATTATTATTATTATTTTATTAATAACAGCTCACTTCACCGAAGTTTTCACAGTGAGATTTTAAAGAATAGTCCGGCTACTGTTTTGTCTCAAGGTAGAGGAAATTCAGCAGGATCGGTTGGTTCGGTGGTAATACATAAACAAATAAATGTTTCGGTACACCATAAACTATAACACCATCTGTCATAACATCATCAAAGCCAATAATTCCATGTCCATCAATTACCGCGTGCCAAAACTATTCCACTAATCTATCAAGTATCAAAACAACACTTAACTTTTCAACTACCTTTCGCGACAAAAGTATATAAGTTGCAAGATCTACTCTGTATGGTCGTTGCACGCATCAGAAAGGCAACTTCTGACACTCCCCGAGGCTCCGAAACTTTTACATTAGACATGAAGTTCCTCGCAAAGTTATTCTCACTACTTGCAGAGTGTTCACGCAACGAACAAATCTTGCGAAAGAGCTAAACACAGCTGAAACTGCTCGTTTCATTAAGTGTTTTTTGGGTTTGGATTATTTAGTATTTTCTTCACATATATTTTTCAGTCCATCCGTAAATATCATTCTCAGACATTTGGTTGACATTTCTATTCCTGTTTTGTAAATGTATTCTCATTTTAATTTGAAAGGTGATTTATTTTGTCTAGTTAAGTTGCTTTTGAAATTCCTTTACATTATTTTCGCAAAATACAAGACTATTATCTATATTAGTAGACTTGAAAGTATTTCCAAAAAACGTTTAACAAATAGATTTTAGTCCAGATACTTGAACTACCTATTAAAAAAGCTTATAAATAATTACAAACTTAAATAAGAGATGTTTTACTAGTTAATTAATTTTAACGACTGTCCAATTTACGATCTGTCATCACAAACGCGCCGTTTCATTGTGAAACTCTACGAAAGGTAATTATAAAGATGAGTTTAAAATTACTTGGCTTGACATGAGATTAACACAGATATTTATTATGTATTCGGCTGCTCATTACGTTCTGTGGTTTTTTTAATATTGTTTCGGCGAAATATTTTTGGATTAATTTGGCCATTTTATTTCGGGTTTACCTTATTTTCGGGTTAAAGGAAAGAAATAAACTAGAGTTTGTAAATGATCAGTCGGTCTGTTCCTTAGATGAAGTGAGCTATTTCCACCATTCACCATCAGATGCTAAGGATTGGCAGTATTGACAGCTCACTTCACCTAAGTTTTCACGGTAAGATGTTAAAAGTATGGATCGGCTAGTCATATATAAACCTCGTACATATTCAAAGTACTTAGAGGGAAGGTACATAATGCGGACATATTAGGGCACATAGGTTTGTGTGTTCCGGACAGGTACGTGTGGCAACGACGATAGCAACGGCTGCTGTCGGAGCCGCACGCTCGGACCAATCTTTTAAGTGAGGCGCCACTGACGCGTGCACTTCGCACTCTCAACAACATAGCTAGGGAAACGGACCTATTCTGTTGTTCTCTGAGTGAGTTCACAAAAAATGTATAGTTTTTAATAAGTTCTAATCTAATCTAACTAGCCTGTATTGTCCCACTGCAGGGCAAAGGCCTCCCTTTCCCTTTTCCACGCAATTCTGTCTTTTGCGAGTGTCGGCCAGTCCCTACGGTAGGAGCCAAGCTCGTCCCGCCATCTTCGTCTTGGCTTGCCGCGATGGCGTCGTACGTTTATTGGGACCCAATCGGTGGTACTCTTAGCCCAATATTGTCATCTGATATGCGGCAGACATGTCCGGCCCAGTGCCACTTTAGAGGCTTTCTGAGTAACGTCTTTTATCTTGGTTTTGGCGCGCAGTATTGTGTTGTGTGTGTATTGTGTTTGTGTAAGTTACAATATTTAATTATAATAATGAGTTAGTAATAAGTTAGAATAAGAGTTTAGATATGTACACTATCGCAATAGGTTTCTCTGTAATGATGGATATAAGTTGGAAAATAAATAATAATAAACTTTAGTTTGATGGCCACGCTACAATGAATGCAAAACGGTTATTCCCCGCATATTTCCGCCTTAGCCCCGGATTAACATAAACTGTTGTTAATCTAAACTTATCCAAGAATACCACGTTATCTCTTTCACTATAGAATTTATCTTAATTCTTGGTAGATATTGCAAAAATATACAACGACTCGACATCAATCTCCGGGCAGTTACCCACCAGACACAACACTTGTCTGTTGGAGGATCCTCTCTTTTCTATGGAGGATGAGTGAACATTACATCCTGTTCCTCATACCTCTATATCCCAGTTTATTTGCGGTCAGCGCAACGTGTCTTTTTCTTCCATACTTCTCTGTTAGTCGTCAACGACATTTCTTTGGTCTTCCCCTACTCATAAAGCCTAATTTTCTCCACAATATTTTCCTCATTCCTTCACATCACATGCTCATACCATGACAACCGATTTCCGCACAATTTTCCAGTCACCGGTGCCACTTTCAGATATCAAGAGCAACATGTTCTTCAGAAAAAAGCGATATTGAAGCATGAGCCAATGTATTTTACGCATCGGATATAAGGACCAAATTGTTCATGGAATTCATTTTTCTCGGTATCGATAAATCGATCATATTACTAACAACTTCAGGGGAATAATAACTCCCGACTCTGCATTGATAAAATATCATGTATTAAATAAAAAAAGGAATTCAAAATATTTGATCATCTAATCCAAAAGCATAAAAACAAATGACAGTCACCTAAAAGTATTTTATTACTAAATGCCCGTAAAAATAAATAACTCACAAAGAAAAAAAATTGGTACATACGAGTACGTGTGTGTACCGAATGAAAATAATAGTTGTTCATAATCACTGTGCTGTAAAAACAATTTTCTTTAAATGTGTCACATTTCATTGTACTTTTCCAGGTATCATTTTGTGATTTATCTGAATTTCAACCTCTATAATCGAATATCACAACTTATGGTATACAGGGTTATTTATTTTTAAATTGGCTCGCTAAACTCCGCAGACGCGATAGAATCGATACCTAAACATGATTATAAATAAATTAAAAAACAAAACATGATTTTTTTGGGGTCACAGTATCAGTTTGCTTAACAGTTAACTTCCCTAACCATACATTGGGTTGATATAGTTTTATACAAAAATAGGTTAAGATTGGTGCCAAACTTTGCTCATAATATAAAGATGGTGCCAAAAGTCAGATTGGCAATAACCTTAAAACAACGCAAGATAGGTGTCTTTACTCTTTTTGTAATATTTTTGCAAGTTAACGTCGATATTTGCTGGAAGTTTCCAGTTTATCTAGATATTTGATTCGGGTTCGATAAGTTGTTATAGTATTTTTGTTGGTACTTGGGAATTTTCTACAGTTTATTTCAATGGTTCGCTGTTTAAAATGATGTTACTAAGTGGTAGGCCAGTAAGTGGTAAAAGCAGTGGTGGCCAGTGGTATCGGCCGCGACTTACGGGTTGTAGGTCGTAGGTTCGAACCCAGACAGACGCTTTACTTTGTGTAAATTATTTCATCACCACTGCTCTCAAAACGGTGAAGGAAAATATCGTGAGGAAACTGGCATGTCCCAGAACCAAAAATTATAAAAGCGGGAACATTATAGGCTGATTATGTTATGTTATGTTAAGTTGGGAAAAGGCTAGGCAGATGATGTTAAGTGGTAGGCAAAGTTTCTTCATTGAATACTTATTCTTGTTGTCCCGTAATTTTAAGCAAAGTAACTAACAGTTGTGTGAAACCTACAATAGTGTTTATTCAGAATTAAAATGAAATGTTACATTAATAATAACTTCTAGTAAGTAAAAATATAATAATCTAACTTAACCAAAGCTATTCATCATCTGCCTAGCCTTTTCTCAACTATGTTGGTTCGGCTTCCAGTCTAACCGGATGCTGCTGAATACCAGTATTTTACATGGAGCGACTGTATACCTGACCACCACAACCCAGTTACTGGGTAATACGATACCTTGCTAAGACTGGTTGTCAGACTTTCGGGCTTCTGACGACCCGTAACGACTCTCAAAGATTCACAAATGACAGCCGGGACCAACGGCTTAACGTGCTCTGCGTGGCACGGATTTTGGCAGGGGTTTTGATATGTTAAGATGGTCGGGTGACCTTCTCATCGTCATCGTCATTGTTCATCTCATCGGGTGGATGGGTATCCACGGACCAACCGCAGCAGGCGTGCTTAACCTGGTCGATCGATCCGTGCGGCTATTTTTACTTGGCCACAAACTACTAACAAACTAAAATATGGCGTCAAAAACTTCACTAATGTACTGTACCTAATTAGGTAATGTACCTAAGAGTTTAGTTGATAAAATTCATACATTTTTGGCAAAAGATTATCAATTTTGATAAACTATGCACTTACGGGTTAAAAGTGACCTGTAATACCCGTATTGACACTCACTTTGTGATGTTTATTTTGCAGGCATTATTACCCTATTCCACTACTGATCACCATTACTATATTTATCAATTTAGGGCTGATAGATAACATACGAGTATCTGAAGTAAAAATATGAAAGATTGACATATTTTGTACACAAAAGCTGTCAAATCGCAATATTTATCCCTCAAATAAAAATTGTGATGAAACATTAAAGTAATACAAGTAAATCAATAAACAAAAGAACAGTAATGATATTCTCTCATGATCTAATTATAAGGCTCTTTTTCTGCTGTCTTTATTTTACATTTACAGGTTGACATGATGTATAATTTTTATCAGTTACCCTTCTAATTATTGCATTATAATTTTCAAATCCTAATGAATGTGTTTGCTTGTTCCAGGTAAGGCACAGCTTGGCTTTCCCCAGCACGTGAGTTAATCCAGCAGATAATGAAGACAATGCGCACATTCTCGTTTGTCTAGACTAGATTAGTCGTAAAATAAACTAATAGGGTTTTAAAGGAGCTAGGATGTTGACTACATTTCCTTGGGAATAAGAAATATAGCAGGTATTAGGAACTGAAACCATCCAAAGGTTGTCTTTAAAAGATCGGTTTTAGCTATAAAATCGCCCATTGTGTCACCCTTTGTAAAAATTTATATCTGTGATTTATATTGCACAGGTGTATAGCAAAGAGTATTCTATTCTATTCTGAAACTGTACATAGTAATACTGGTTAGTTTATGATACGCAGATAATCTTATTTAATAAATTATGTGTACAACCAGTATTTCTTAAGTCAACCGTTAGTTCCTTAAGTCATATCAATGTTGATAATGCAAATGGATCGGATGCTAAAGGTACAGTTTCATAAAAGCGCAGTAGGACACATAGCGTCCGCAATTTACCTTGGAGCGGTGAATACTTATGCGAATCCCGCACCCCCGGCAGTAGGCAGCGGCGGAGCACCGCGGTAGTTTTAGCCCCTTTTGTCACACCCACGATGTAGGAAGTCCATGAGGATTTCCACCGCGCACCAAAAATAAAGTCCATCCTTGCTGTTATCATTATCGAGACAGCCGTCACTGCGGCAGTTATTTGGCGGCCACCACACTTCGATAACCGTAGCTTTTAAAACTAAAATAAACTTCGTGTCTTCTTAGAACTCAAGCTGTAATAGTTACAAAATTGACCCATTTCAATCAAATACCCTGTTTAATTTATCGTGCCTCTTTCAAATCCGAGCAATCTATTGATCGAAGCACTACAACTAATCGCCAAATACTTACTACTTCTTTGTATACAACCCTAGTCACCATCTCCACAGCAATAAAGACCCAACTTCAACTTTCATCTCACAAATACACAGACACACTATAATTCGAGGTCATTATAGCCCTCTATGTTACGAAATCCGTTTTATCGATACAATAAAACATCCTTAGCGGTGAGGCGAGCACTCGACTTATATTAATGTACTGGGAATCGATACCGAGTCCCTCTCATCTCGATACTCGATGGACCCTTGAATTCGTCAACAAGTTTCAAAGGCTGGTTTTACGTGTGCGGACGCGGCGATCGTTGCAAGCTATTTGTGGATCTTGTGTAGTGTTGTGTACTTGGCTTATACCTACGTGTTTGCTTTGTTTTGATATAATAGAGGGACTTAATATTTTTGTGATCAATCATGTTGTATTTGGGGAGAGAATACACCAGAAGGCCAATTCCCGTAATCGAAATCAATCACATCACGGCGATAATCGCTGTCTAAAACTAATGGTGTTTTTGACAGATAAAGACTGAAATTAGAATGCAAACGTTGTTTAAAAAAATACGGGAATTGCCCTTCTGATTTCTTTAATTAATAACTAACTAAGCTATTAAGTGTAAAACAACAAATAATGTATTGAAGTTAAGTTATTCGCGAGATTTTTTCTGTGTTAGCCAGTTGATATGGAAGAATTCGGTACCACTCAATACTACTACTAATCTCCAATTCCAAACAAGTTTACTATGATACTGGCTTTATAGAAGCTTTTCTTTTAACATATTTGTACAGTAAGTACCATTAAAGTGCAAAAAAAAATCTCATCCATAGCCCCCCCACTTATTTCTTCTAAACATGTGTAGATAATCATCGCGTGTCACCCATTTTCCTAATGCTATTTGCAACGCTGTCATTGATCACGGGACCCTTCAATAACCATAATAGCATCCGTGCTTGCTCCTTATCGGTCAAGATTATATTTTATACCGTCCCTGTGGGCCCCCTAATGTGGTTTGATATATTACTTTATTTGTCAAATATCAATAACGTCGGATCTGAGCCCACTTTGTGGGACGAAGCCGCTGAATATGAAATGTATGACTTTGGAAGACTTAAGGCTCTGTTTGTGGACTTATGTATATTGTGTTTATGTTGAGTGGTCAGGAAAATATGGATATTCTGTAATGGATGATCTGAAATAAAGTTATTATGTTTATGAGGATGTTTTTGGTAGGAGTAAAGTAGGAAAAGGATGATAATCATTTACTACCTAATAGTCCTCGATATTTTCTGTCTACTGCCTATTTTTAGTAAAGAAAACCTTGCAAGCAGTGGTGGCCTAGTGGCAGCGGCCCCGATTTAACAGTTGTAGGTCGTGGGTTCGAACTCAGGCAGGTGCCTCACCACTGCTCTCAAGACGGTGAAGGAAAATCTTGAGGAATCCGACATGTCCTAGAACCAAAAATTCAAAATTAAAACATGTGACATCTACCAACCCGCACTGGGCCCGCATGGCAGATTATAGCCCACTCCCTCTCGAAGAGAGGAGGCCTGTTTCCCAGCAGTGGGAACATTATAGAGTGATTATTCATATACTTAGCTTGCAAAAACGTGTAAAGCTGCAATTTTCAAATCAATAGCAGAGCTTACATACATCACACCAGTTTAATTAGCAAACGGTAGCTACATATTCCAAATTATTGCGGGTGACACAATCATGGAACCCAATAACATAATAAATAGTACTGAAAATAGAAGAGACTAACTGCATTTGACTGCTTAATTTCAAGCACAATAGAACTAGATATTAAATTCTGTGTACCTGAATATAACTATAGCTACCTAATTACAGGCACGAGCATTTATGCTGCCAAAGTGATGTCAGATATTTTCGATTACAACGAAGTATCACATTCTTCTGAATTTAACTGAATAGACGGATATTTATGACGCAAAACATTTCCGTTAATATTGCATTGACACATTCCGTCACACACTTCTCCTCAAAAAGTACGTTAAGCCGTTGGTTCCGGCTGTTATTCTTGGATCTTTGACGCCCGAAAGTCTGACAACAAGTCTCACCAAGGGGTATCGTATTACCCAGTAACTGGGTTGTGGAGGTCAGATATATAGGCAGTCGCTCCATGTAAAATGCTGGTATTCAGATGCATCCGGTTAGACTGGAAGCCGACCCCAACATATTTGGGAAAAGACTAGGCAGATGATGATTGCATTGACATATTTTTGAAGCCGATGCAGCTTGCTTGTCTAGCCAGATAGTGTTGGTGTTTCTTCGATGTCAGATATTTGTGCTGGCACTTGTAAATGTCATCCACAAATGATCACATATATTTGCCGTCATTTATTAATGAAAGAATCATGAAATCAGATATTGTTTCTGAGCTGTCCGCAGTAATGTATTTATGCTTGTAACTTTACATCGCCATTTGGTAACAAAATTGGATCAACCGCCATTTATAAAACGTATTCAGAGAATCGCCATTATAAAGCTTAGTTGAAATTGGTAACTGGAGCTGTTATCTTAACTCTTGGCTAATTATAACTGACTTGCGATAGTTTGAAGTCTGCATTTATAAAAGCGGCTGTGTGAAGATGGTTGCTATTTATTCTGGGTAGTCTGTGGTCAGCTCTATCTTCTATCAATCAATGTTTCATTAGCTTTCAGCCCAAAACCAACTTAGTTATAATGCACTATTATTTATTATTATTATGAATCAGCCTATAACGTCCTCAATGCTGGGACACTGGGCTCCTCTCTGTAAGAGAGAATGGGCCGTAATACACCCGGGCCCAGTGCGGGTTGGTAGATGTCACATGTCTTCAATTTTTTCGGTTTCGTCACGATGTTTTCCTTCACCGTTTTCAGACCAGGGTGATGAAATAAATTACACAAAAGTAAAGCGCCTGGCTGCGTTCGAACCCACGTCTTACAACTCGTACGTACCACTGGGCCACCACTGCTCTCCATTACCTACTAAAACTTTAATGAATATTTTTGTAAATTAAAAGAAGTAAATCAATAGTGAGGTGTGTATTTTGCCACTAATAACATCTAATAAAACGTTTACGTACAAGGGTGCCTACATAAGTGTCAGAGAAACAAAAACAAATTGGACGATTTGTCCCACACTATGTTCGCCCCACATTTGATATTCCTTATTCGCCCTGCATTTTTTCTTTTTTTTTTTGTATGAAAATGTTTGCTTAGCTAGTACCGCCAAATGTAAAAATAACGTTGCTCAAAATAATATCAACCACATACTTAAACAAAAGGCAACATCTTCAGTCATCAAGTCTTTACTTTTTACCCACTCATAAAAACATGTTCAAAAAACGACGCCCAATCGTTACTAACATTCTAATGTCATACGGAACCCACTCCACGGCTTATGCGGTTCCCCTAGCTCAGTACCTACTCAGTAGTTCAGTCCTCATGGTTGTGTTCAGCTGGCTCGCACTCGATTGACGGATTAGCATCGTAATTGCGAGGTTGCGTGATGTTATCAATGTAATTGAATGCAGGACAGTGGTGTCCCGCTTTGGGGTGTAGGGTTGTCGCGAGTTAGATTTTTTGGTAGTTTTCTTTTCATGGTGAATATGTGCGTGTCTGTTGTTTAATGAGGGAATTATTATTTTGAAGACCTATTACTATAACGAGAAAGTTTAGCTTTTTTATTTTAGTTGTTTGAGCTAATTGGGCACATACAGCATCCAATATGTTGTTTGAACTTCAAATTATCCGTAAAACGGCTACCAGCTATGCTTTCTGATTCCGAAAATTCTTGGTAATTCTTCAGATTTTTCGCGGTACCTACTGGTCTATCAATATAATATTATTTGCCCGTTAGCATCATAACTTACCACAAATCGGTGGCTGTATCTAACATAACAATTACCAATCTTTCTGAATACCTCCAACTTTTACGAAAACTTATCAGAAATTGTTCTGCCAAAAAATAAATTGCGCGTATTTTTCTGTAACAATTTATCTGCACGCTTTTCCGCGTTCTAACGACTAACTTTTACAAGTAAATTATTATGTTGTTAATACGCTGTTATGATTTTTGTTGGGAACTTTCCCATGAAAAGTTAAATGTTTCTAATTTCATAATTGTTTCCTTATCTTACAAATCTTTGTGGTTTATATCTTAGGCCAATATAGGTAGCACCATAGAAATGTTCTTTCTTATATCTATGGGTCAATACAGAGTGTAAAAAGATCCATCACATAGCCGTCAAATACGCATTCTGTACATCAAACTACAACTTTTATTTTATCTGTGAAATTTGCTGTGCGCAATGTGATAAACGCAAAAATTGTGCTTATGAGTGCATGCAACAGGGGTCGCGGGGTATAGCTGTGTTATAACAATAAACACTTGTCTAAAAAAATGACCGCAAAAGTTGGAATTTTGACCTTCAATATCTCCGTAATCAGAAGGATCCCAGGTATGGTCCCGTTCAAAAAAAATATTACAATGACGTGGACACGAAAAGACACTTAACGAAGCCGAGTGTCACTTGTAGTGACACTCGACTTCGTTAAGTTTCTTTTTACACCCGTTATATTTGGGCAGCAAAATATGAAGCCTTTAAAAACGTAAAGTTGACTTTAAGACTGAAACAAATCATTAAATTACCATATTAATGTCAAAACAAACAGTATTTAAATTGCAAAATCAATTTTTTATCATATACGCACGATACGCAAATATATTAAAAACCCACGCTCAAAAACAACCATGGATACGCCCAAATAAAACGATAATTTAATACCATTACATTATTCCAATACTCCCCGTACCCGTCACAAATGATTAATGAGTTTATTTAAAAACGGAGCTGACAACCCTGCCCAAGGCGGGCCACTTTGGTCCCGCTATACCCGATGCCATTGATTCATTATGGCATTACATATGACGCGACCAATGACAGAATTGTGGAACTAATTGCTCAATTCACAGAGGAAGAGCAAATAGCTAATATCGTATTTGTGTTAGATCGATCATTGCTGGATCGGTAATGTCGTGATGTGTGTTTGGTATTTAGCTGTGAATTTTGAAGTGCCATGTTGTTTTAGAGTGGTAGTGGAAGTTGGTAGCCATTTTTAATTAAATTCTGGTAAGCGTTTAGTATCTGATGATGGTTGTTAATGAACTTGGTCTGCTTGTGATGCTACAACTAACAAAAGACTTAAGAACCTGCAAAATGGATTAGTTACAATTCGACATTAATACGCCACCTATTTTTAAGGCTACAGCTAGACATATTCATAGGGTTTCATTCTCAAAGGGTGCCAACGGATCCTAACTAAGCCTCCGCTGTCCGTCCGTCCGTCCGTCTGACTGACAGCGGGCTGTATCTCATGAACCTTAATAGGTAAACAGTTGAAATTTACACAGACTGTGTATTTATATTGCCGCTTTAACTACAAATAATAATAATAAAAAAGTACACAAAAAACGTAGGTATTATGCTCGTGAAATACATACATAAAGTATAATAAATACATATAATATTATAGTATGCTCGTGAAATACAGTGATACTCAGCAACTTTTAAAAGTGATTTTCTCCTACTATACTGATTGTAATTTCATTTTGTTGTGAACATAGTATTATGGAACCCATACTATTGAAAAACAGGTATTTGGTCTTATCTCAAAGTTGCAACTGTTATTCCACAAGAAAATCGCTTTTTAATTTTGCTGAGTTTATACAATTAAGTTTGTTCTCGTATTGTACACGTATGCAAAGTATTAAAATCAATCTAGACTATAAAAGTAACAATATTCTATACGCTAAACTAATTACAAGCCAGACACTAATACCTACTATCGGACATAACGTTAAGAGAATTTTCACCTGACGCGTACTAGACGGGGGATGCACGGATTTGCATAATTCCTATGTGACATTAATTTAGCCAGACCAATATCATGGCGTCACCTGCGACCAACAAAATGTTATTACATATCCTCGTACCTACATGTATGTAAGAGCATACATACAAAGGAATTTTAGAAATGTAAAAACTGGTATCACTGTAACAAAGCTTGACAATATTAAAAAGTAGTAAGGTACTTTTTAATATTATCAACCCAATACCTTTTTTTATAAAGTTGCACTTATAAAAGCGAAAGAAAATCCGTATATATTTGCGGTAAACATGACTTAGAGAAAGAACACAAACAAAAAAGGACAATTTGGTAGGAATTGGTTATTATTGGTTGGTTGGGTTGTTGGTTGGTTACAAGTTGTTGTTGTAGAAGTTAGTTGGTTGGATTGCGTTCATTCAGTAATTGACTATTAATGATCTTTGTGGACTTGATGATCTTATGACTGCGTCGTTAGTGAGCGGAGTTCGCGAAGCTGCATTTTGGGCCAAAAATATTTAACTTTTTGCCTTCAATACGCTAAGAAGAAGATTGATCTTAAAGGTATCTAAGAAAAAAAAGACATAAAAATAATTATGATTAAACAATGAAACCAGAAAACAATGGAATGCTATAAAAGAAAACCATAAGTATAGTTTCCAACAAAAGTTTTCATCCGCAAAGATCCTAATTCTACCCTTATCTAATAACAACGCATTGTTTTCATCGTTCCCTCCGCACTTTCAGCTGGTTTTGTCTCAACCGTCTAATTACAATGAACAGCGATACTCCTACCAATAATTATGCGATTCCCCAGTAAGCACTCGCAAACTGCCACTTAAAACAAGAAAAGCTGAGCGTCGAACAGTTGCAAGTTATAAAAATAATCCAATCTTCGACTGCGGTGTCATTCCGAACTAACAAACTAGAAATTTTCAAGTCGATATTCCCAACCTGATTTCCGACGTTGCGGGTAAAACGAGCAGAGGAAAATTTTCAGACTTGTTACTCTTGGTCGTACTCTTATTGTGGAAACTTGGTAGACTAGACTGTCGCGACCATGCCACCGTCACACTTACGACCGGTTTTTTTCTTACACACTTTTTTTACTTTAGAACTGCACTTGAGTATTTTATGGTGAGTCTCGTTTACCGGTACGATTATGTTGAGTAATTGTGTTCGGTTGTACTCTCATAATAGCGACAATCAAGTCCAAAATGTAGGGAATTTTTGACAGAAACTGATATTATAATGCGAATGTTCTTATAAATACGGGAACTGCCCCTCTGATTCGCAACTATAGATTCAATTATATTGTTTGACATATTTTAAAACGGTTTTTTTTTGTTTTTTTAAAATTTGAGCTCCTATACATTTTTAGCGATTGCTTAATTTTGCGGTGTGTCTTTCACGGTCGCATATACCTACCTCGTACGTAAATCCCTCTTCAAGCTATATTTTTATACGTTATTAAAAAGCCCCAAGCACTATGTCCTTATTGTCACGCAACCACTACAAAAATCAACTGTTCCCAAAAAAATATACAATTGTCCCAAAAACTCACATTTCAGGCGTACATTCGCTCATTATTCAGCAAATCGTGTCATTATTTCTGTGCCGCGTAATCCTTGGCTTACATTTCGCTTTTTAATTGTACCTCCATGTCTGACCCTCATCGAGGTCGCTTGTTTTTCACAATTTGCCGTCTCGTTAAACCTCGGCTTGAGTTAGTTTGGGGATGGTACAAGTTATAAGAGGTCGCTATATAGCAACTATATCTTAGGAAGTTAGGACTCAAATTATCATCCATATACATATCTTCTCATGGGCTAGGCAGAAACTACAGAACGCCTCCGTCTACTATCGTCACAAACTCCTTGTGCTCCGTTTATGTTCATACATCGGGTCATACACACGCTGGTTGAGAGTACTTTCTGAAGAACATCACTAATAAGGTAACCACCAAATCATCATTTTCTAGCTTTTTTTATGATCCAGAGTTTCACATTTATCGAGATATCCTAAAACATGCAAATACATGAAATAATAATTTTACGCTTTGTTGGCTTTGTTCGTCCACTAAGCATCTAGGTAAGCATTATTCCGAAGATCGGCATGACAAAATTTTTATAACTCAAGATAATGTTGATCCATTTTTAGTGCTTTAACATAATTAAGTTAATGTAGTTTGACCTGGAAGCCTTAGAAGGTGCATAATAAGGTAGCATAGGCAACTTTTGTATCTAAAGCTTTAAGCCAAAACAGCGGTTTTTCTAAGAAATAACGCATTTTTGTTTAAAACTAAACTTTCAAGGCCATAAAAACAGCTGTTTTCGCCCAAAATCAACCCCTAATTATCCCCCACAAAAATAAAGCCTCAACTCATTAGGAATCCGATTTTTCTCCATCACAGCCAGACTAAAGAACAATTAAGTGGGTCTCCTACAATTTGCGGCGTCATCATGTGTCTGTTATCAGGACTGCGCATCCGTGGAGCCGACCCTTTAGCTACATAATATTGTGATTAATTAAATCCAGAGATGGCGTATATTGCGAAGACGGACGAGGTAATTTGTCATGCTGCTTTTATCGTAATTTTTTGTGGGGAAATATTTGCATAGTTTATACTGCGAGGTTTCCGATTTACTTCCAAGGAAACATAATTTTAGTTCTAAGTTTTGTTATTATTTGGTAGTAGGTACCGTCGTGGTAACACTTTGACCTTAAGGGGGAACTTTTTTTTTTTTAAGGATGGGAAATCATCAAATGACCCCTCCCGCTCTGGGTGGAGCGGAAGGGAGTGTCAGACTCTTACTGACTAAAACCCATCCGTGTTCCTTCCTTAGCCCATTTTTATATTCCGGGGTAGCGGTAACCCTTTGGGACAATCTCGCTGCCCCGGCAGGCTTCGGCCCTGGCGGGCCCCTCCTTCGATGCTGACATCTCTTTGAGGCGCGCGTGGAACACATACGCGCCGTCCGGCACGGGCCTGGTCCAGATCGGACGGCGAGCTACCTTTACTTACGTTTTTTGCAATTTGCAGGTAACAAATATGCCTTTACAGAATTAGGAATTGGCCACAAATGTCATGATTTCATGAAATAGTCATTCCATAGGGTAATATGAACTTAGACAGGACTTAATTTGTTGCTAATAACCTCTTGTATAACCCCTTTCAAGGGACACTTCGAGTTTCCCTGTCACCCTGTATATCCTTACCATTTCCATTTCCACCATCTCAAAATAAACGTGCCTACATTAAAATATCTAGTTACATAACCATGAAACGTGGACAGCGTGCGAGATATATCGCCTAATCCACATTACGGTCAAAACGTCCGGTTGTGACAGCCCATAATCCCACATTCAATTGTGGACGTAACGCGTGCGCCTGCCCTACGATATTACGCGTACACGTGTAAGGGAGATGGCCCACTTCACGACTGCCACCTGATCAACGTCTTACTTTTAAGTGGTTTCCATTTCTACATATAAAGTTTATGTCGGTATGATGATATTATATAAAAGTAAGGAAATGTTCTTTTTTTTTACATAAGTAGAGCTGAAAATACCAAGGCAATATATAGATATTGCCTCAAAACCATTCTCACTCAAGATTCGACGAGGTGTTTTTTCATGTATTTCATAGACTTCTGTTTTCTGCTAATCTTGTCTAAACTTTTCGGTAGGAGTTAAGCTTATGCCGCCATCTTTGTTGCCTCAATCTACGTACGCATTCACTGTACGTACATACAGGTGGCTTGCTTAGCGCCTAGCGAGTCACCTTGTGAGTAGCGAATTGAGACGAACGCTTTAGAATGTTCGCAACTGGCCGCACTACGCGTTTGGCGCCTTCGCTAATCGCTTGCGTGTATCGAAGGATTCGGCTCTAATCGCTAAACAAGCTACCTATCACTGCGTATTTAGCCTCAGACTTGGTAGTTATGGTAACCAAGTTTTTTTTTTTTTGTTGTCGATGGAATGTTCGTTTCTGCTACAGCCCATCGCTTATGTGGATACATAACGCATGCTTAATGGAACATTGACCCATTAGTAGATAGGTCAGAATTATTTCCGCATTTTTTTTTACTCAGATCTCATCAACAGTTAATCATACGTTCAAAATTCAAGCAGTCATGATTAATTAATCTAATCAAATTCAATCAGTTTTAATTTTATGCGTCATCAAGTAGGATAAGTCTTCATAGCGAGATCTTTGTGCTTTCCCAAAAATCTTCTGTTTTGAGTTAAGTCAGTATTCCATTAAGCATGCGATAAGTCTATAAATAGACATACTCCATGCGAATTTAAGTCTTATTTTATAAAATAAAACGAAGAAAAAAAAGCATAAAACAATACAAAGATCTGAGCTGCAATAAATATCAAACTTTTATAATAGAACCTTCAACGAGTGCCGAGAGTTCCACAAACAATACAAGTAACATTTCAGTATTAACTTAGGATGGCAAACAGAAACTTACGACAAGTTCTAAGGAATCAAGATTATACGGGCCACATAATAAAACATTCTGGGGTATTCTGTTTGATTGCTAACACGTGTAAGAAATAGCTGCTATAAATAGGTTTTGAATGTTAAGTATTCGAGCGTGGGTTGCAGTGGAAAATCAGCAGCAGCAGTACCTACCTAGTGTTCAAATCTAATGTAGTTAATTACCGTTTTACGTTGACCTTTTTAAGTTCTGAGTCGAACTGCATGACTACTGACAAATGCGTGCACTGACTAGACAGGCACTCAGTCTCATACAGATCTTCTTTCCTCAAAATACCTTTGCAGACACCAATCTTCACATGACCTGACCAAGATTAATCTGGACTTTAAAAGAGGGTTCTCTGAGTTTATTTCAGCCTTTCTTATCAAATTAGTCAGGTAGGAAACGCTGACCTCACCGCAAAAGTGTTTGTACAAACCTACTTACAGAAATAAAATCATTTACGTTAAAGATTGATTGGAGAAAATATTATACACACAACGACATCAATACGATAATAATTTAAACTTCGTGTAACCAATGACGTGCCCACTCTACAAACACGACATGAACGGTCACCAAAAAAGATTGAGAACCAAGTTCCTCGGATACCTATACGAGTATGTAGTTGAAGTTCAGTAAGAAACCGATGGATATTTTCAAATGAAATTTGATTTGTAAAAGGAACTGTTTGTTTTGTGTTAAGAAAGCTATATTTATTCAAAAACATCCACCAGTTTCTTATTAAACTTCAACTATGTCCGACGACCCTACGGTTACTTATCTCCTTTGGTGACCGAACACAGCTGTCATAGCTGAAACTAAAAAAAAATAATATCAATTTAAGCATGTTTAGCAAGTAACCTAATACATAGTTTAGAACACGAATAAAATTACCTAAGTTAAACAAATCTATTACCTTCCAAAGTTTTCAACCACACAACTATTCCAATCGCCGCACAAAACGTAACACCAGCTCCACCTCCAGGCAAATGTGATTCGAACTCACTTTCCAACATTTTGCGTAAAGCAATAAGAACACAGAAATCAAAGTTTCCAAAGCTAATATATATTGAATCGTAGTTGGATGGGCAATGCAGTCCGCGTACCCTCCCGAGAGGGAAACTTTCCCCAATGTATTACTTTGTGACGCTTCGCAGTCTGTACTTCTCTTCTAGTTGCCAACAAATGCTGCTTACGACGCGTGAATTGGATATTGCGGCCGTTTGATCAAACTTCATTCGGAAACTGTACAATAATAGCCTTTGTAGATCTCACCAGTGCGTTTGACATCTCTATTGTGTGAGAAAGGAAAAATGTCTGAGAATGAGGAATTGAGGAGTCTTAGAATGTACAGACAATGTGTTGGTGACGTCAGCTCGGGAGAAAGTAGGACAAAAATCGGTCTAACTTTGCAAAAACTGCCTATTTATGGTTTTTCGTTTAGTGGCGGTCTAGTGGTATCGGGCGTGACTTAGGAGTTACGTCGTAAATTCGAGCTCAGAGAGCCGCTTTACTTTGTGTAAATTATTTCATCACTCTCAAAACGGTGAAGGAAAACATTGTGAGCAAACCGCATCTCCTATAGATCCTTAAGTTCAAAGATATGTGACATCTACCAACCCGCACTGGGCCCTCGTAGTGGATTACGGCCCATTCCCTCTCACCGAGAGGAGGCTCGTGTCCCAGCAGTGGGAACATTATAGGCTGATATGTGTTTATTAGGTATCAGAAATAGACTAATTCTCTCCCAGTACGCAATCGTCTCGCAGTTCTCTTACGCACAAACAAATAAAAACCCACTTGACAGAATATAGTATAGTTTCATTAAAGCACTTACTTTATCTATATGAAGCGATATAGCTTTATCTAACGAAGTCTACCATGTCAGCATAAAACCACATAGCCACTACAATAGCCTTTCATAATTAAGCTTTCAAATCTAGAAATTGTCGTCATAGAAGCCTGTCTAAAATAAGACTGGATATACATTTATTAGACTTTCTTCACAATATTCCATTTTACTGGACAAGTAATCCAGTCGATTAATTATTTCTATTAACTGGACATAAGCGTCCAAGCAATGAATTGGATCTAGGCCTCTAACAACCCGTTAATCTGACGTTTGTTGGACAATAAAATTACCCGGAATGTCTTGCAACGAAGGTCTGGCGGTCTATTTTCTGCGAAATTGTAGTTTTAGGGAATGGTACGCACCATTCGGGATAGGTTTTCTAATAGTTTTCTGGTGTAGTTCTTGATTTTGGCTTATTAGGGTCTAATAAGACAGGTATTTCAAAACCCTAAAACTTTAACCAACGTAAACCAATCCACCATTAATTCCACTCAAATTATTCGCACAAATCTAACCACGAACAGCGTCTATAATCTGAGTTCCAGCATCCTTCTCAGGCGATACCCATACAGGATCATAACAAACCATTTAACAAAGACCCCTGATAATTCAAATCATCTTTAGCTTGTATCGGCGTTTTGAGCACAAAGCTTCCAGGTGGAAAGGGAAGCTAGGGAGGGTGCAGGGATCATCTTACTCTAGCTGTTCGTATCTTGTATCGTTCGTGGGAGCTTCGGAGCAGCGTTTGAGATAACGTAACAATGCAGCGTTCACTTCGGAACCATTTATTCGATAGTGTTACCTGTATACAAAGGTTCTAGGTTTACACAGGGTGTTGCGAATGTAGCGTAATGTAAAGGTACGGCTTTCGAATGGCGCCTCTTTAGAAATGAAACGCGCAACTTAATCCTTTGCTGTCGCGATAGGAGGATGGTTGGTTTATTTATTGGTTTAAGAACATATTACAGGATGTTCTACAATTCTAAATAATGGTGCTTACTTGTTTAGTTCTATTTATTAGGTACCTATTCGGTGCATATATTTGATGAAATCACAATATTCATTATTTATACCAACTCGCACTGAGCCCGCGTCGTGTACCCACTCCCAGCCCAGCCTGTGTCCCACCAGTGGGAACATTATGCGCTAATTGTATCCACTTACAATTTTATTAAAATAAAGCCTTTTTTATGTGCAAGTAAGTGGGCATTGGCTATATCCCTTTTTACCTTATAAATCAACCTAACAACATTAACAAAGACAATATAAACTTAACAAAAAAAAATATTCTCAGATCAATTAAAACACGACTAAAAATATTTAGCTCAATGAGAAAACTCACACTGTAAATCACATTACCGAAAAATAAATTTAAAAAAAAACGCTTTCCTACCTACCTCATTTATATTCATGGGAACATTTTTAATTTGACAAAGTGGCATCTTTCTATTACCTACGGGTCCCAATATCGTGATTAGTATCCATAACTAATACAAAACAATTTATAGTTCTTAATGAGTTTTAAAATGTCATAAATAATATTAATGACAGTAAATTAAGCGTTAATAGGCGCATTTATAATGTCGAGCCGTTGAATTTTGACAAGCTATTACGCTGTTATGTATTCATGTGACTAGGGTTTTAGTTATGGGGTTTAGGGCCTGGACAGATTGTATGGACAAAAAACTTGTGTCTTGTTACCAAAAAAAAGTTAAAAAATACCGTTATTTAATTTTAATGTTTTTCACAAACGATGGCTTACTCACACTTAACTAAGTTAAGCTACTACTAAGTCAAAAGACTTCTGTGTGTTTCTAGAAACTAAATAAATCACCATAGGTACTTATATTTTGTCTGCCTGGGCCGAAAAGTTCTGGAGTAGCGACCGCGTACCGAAAGACGTAGTTTGGGAGGTCTCCCACAAGGTGAACCTATGACCTGATGAAGGCCGCAGGAATCAGCAGGATGCGGGAAACACAGAACCAGTCGAAATGGCGGTGATTGGGGGAGTTCTATGTCCAGCAGAGGATTTATATATTGTCTTTATAAACACGCCTTCGGTCATTATATAGGCAAGTAAGTACACCAACTAACAGAACTGTTGATTAATCAAAAATCAATCGTGTGTAAGAGGCTTAACAGACGTTACCGAGTAGTGGTAAAGGGGCATAAATCTCAATCATAATTTGTGTCCCGTCAAGCGTAGGCCGGCGAGGCCCAATGATTGATGGGGTAGCGCGCTCATTCCGAATTCAAACGAACCAACCGGCGGCCGCCACGTTGCAAAATGGCCGACACGTATCTAAATTGATTAAAAATCTATTGGACTAGTTGATTTCCGGCATATGTCTCATTTGATACTGATACGCGTGTTACTATACTGGCTTTTATCCGGAATACGCCTCTCCCAATAAAAAGAAGGGATGAGCTTTGTTCACTTACCTTGCTCACTGTATACCTATTAGCGATTTCAGACTACTAATATTTTTGTAAAATATAATTTAAAAGAGTGTCCATGGAGTTTCTTGCCCGTTCTTCTCCATAGGTACCTACGCTTTGGAATGGGCAACTAGCTTCATATTTTCTGACTGACCTATTGACAATTCAAAAGTGCCTGTAAATGGTTTAATTGAAATAAATGCTTTGAGTTTGAGACCATTATTTAAGCGCAGGTTTCCTTCGCCGTATGTCATTTGTTCAGGATTAACTTAAAAAGAACATAATTTCGAAAATAAAAAGTCACATGGTTACCCTTACAAGGTGGACCGATGACTTTGTTAAGGCCGCAAGAATCCGCTGGATGCGAGAAGCGTGATGCGATGTGGCGATGCTTGGAGCATATTGTCTTGTCTTCGAATTCTTGATTCTAGGACATGCCGGTTTTCTCGCGTTTCCCTTCACCGTGAAATAAATTACACAAACTGATGAGCCTGCCGGGTTCGAACCCCTGACTTACGAAACGTAAGTCGCTGCTATGAGTCCATCGTGTGAGGATAATTCAGTCAATGTCAGTTAAGGTTGAAGTAGTGAAGATACAAGGGTGAGGGGTGACATACCTAATCATAGCTGTGGTGGATGACTCAGTAAATTCACTATGCACTTGACGACAAGAGAAATGTTATTCCATTTCCGATCTCCACACTAATTCCAGAGTGTACTTATGGGATAATAATACACACATACAGTATAATGTATTGAGTATTTGGCTACCTCACGAGTGGCTATGCGACACTGATCGAGTACACAACACAAAGCGCATTAGTTATACTCGCTGTACTTGAAACTAACTGTGACGTAATGTAGGATGCAATCACCCTTGAATTATGATGGGTAGTTTGCACGTCTTAAAGGGTATTTTAGGAAACATGGACAAATTAGAGAAAAAATAAAAAGCAATTAAACATTGCAAGTGCACAAGTTATTATATTTTTTAAATGTAGTTATAAAAAGATTATAAACTTATGCAGTTTTATGTATAATAGGCATTTCTGCAATATAGCTTTGCCAAAAGCACAGAGTTATATAGCAAAAATGCAATTGCAACTAAATATCTACCTGTAAAATACATTACTTGAGAAACGGACGAAGAGACCCCTTCTTAATCCCCTTCTGGATGCCTCTAATCTAAGGTCATATTTAAAATTTTTAAGAAGAGTTAGACTATCAACTTTTTTTTATGTTTTGGTGTAAGTATCAAACATTAGTCTTACACAATAGCACAATACAAAATTAATTCTGTCACACTACTGTCTACGTAAACCCTACGTTTTTTCTCAGAGCTTGATCCTATTACCGTCGAAGAAAGGGTTTGCCCAATTTCGCCAACGAATTCAACCATCAATTTGCCTAAGAAAACTCCATAATATATTAACGGACCCTTCCTGAAACGAATAGTTGGGCTTTATAATATTTGTGGCACGTTCGGACGATCCCAATGCGGGACGACCTTAATTTATTAATATATTGTTTATAGCTTCGCCAAGGGCCTCACCGTCTAATAAATAGATCACCCTTAAAATAATAATGCTCTTCCGTTACACCCTGTACTGACGCATAAATTTTATTAGATTAAAAGGGTGAGTCAGAGACGGTCTCCGTTTACGAGCTGTTAAAATTTTTGTTAGTTCTAGATGGTTGTCGATTTATTGGTTTCGTTGCTGTTCGATTTTATAGCCTGGTACACGCTGTGGTGGAGTTGATTTTTCGGACAAACAAAGAACGTCTTATACGCAAAGACTGACATTAATTTTGCTTGCGTAACCAGTCTTCATGCCCAAGACCGCTCATCAGACCACCCATTAAACACACTATTTAAAGTAAATAAATGAACAACATAATATAGTTATTTCTGTTTCCATTATCAAACTTGTTTGTTATATTCTTAGCTCACTTTGTATCTTTTACAATATAGTTTACATTTCTACATTAAAAATAACAAAAAATAACAGCTTTCATCCACCTTCCTGTTTTCAGTGAGAAGAATTTTTTTAAACTGCGTTATCAATATCATACCCTTTGACACTGCATGGACAAAATGTTTCCAATATAATCACTCTTTGCCTCAGGGGTTTACCTCTCAATACATCCCAATCACTGAGCACGAAACAATCCCTTAAGATAGGCGACCTGCATGAGTTCACACGTGAACCTGTGAATGGAGCATTTTAGCTGATAGCCATCGATACCTTGCCGAAATCCCGAGCGATCCCGATTTATACCGAGTAAAGCCGAACGGCCGTAACCACATCGAGATCCGATCTCCTGGCATGTGTAGTGGGATTAGCAAAGAAATACTTATTTTAACTGGATTAGTTAGAATGCACAAGCAAAAATATGCAGTACTGACTGAGGAATAAGGTGGTCTTTTTTATTATTTCAACTTTCATAAAATTACTCAGGCCATTTTATATGCTAACTAGCTTCTGCCCGCGACTTCGATCACGTGGATGGTTAGATACACGCCTTACCGCGTCAAAAGACTTCTGTTACACAATGACGCAGTGACTTGACTTGATTGTAATGGAATCGCTATTTAATAATGTGTGAGCTCACTCTTCTCAGTATGGACACTTTTTTGCGTGAGTAAGTTCGGTGAGAGCAAATCTTGAGTAAATCTTTGGGGAGAGAAGTCTGACTTAATGTCAAATATTAGTGTAAATGACTGATTTACATGATGGCCGGTATAACATGACGGAACCGTTTTCCTTGAAAACCAAAACTTTTGTTAGACAAATAGGCCATACTTTATTGATAAAGTGAAACTTTGACCGAGACGAAATCATAAAATTCTCAACAGAAATTAGCATCTCATGTCGTACCCTTGTTACACCAACTACCTACATAAAATATAGCGCCACTTATTTAAAATAATAACACTTGCACACAACACAAGAAGTGCTTGATTGCAAGTCCTTGCAGCGCTGTAATAACACCGTGCCATCATCCGTCCCCCACAGCTTGTGCAAGTTAAAACCATTCATTATGTACTCTGTAATTTTCATCATCGCTGCGGAAAATACTTCCCTTGCATAACCAAAAAAAGCTAAGTAAAAAGAAAAGGTATCAAAGGATACTGCTTGGTAAGAAACCTTGTAAAATAGTGTGAACCTTCCATTCAAATTCAAATTCAAATTATTTATTAATAACAATCACAATTTACAAGAATAGAATAGTCAGTGACCCCCAAACTAGACATTTGCCTGTATCTTGGGAGTCAGGATTATTGGCATTAATTTTAAGTTAAGCTGCGCTTGCGGCGGTTGGTTCGTGGATAGGTGAACATCCATTACATATCGAAACCCCTCCTTTTTTGTTTTGGGTGGGAAATTATCAAATAACTTCTCCCGCTCTTCGTGTCAGACTTATACTGACTAAAACACACCCGTGTTCCTGCAGTTGCCTGAGCCAGGGGCCACGGTATCTCTTTCGAACAACTGAATCGGAAAGCACGTTAAGCCGTTGTTCCCGGCTATCATTCGTAGATCCTTGACAGTCGTTACCGGTATTCAGAAGCCCAAAAGTCTGACAACCTGGTCTTACCAAGGGGTATCGTGTTAGCTAGTGACTGGGTTGTGGACGTTGGATAGGCATTCTCCATGTAAAATATTCATCTGCATCCGTTAAGACTGGAAGCCGACCCCAACATAGTTGAGAAAGGCTAGGCAGATGGGTTGTTTGTCAAATCTCAGGCTGTAATGTGCGCTTAGCTTTAAAATCAAAATCTTCCTTTATCCCCAATTCTCTCCATTCATCATCATCGTCGTAATTTCAGCCGAAAGACGTCCACTGCTGGACATAGGTCTTCCCCAAGCACCTCCACTTCGACCGGTTCTGTGCTTCTCGCATCCAACGAGTTCCTGCGGTCTTCGCAAGGTGGTTGGGTCCACCTTGTGGGAGGCCTTCCAACGCTACGTCTTCCGGTACGCGGTAGCCATTACAGAACCTTTCGGCCCCATCGGCCATCTGTTCTGCGAGATATGTGCCCTGCCCACTGCCACTTAAGTTCGGCAATTCTTCGGGCTATGTCGGTTACCTTGATACTCCTGCGGATCTCCTCATTTCTGATTCAATCACGCAGAGAAACTCCAAGCATAGCCCTCTCCACTGTTCTTTGGGTGACTTTTAGCCTTCTAATAAGGCCATTGTGAGCGACCACGTTTCAGTATCATAGGTCATCACTGGGAACGCGCACTGG
Organism: Gortyna flavago; assembly: GCA_963669345.1. NCBI lineage: Eukaryota > Metazoa > Arthropoda > Insecta > Lepidoptera > Noctuidae > Gortyna > Gortyna flavago. The sequence continues at coordinate 6,711,177 of OY770143.1, read as the reverse complement.
TTAAAGACTTTCGTCTTGAGACACTGCGGTATGCGGTATTCTCTTCATTATGCCCGATCAATAATATAGTAAGGCTTTAAATTAAATCAATTCGTCATTACACCCACTCTAATATATTGCATTAGTTAACACGAAACGCTGTTTCAACTTGCACGTAATCTCATTTGCCTACACAGAGTAACCGTATTCCTTTACTAATGTTGTTATACTGTTGTATAGCATAATGCTAATGTATCTTTGAACAGTTTTCACGGAAATGTAGCCACATAATCTATGTAAATAGAGATAGGTATCTCTTACAAGTGTATCCTAAAAATAAATTGACAGTGAAGCACGAATCGAATCGAGTTTCAATGAACACACGTTTTTTTTATGTTTTTTAATTAAAAATAAAATTATACGCTTCCATTATTCCAATTACAAAAACCAATCCGATTCGACCACACCAACCATTGAAATAGTGAGATAAATGGCATATTGATTCAATATCTTGCTGGTACAGGAGCCAGTGTGCTACCATTACTGCCCCAAGCGTCAGACGTACGAATAAATATTCATGGGAATAATTCGACAGATTCCCTTAACGATGGCACGTCAAAAAGAGAGCAGAGCCGAGCGGAGCCGAACGACGCCGAATGGAGCCGATCGGAGCCGAACAGTGACGAAGCTCTCCGATTATGTATCGCTGAAATGTTTTTACACGATGTCGTTAAAGTTGCATTGACACGTAGTAGCGTTTTGTTTTGTTATCAAAGGCGTGAAAGGCTTTTAACTTTGTAATCAGGCTTTTTTGTTTGAAAGCCCTTAATGGAAGTTGTGATGGCATCCCAGCTAATAACCAGCCTAGTTTTAAAGAAGAATTCGCAGAATCGGATTTTGAATAAAAACTGATTTGTAATCCCAGTGGCCGTGACTTACGAGTTGTAGGTCGTAGGTTCAAACCCAGACAGGTGCTTTACATTGTGTAAATTATTTCACCACCGCTGCTCTCAAAACGATGAAGGAAAACATCGTGAGGAAACCGGCATGTCCTAGAACCAAAAATTCAAAGACATGTGACGTCTACCAACCCTAGAATAACGGCCCACTCCCTCTCACAGAGCAGAGGCCTGTGTCCCAGCAGTGGGATCGTTATAGGCTGATTATGCTATGCTAAACATGATTCATACTTTTGAACAATTGCCTACCTAATATTTAACATTAAGAAATCTGGCATAAGTAGCTGTAACACAAAGTACCGAAGCTCTTAAAAATATTCCAACATTTATGTAAAAATTGTCGCTGAAAAAACGAAGCGTCGTCTTCATGAGAAACGTGGCACTCGAACTCTTGTAATCAAAGTGGTAGTGTCGTTCCGTCTGCCGAGACATTAATCACCCTTCCCACATTTATTGCGATTTTCGCGAATAAAACGTCGCGAAAAAACGCAAGGCATTACGCACACAGCTCTTGCGAACGAGGGAGTAAAAGGGAAAATCGTTGATTGCCCTCGTGAAAAATTACACATCATCGTATGCGTCTAAAAGCCTCGACATATGCATAATGTAATGTCGCATATTAGTCTTCTGTACTTATGAAACAAATTGCTACAATTGAGAGTGTATTCCTAGCTTTATTTTGTTTTTTTACAGACTTACGGCAATTGTTTTGCCGCCTGAAGCTGTAAATTTTCTTTCCATTCCGACATATCTGCTCTATAAGCTTTTGTAGACTTGGCAGGAAACACACAGGGGGCATTTTAGTATGTACCTTGTCTTCTTATCTTCATTTCCTTCCGTGGCTTATGAGCGTTCAAAATTAGCCTTCTTTTTAAGAGTGTATTACGTAGAATTTATAAGATAATAAACTTTTACATAAGGTAAGGTACTCATTAGGTGTAGGTAACTTGATACCATAAACAAAATACTAAATCCTAACTAAAAATAACTTTCAATGAAATAGTGAACTTCAAGTTTAAGTCTTGTAAAACTTGATACTTAGTTAGGAACTTTAAGCTTTTAGTTATTTCATAAGTGTTTTTTTTTTCTTTCTTATAACTTGAAGTTTTGTTTTTTATTTTCACTTTAAATAAGGTTACACTAATATTGAGAACGATTTAAAACAAAAAGTGTTTCAACTATATTGAACTATTGTTAGTTTAGAAAGTAATTCAATATACATAGAAATTCTATAAGGTCACTTTGGACGCACAAGAATTTTTCCAACAAAAAGTTCTTAGGACTTCTCAAACTTTTCTTCGAGGCTGTTTTATTAACAATGAAATTTAATCTATATACTAATAATAAAGCTGACGAGTCTGTTTGTTTGTTTGAACGTGCTATTCTCTGAAACTAACATTCGGATTTGAAAGATTCTTTTTCGGTTTAAAGACATTTATTTCTCAAAGAACAAATACAGTTCACTTAAAGAGAAACTTAACAAAATTAACAATAAGTTGTAGTTTACATTTCGACGTTAAAATCATTTGAGAAACTGAACATTATAGTTACATTTATAAAATAAAGCAAGTATGTATATACGTCTAAATAAAATACCTACAAAACAATTCAAGCCAAAAATAAAAAATAAAAGCTAAACTTATGTATATTCTTTAGGCTTTTTTTAAATGTTGGTATGCTTGTCCACTCTCTGACTTTTTTAGGCAATTTATTGTATAACTGATAGTTTCATACTGTATTGTTTTCCTGCCGTACAGGGTTCTCACTCTTGTTACTTCTAGTTCGTCTTGATTACGGGTATTATATCTATGAGTCTTTTGTGTAAATGTAATATTTGTGTGTATGTTGGCCTTAAGCATCTTCCGGATAGTCATGCATGTATGGTATGTATACAATTGTTGTAGGTTTTTGCATTTGACAGCCCAATTCTTGAGTAAGGAATAGACTATTTAACATCACGCTGCCACTCTTAGGAACCGAGCAAAAGGAAAAAAAAAACTGAAAGAACGTTAAGCGAAAACGAAGTAAAAACGCGGGCGCATGCGCTGGGTTCTAGTTCAATAATAAAATATTTGTCTAAGGTTCCTAATTTACCGTAGGTACTTATATTAATTTCTTCCCTCAATAATTCTCGCCCTCAGGCTAGGTAGAGCGACGATCTTCGCAGGATGGCTGGTAGCAGCTGGATGAGAGTTGCCAAAAATCGAGTTGAATGGCGTGCAATAGGAGAGGCCTATGTCCAGCAGTGGACTGCTATAGGCTGATGATGATGATGATATTAATTTCCAGAAACATCTTGTAACATCCACACGAAAATTCTCTACCAGCAAAAACACAAACAAAGAAAACATCTCTTGCCAGGAAACCGACGGAAATGCTAGCATTATACAAATATACATGGCAAGTAGTACATAACGTGGTCGTATATACTTGATCCGGCAGTAAATGGGGCATAACTAGGCATTAGACAAATTGGCACGGCGCCCGGCCCCATGGCAGGCGGAGTGAGGAGCCATAGCAGGCGTAGAGTGTGGGCTGTGGACGGAGTCATGGCTTTATACAGTATGCTACTAACTTATTATATTTATGCTACGGCTGAATGCGGTATCATTATGTGTGGTTTCCGTGCGTCTTCTGGGTACTTTGGGCGTGCAAAAAGGCTTAAGATTTTAGCGAATTGTAGCAGTTATTTTTAATGTAAAGTCATATACTTAAATAAAAATGCTTAAAAAAATAAAAAACAATTGCTTCCTAAAAAGATTAAATTGAAGGACACTTAACCTGCTTCATCAAAATGGCACGATACATAGTTGCTTTAATGTACAATAAACAATGTTACCGCTTAATCTCAGTAATAAATAAAACTTTAAATGATATCGTATAAAAAAGCACTCATTAACTTTTCATAAAAATAATTACAGCAAATGAATTACTATAATCATCAAACTACCAAAATTCCATTATCCAATTTACCAACATGACCTCTCGTACCTGATTAAGACTTAATAATTGGTAATTAATTACTCAAAAGCATCGAAACGGATCATTAAACTACATTAAATACATTAAATAACTCGAAACGTTAACTGGGTCACACTAATAAAGTTACCATAATATCGTACGCGATTAGCGACTGTATATTAATGAGGTTAGAGGTTATATTCGGTTGTGGAGTTTCGACAAAGGCTTTGTACAGGCGCGTTGCACTATGCAGTCCCAAAAGCGGGACTGAAGTCGTTAATCTTCATGCAAATTCGTGCCGAGCGTCCCTAATGGTCCCGTATTTACTATTTACATGTCTTATTCTTAACGCGGCGTTACATAGTTCAGTACGTGGTGCGAATTGCTTGGAATCTCGACTATGTTGGCACCCTTCACTTGGATTTAAGCGGGAGCGTGAATGCTCCTTGAATTTCGAAGAACACCTCCAAGGAGTACCGTTTTGCTTTAGCTTCTATTCAAGCAGAGTCAAGACTGATTAAAATTCTTTAATAAGGATCTTTTCAGGATGCGGTGGTGTTATTAGTAAATGAGGATTTGGTTTATTTTACTAGACAGTTTTGAAAAAATTTGTTCAGTTTTTTATGATTGAGTGAATGATCTCTTTTTTGCTAGAATTTAGTTGGTTCTCATCAGAACATCGTTGGTGCATCGAAGTAATCTCTTAACATTATGCCAAGTAGTTGATTTTCACTATATGACACTAAAAGATCGTGCAGTTGCTGAACAATAAAATCACATAATAATACCAAAAATCGAGCATGAAAGCAAGGTGCCTTCGAACTATTCAAAATTATCAATGCTTTTCTGAAATAGCAGCTTTGACTTTCGACTGCCAAGAAACAGCCCAAAACCTAACAAAAACATTAGGCTCCAACAATAAGCGTTAGAAATAACAGTTATTTCTTCTACATTTAAATAATAATAGTTATTTGTACAAGCGGCAGGCGTTGTGCCAACTCCATTTAGCGTACGTCTCTGGTATAACAATATTAACGTGTTATTCCAACCATTATGTCCTCCTGATAATGCACTCATTAGTTATTTGTGTTTTGCAGTGGCTAACACTGAATTCATATTATTTTGGCTGCCCGAAATCCATCCATGAAGACGCGCCCCACTCTTCTTACTAATCGCTAGTGTGTTTTAGTTTTTTGATACACACTAATTACCCACTAATAAGTAATTACTGTGTACTGTGTATCGACAAAACTAATACACTAGCGGAATGTTGCACACTTGTACTGTAAGCGATTAGGAAGAAGAGCGTGGCGCGTCTTCGTGGATGGCGCTATGTGTACTAATACTAAATATCAGCTTCATGAAAACACAGGCAAAATGGCTGTAAAATGAATCTTTTCTACTATACTCTCTATCTGCATGCGTAGCAGGACTACCATAGGAATGGGTTTTGTCGTGTTTTGTCGTCTATCTGTCTGTCTGATTTCCTTAGAAATCTGTCTTCAGTCTGTCATTTTGTCTAATTATTTTGTCGACAAAACCCGTTGGTCATGCTACGCGTACTGTATAATAGGTATGTATGGTATGTGCGAACATAAAGATTGATAATGTTAAACTATTCAAACTTATAAATCGAAAGCTACGACTACTGCTTTCAAAAAACAGGTTACAGAGTAAAAACCTGGCAAAGTGTATCTAGGATACCACAAACTAGGGTCTTGAAGCGCCAAACAACAATTTGCAAGAAAACTTCTCTTTTAACCCCATGTTAAGACTGAGACGAACTGAATGAATTGTTAGACGATGGACTCCATGTAGAAATGAATCCTATCAGAAAAAATTACAGATCTCATTTTAGAGCTCTCACCAAACAAATAAACCACATTTTCCTCCTTATGTTATTAGTATGATACTCGCAGCCATATTGCTTTCGAAAACACAACCGCGTACACAGCGGCCTTATTCTGACGTGACATGACGTGACGCAGCATGAACGCGTGACATTCCCCTCTTTTTGTAAAACAAAGGAGGCGACACTCCGAGCGCATCCCATCTCCTAATTACAATACAAAGACTCAAAAAACCGTGACGAGTTTTTGAGACACGACGCTAATATACGCCGTGCTCGTTTAGATGACGTAGGTAAATAGACGTCATGCTTTTAGAAATTAAGCAAAAATACGTCATCTGTTTAAACTTGACATGCTAAATAAATTGGGAGTTAGTATTAGGAGTTAGTGGGTAATCTTCGGAACTAGGTACTGATCTGCACCTTCATCATCTGCCTAGCCCTTTCCTAACTATGTTGGGGTCGGCTTCCAGTCTAACCGGATGCAGCTGAATACCTGGATTTTACATGGAGCGACTGCCTATCTGACTTCTACACCCCAGTTACTGGGTAATACGATACCCCTTGGTAAGACTGGTTGGCAGACTTTCGGGCTTCTGACTACCCGTAACGACTGCCAAAGATCCGCGAATGACAGCCGGGACCAACGACTTAACGTGCTTTCCGAGGCACGGAGGGGGTCTCGGTATGTAAAGATGGTCACCCATCCACAGACCAACCGCGGAAAGCGTACCTTAACCAGATCGATCGACCTGCGCGGCTGTTATTATTTAGCCACAGGCCCCTCTCTACTGATCACCACCTTAATTGCGTAAAACCACTGTAAAACACTTTCAATCACAATCCGAGAGTTTTTAAGGATACAGCTAATCCATTGCTGCATAGCTTTGAAAATACGTCAGCTCAACAACGTAAATAACGCAATGAACGTGGGTGAACTGTCAAAATGAAACCCATTGCGATTCATTGTTATTTTATGTGCGTTACGCAATCACCCCGCCGAAATACGAACTACGAAAATTCTTTCACTAATGGAAAGCTACTGTATTTCCGACTGTCATAGGATATAATGAGTTATGTTAACATAGGTAATTCTAGGCGGAAGAATTTGCGGGCAGAAACTAGTACATAATACAACCCTACTATCCTACCTCCTAATAATCATATTATAAATGCGAAAGTTTGTGAAGATGGATGGATGGATGGATATTTGTTTGTTTGTTACTCTTTCACGCAAAAACGACTGAAAAGATTTTGATGAAACTTTACAGTAACATAGCTAGCTAGCTATATTAAATAATACATAGGATACTTTTTATCCCAATTTCCGCGGGAATGACATTTATACGGGTGAAACCGCAGGGCGTTGCTAGTAAGTATTATTAATGAAAGCCGCTTTTCATGTCTGCCTGTATGAACGCGTTGTTCTTCTAAACTACACAACGGATTTTGATGCGATTTTCAACATCATTTAGAGTTTTTGTTTTTGTCAAGTCCTAAAAATCGCGCGTAGCAGGGGCGGGTCGCTAGTGAACTAATAAGTTACTCAAACACGATGCTTATTCGGAGTATGTGATCAGTTAATTGGATATGAAAGCTGGTCTAAAAATCATGAAAATACTGTTTTTAGAAGCATGTTAAACGCGGTTGTTATTGAATTAGTCTTCGCTCGGCGCATTGCAGTCTTTTGACTCGCCAACGGAAAGAGTGGCTGCATTGTACGAATTTAATGTTTTCCTCTCTATATGAATTAGTTTTAGAATTCTAACAAAAGGATTCGGAGTTAGAGGATACATTTTAGTAGCTTTTTGTAAGATGATTCCTTGCTTGTGGGTGGGTTGTTATAACTTTATTAGCTTTTACAAATAATGATGTGTTTTGGGTAGTATTACTATAGAAAACTTATCAAATACTAAAATTCTCTCAGAATTAAATATTGAAATAAGGTGCCTTTTCTACCAAGATGAAGAAGCGTTTGACCTTGTAGTGAAACAATAATGAAATGGTATTATTTAAAAAAAACGCATTTTAATGTATAGGGGCCCGTGGCTAAATAATAACAGTCTGTGGAGGGGTGACCATTTTTACATACTGCGACCCCTTCGTGCCTCGGAAAGTACGTTAAGCTCCAGGCTCCAGGCTGTCATTCGTGGGTCTGTGACAATCGTTACGGGACGTCAGCAGCCCGAAAAGTCTGACAACCTGTCTTACCGTGGGGAATCTTATTATAACCCAGTAACTGGGTTATGGAGGACAGATAGGCAGTCGCTCCATGTAAAATACTGGTATTCAGCTGCATCCGGTTAAACTGGAAACCGACCCCAACATAGTTGGGAAAAGGCTAGGCAGATGATGCATTTAAATATTATGAATTATGCCGATGAAAATTAGCTTTTTTTTTTTACATTTCATACACGTTCTGGAGTGATTTCGAATATTAATCAGTGCAGCGTGGCAGTCAGGCAGCCCGGTAGGCTGGCAGCGACCTGTGATAACCAATAATAATGATGTCATGCGATTGACACATTTGATTCGCTCGTTACGGAAACAAGTCCCTATCAAAAATGTTGTGATTCCCGCTGATTACGATGTAAACTTGATTGGGTTTCATATTATAAACAGAAGAGTATAAAACCTTTTTGATGCCCAATTTTTCATATACTAGTACCTACATAATCATTACATAATATATGTACATGTTTTTAACCTGTTTATTGTATCTAAGATGACAAGCTATTGATTGAAATAAAGGAAGTTGCATCTGAAAAAAAATTAGGAAATTAAGTAAGTATATAAAAGTAGGTAAAAACGCTTCATTCTAAAGATTTTACATAAAACTACAAATAACACGCCTAGCTCGCATAAAATACTGCCATGAAAACTATGTATACGGAATGTGTGAGCTCACTTTTCTCTGTATGGAAACTTCGCGCAACCTAAGAACGGTGAGGGCAAATCTAACGATTTAAATATTTGTTTAGAACGCTATTTTTGTTGTAAGTAGTTAAACGTTCTTATACAAAACTAAGTGTGAATATTCAGACTTTTGAAGCCAACTAACATAGTTTCATTTTCTTAAAATAATAGGTTAATAACAACAATTCTATTTTCCTGCAATAATTTACACCTCCGATTGACAGATATATAATCTCAGCTAGACAATTAATGGACAATCACTAAAAGCATTTCTTAAGAAGCATTTCAAATTAATAAAGATTCCCTTATGTATGACTGGAGCCTTCAGTTACGCGTGTAGTTTAGTCTATTATAAAATTAGTTAACTTGATATCAACGTCTTTGATTAAATACTTAGAACTATCTTTGTCTAAAATTTAATCAATCTGACTAACTTTGTATTGTGTGTAATACTCAGTAGCATAACAAAGTTAATTTGTTCAGAAATAGTGCAATCCTATTGTTCTATGCGAAAGATAAAATGCGATGCTACACGATGCGAATTGCGAGTGTAACATAATCAGCCTATAATGTTCCCACTGCTTCGACACAAGCCTCCTCTCCATGAGAGGAAGTGGGCTTTAATCCACCACGCGGGCCCAGGTTGGTGGATGTCAGATATCTTCGAATTTTTGGTTCTACTACGATGTTTTCTTTCACCGTTTTGAGAACAGAGTTAATGAAATAATTTACACAAAGTAAAGCGCCTGTTTGAATTCGAACCTATGACCACCATCTCATTGACATTCGAAACACCGCTGTTTAGTACTTACAGATGGCTTAACATAACATACTTACAAAACATTACATTATGTCAATTTCCACCGTGTTTTCCACACAAACTTAAACAAAACCTGTAACACATGTCCCTAGAGTGCTTGCTAATATTTCAGCTACTTATTCACGTAGAACAATCAGCAACAAAAGCTATAAATTATTAAAAATGACTATTCCACTTAACACGGCTATTCAGACATCCCCCAATGACCTTATTAGGGTGTAATAACCCCATTGTGCCCTAAAGCCAACAAGTGCGACAGATGTGAGAATTAAAAACACTGGCCTTTAAATTTATTTACATCACGACATTCGACTATTAATCCAGTACGGGGGCATAATCTGCTAATGCTCGCTTTATTTGATCGCTGGCTAAATGCAATGTACAAGCGAAAGTCATCTTTAACACTATGCACTTAATATCATATTTGAATAGCATAGAAACAACAGCTGACTTCATAAAAAAATGGTTTGAAAAGTTTGATTCTTATTACCAAGGAGGAAGGTGTAAGGTTGAATATACGGTGGTCATATTTATAATGAATATTTTTAACTAAATTACAGGGGAGGTCGGGGAACATTGTATGGGCGTAATTGTATTTTTTGAAGTAACTGCCATTAAATGTCCGGTTTGTTAATGTGTATTTCAAATGTAGTGCCACAATGATGGTCGTTAGGTAGAATTGGTATTTTGTTCATTTTAATTATGTTATACTTGATTACTTTACTCCCTACACACATTTTGCTATTAAATCATTTTCTTTCCTCCCTGAATTAATAAAATAAAAATACTTTAACTATTTAACTTGATACCTACCGGACTATTATTTTTATCAGACCCCTAATCAGCACAAAATATATTACACCTATTTACGGTTTTATGCTATCTATACTTAACTAATAAAAGTAGATAATGAAAAAAGAAGATAATGGAAATCAGGATGGCAACCAACCGATTATCCTTTAAAGTTAAGGTCCGCGAGCACATTCGCAAGAAGCTGGCAGTATCATCACAACGGTAATATTTTCCCTTTATTTGTCTCATTTCTTTTTATTGAGTAGGTATATTCATGTATTTATGTATATTTATCTGTGCTTATATTTATATGTAATTAGGTATATATTATATTCATAGTTTTAATAGGTTTATGCGTATCTTTATATTTAAAATATGTATTCCTCAAATTTCATGATTGCCCCTACCATTGTTTGTCTCTGCATCACCCAAAGGTTGACTGGTAGAAAATGCCTATGGCATTAAGTCCGCCTCTGTACATTTTTGTGCTTGAAGTATTAAATAAATAAATAATGACGCGGTGCAGCCGCGCCGCCGCCGGTCAATCGTTCTTAGGTAAACCTTAGGAAACACAATTGTATCCCACGAATGTTACAATAGAATGATTCTGAAGACTTTACGCATCAAAAACATAATATACTAACTCCATTTACTTACCGCCTTTATAAGAAACCATAATAAAGAAAAATGTTCATCAACATTTTCTTCATTACAACGTTTTACAAAGGGGAAGCGCGGCAAATTCCTTGCATATCGGGTTACCCGGCACTTAAGGAGAGCCAAGACCCGCCCGTATAAGTGACGTCACGCTAAAAGGTACCTACTCCGTTCTACTACTTATACTTCCACAAGCTTTTTTAAAGACATTATTTTATACTCTGTTGTTTTAATGGAACAAGGGTTTTTGGATTTTGGGTGTTGAATTTTTTGTATATTCTTTCTTTCATAATTCTTTTGTTCTCTGCTAAGAATTAAAATGGTTAAAAACTGTGAATCTCTCTACGAGCTTCAGTGTACCGGAACGAATAAATCAAGCCACGATTTATCACGTTCAATCATCATTCCTAGAAACGAGGAATGACTTATTTAGAGAAAATATAACTATTTACACTACATACTAAATTAAATGACTAACTTAATATACAAATAAATACAAAAACAAAGGACACTTAGGCGTCAAAGTACTCGTCCGCATCGCTGTCATCCGGAAACGTGCACGGATGACTGGCAGCATTGCCACGTTAAATGGCAATGCTAATTATTTGGCCAAAGAACGACCCAACCGTCTGGTCACGTGAAGTCGACCAGCCGGCGCAACCATATTACATATTTACACCTTTTTCATTCGGCTTGTCAGCCAAATCTGACACATAAAGTCTTCTAATCTTAAACTAAAATAATTTTTGTCTCGTATTTCATGAAAATAACTTTTAACTGACTCGCGGAGGTTACATGTAAGCACCAAATAGGCTATAGTCTCTACAGTACCTTAAATGATAGGAATACTTCATAAGCATAAGGTCAGCTCTAACCTTATAACATATCTTCTTGTTCTCACAAACTATTGTCCTATTGTTGTTGTGTATTGTCCTTTCGCATGTCTGCTAAAAGAAATTTCTCAAGAAATAAGGAGTACTACATTTGTACTCAAATTATAATTATGTCGTATCCCTATGTATTTTACTGAGTGTAAATAAATAATAAAACAAATATATAAGTTAGATACGTTTATTTTATTGGATCTTCTGTACATGATTAAAGGGCTTTTTAGTCACTCTTCCTCTATCTCTCATCGGAAAGGCAAATCTTGATATAAATTCCAACAAGAAAACATCACGAACAGTATTTCTCTCTCAAATGTGAAATAATCACCAATCAAAGTAAATAGGTATTTTAAGACCCTTCAGGTGCCATCCGAATAAATTATCACGACAATATTCACAAATTGAGCCATTATAAGTAGGTACGCAATAAAAAGCTTTATCAATGAAAATATGAAGTAAACAACTATGCAAAAGTCAATCTTGTGGACTTGAATATAAATAATTTTGTGGAAAGGAAAAACTTGTAGAGTATTTAGGTACCTACCTACTTACATAGAGTGCGTTGTTTTCTTAACCTAGAATTTGCAAACAAGATAGTGTAAACAGAACATACAGTTTGTAGTATATACACTGTATGTTTTTGCAAACGCTAAATTTTTCAACACATACTCATGTTTAACCAACCTTCTTTCAATACGAATAAAATCGTATCATCGATATCGAAACTAATAATAAAGCTGAAGAGTTTGTTTGAACGCGCTAATCTCTCTACCTACCAGTCAGATTTGAAAAGTTATTCTTGCATCTGATAGCCCAATTCTTGAGGAAGGCTATAGGCTATTTAACATCACGCTACAACCCGTATAAGCCGAGAAAAACGAAATAAAGTCAGAAACGCTAAGCGAAAACGAAGTAATAGCGCGGGTGGGCGATGCAATGTGACGCGGTGGGTCAGGGGAAATTGCACGCAGACGAAGTTTTGGACAGAAGCTAGTAAATAATAATCATCAACTCAAAATTAACCTAAAAATCGTGAATAACAAATGTTAATTTTCAAATTCTCTCTTGCTCTCTGCGAATAATGGATCAATTTAGAATCGAAAACATTTACGTAGGTACCTCAATATTAAAACATCCACAGAAAACCACCCCAATCTAAAAACTCAATTCCCAATAAAAGAGTAAAAATTGCTTTCTAAATACGCGACCACTTCATTTGGCATCAGCCCAACAGATTATTATTTTTTTCCAAATATTCAGCGATAAAGTCACGAGGCGAAGCAGAGGGGCCGATTATTTTCAATCGGAGTTTTCCATAGAGGGAAATATTCCCCGTTCAATCTCTCCCTCTTGCTCAATCTTGTTTCCTTCAGTTCTTGTCGGATCGGCATTGCAGCCGATGTTATGAGAAATATTTGGATCGGTTTACAGAACAAAAAATGTGGTCGCCATATTTCCAACGAGATGGGATTGCTCGCCGACAGGTTATTTTAAAGAAGATAGAAATTTATTCGCACTTGCTTATCTCTGTATTATACCCGCACAAATTGTACGAAATGTTTTCTATTTCAAAAGTATAAGCCGAAAATAATGTAATTTTTCTTTTGTTACAGGTATTACATCGCTCCACAAAAGATTTCGGCAAAGGATTTGAAGACTAAATCTTAATTTAGTTTTCGAATTTGCATACTCCCAAAGATATAACTTCGCAAATAGACAAGTAATTACAAGTAAAAGAGTTCTCGGTGAAGAATAAACCTAATTAGAAGTTGTATTTGAGAATTTAAAGATGATTGTACAGTTTTTCTCTTCAAAGTCACGTTTGCGAGTCATTCGTTTACAAACTTGGAGTTATTTTTCATTTTTTAATTAATGTACGGCAAGAGTTTTGTGTTATCTTATTCGCCAGTTGGTTTGTGTTTATTTTTTCGCGACTCCTTAATTTTTTCGCCGGCAATTTTTTCCGTCGCTAACGATGGAGAATTTGGAATTGCAAATGCCGTTAATTGTCCTATGGAAGTTAGCTCTCGCACTTAGAGGAACTCGGCGCGACTGATTGTTGAAATATTTAACGCTCCCAAAAGCCAAATAATTCAGTGAAATGCTTTTGCTGTCAAATAATCACGCCCTTATTGTAGGACTAATCTGAATTTCTTATTATGTTTGTAAATCTTTTGACTTTAATTAAAGAATGGGGTACGTGATTCGGAGTCATTACTTCGATGACATAAGAGTATGAATTATTCCCTCTTGGTGGACAATTTGTGAACTGAATAAACAACGAGGGTTCGAAGTGAATCTAAATAATCTCAACTTTCCGTTAAGAGACTTACCTAAATCATTAGTATTGTTTGTCCTGAAGTATTGTCAAATTGGTGCCCTCTCACATTAAGAGCGCTCCGTGTTTCGGGCTTAAAATCCATGTAAAGGAGTCCTTAAAAAGTAAATGGATGGTCCTTACTACCTACGCTCAGGTTAGGTACTTTTAATATTCAAATACCATTATTATATAATATTTATAAAATAGTTTTTATTATTAAAAAACTATTCTGAAGGTATACAGCTCTCAGGATACATTACACATGAAATAACGTCGGATATCAAAGGAACTTCTCTTAAGAAAATAAAGTAATATTAGCAATGGATATAGGATTCCTCTTCATATGGATACAAAACTTTATTAGAATCACAATCAGAAGATATATTCTCTTCCTATTCGAACTCAATCCCATTATCCTTTCCGCAAATAGAAAACATTTCGATAAATCTGGATATTGAAATCACCATTACTGTAATAAAAACAAACAAAATTGTGGTGGAAACATATTTACAAGTTCTGTTTTTATTTAAAAAAAAGGAACAACCTTTATTTATAACAATATAATATACCTACACGGGTGCCAAAGAGTCCCAGCTTACTCATTCAAGAACGAACTAAATGAAGAATTTATCCCAAATTCTTTAGTCAACAAAATTGTTCGCCAAAAAATGTGAAACGACCGAGATCGGGTTCACGATTAGCCATTCACTCGGTCATAAATTATATTGTTTCATATTTATAACTTTTCTGTATTCACGTTAAATGTTCTTAATATTTTTTAAAAGCCTGTGTCGTCCATAAAGCGTTATCTTGAACCCTCATCATCCGCGTTCCACTTACTTGGGGTAAGTTGGGGCTAAAAGTGTACGCGCATGGTAATGTAGCGAAGTAGAGGATATAGGTAACAAAACCCGAGTGAAACGGGAATGTTTAGTAACCATTTATGGAACGAATTTGAAACGTATAGCCTTAGGGTAATACAGAGTATATCGAAAGTGTCGATTTATTTAATAAATTAATTTTGTTTTCATTCGTTCAACAGCTAAAGAGTGTACATATAACCTTAAAGCTGCATCTCGACAATTCTGTTTAAGAGAAGATAAAATAAAAGTAGTAAAAGTCACCAATAAATCTCAGACAGTCTCTTTGTTATCTGAACTGAATTAAAAATGTAGTCTACCCTCCGAACTTCACAATTAAAACTAAGGCAACTTAGTTGAAATATCTGCGAATAACGACCAGAGAATAAATTAAAAAGACAATAACTTGCAGACACGACTAATTTCCAAACAAGTGCACTTTAATTTCAAAATTAACGGTCTCCCGTCAATAGTATTCTTATAATCATAGCCCTAAACCAGTTTAATCCAGTTTGATTTATATCTCGGCAGCCATGACGGCTTCGCAGACTGATTACTTCCTATGCATTAGCACTGATGAATGTATTTGCATTAGAAATCCGTGGATTAGCTACAGATCAGCTTGAATGTTTGATGCAGATGTTGTATAGTGAGAAGGAAACTATTGAGGGGTTGCTGTTGTTTATATAGTTGTAAGACTTTGTCAATTAAAGCTGCACTCCCGTTGATTAATATTTTAAATTGTTTCTATATGAACTTTTTTTAACATCCGTTTGATATTATGCCTACATACTCTCTGATAGAATCATCTCATCTACTCAAACTAACAGTTTTCTCCTCGTCACAATCATCAATCAAAATCGTTTTACGTAACAAGCTCTCAAACTGACAATAATTCACCCCATGACGAATGTTCCGTCAATGATTTGCAGTTTGATCCAACATTTGGCCACAATATCGCCAGACTTTCAAGTAACTTTCTATATTCAAAGCAAACTGTGACGTCATCGAAAACAACAATGGCGGCGACAGATGGCGACCCAGTATTGGCTAACTTAATCAATTGTTATTGGCTATTGACACATATGAGCCAATCAAGTGGAATGGATCGAGTGTCGGCAGTCTAGTGGTTTCTGATAATGACATTCAATTTTGTAATCGGTACGTCCTGGTACGACCCCCTTTGGACAGATAGGGGTACTGACAACCCTAGTTTGGTCGTGACAAGTGCGTTTAGTAATTAAACGCAGTATGGGTCATCAACATAATTATTATTTACTTTTAAAACGTGGCGTTTATAAAAAAACTGTAAAATATTTAGCATTGTAAGTTACAAGATTTTTTTATATATTGATTACAAAAGCTTAAATAATCCAAGCAAATGATAAAAGGAAAATTCTGTCCTAAAAATAATGTCATATTTTTTGGCTTTTACTCTGATCATACCCAGATAAAAAAAATAATCCAATAAAGCTAAAAACTTATCTATATTTCGTGAACTCACTTAGCATAAAATTATTTTACGTGTTACGAAAATATAATAAGATTTTCACCAAAGATATGTGGAGCAGCCAATTTAGACAATCAGAATTTTAACTATTACTTATTTCGAAGCTCTAGAGAACAACAATATTTTACCAGCTCATTCCAAATTCCATTGTAGCTTCAAATATTTTTATATTATTTTAATATAAGTATCCTATTAGCAATATTGCTACAGTAAAAAATGTTTGTGGCACTGAGTGTCTTACAAATTTAAGAATAAGCACGAAAGAGACAAAACAAGGGAGTGTTTCATAAAATTTAAGTCATTCAAAATTAAAACAAACTAAAAAACGAACGCAAATCTAGAGACAATTGAGGCCCATTTAATCCCCCATAAACGGTAAACACCAATACTAAATACTGTACAAAGAATAGTTACCTAAATACATACATAAGCAACCAACATCATTTGCGATACAACACGCCTTCTCCAGATTTGTAAGTAAAATTCGGAGTCAACCGACTAAAATAAATTGCTTGCGAAAACATGAGGCGGGAAAAAGTACTGTTATAGAAGCAGGAGTCGCAATTAATGCAGACGGCCAAAAGAAAGATAACGAATCGCCTAACATTTGTCCTGTGACGTTACTAAGTAAACTCAGCGATCTTCGCGTCTATTTTTAACGAACATCAAATGGTTTTCATTGATCTTTTTATTTTCTTTTTGTCTTTTATACAGTTGCTTCCAGAAATTGTGGGAATGTGATGAATGTTTAAAGAGTAAGCGACGCAAATCTTTGCTTTCTTTTCTTTAGCTATTCGTTTTCTATCTTTTATTTAAATATATACCTACATACATTAGGGTTTAAACATGATTTTACTTTCAATACAAACGATACTACTATTACAATATCTAAATGATGACATTCAAATGGCTCAATACTGAAATCCAAATATAGATTCGAAGCCAAATTCATAGGATTCAAACCACATAAATTATTAGCTGCAACTAATACACCTCGAATCTCATTTCGCTTAATGGAGATCTCGGGGGTCGAAATTGTACCAGTTAAATTAGTAATAACAGTACCATATGAGCGTTTGGCTGGAAACAATCTGGAGCCACGTGAAATAATAGTCTTAGTAATAACATCTAACTACGGTCTTCATATTATGGTCACAGAATATATTGTTAATGCTGTAAAACTTGTCTTGAAATGAAATGAAAATAGAACTGGCTAATCATCTCCTCAAGTTAATTTGGAGAAGTAATTCGAAATTTTAACAAAAGCCAGATAAAACATAGGTTAGACATTGCAGAAGTTATCAATAAGATAAAAAAAAAACAAACCTCATGCTAGCTTGTAAAGGCCGACATTTTTATTCTTATCACGTCTGCGTTCAAATATCTAGCCACTTCTTATTTATCAAAAAAGTGTAGGTACAACGAAATACGACAACAAATTGTATGTCTCTCAATTCAACTCCCCACAAAAAATATTTTATTATTCAACACGAGCAAATTACAGAGCCATATGCAGTGCGAACCAAACTAAAGTGATGTCCTAACGAAATTAAGATTGCTGCACACGGTATAATATTAAAATTACGACACAAAATCGATGCAATAAAAAAGCTAAATTTAATAAAATAATTGCTAGCTTTCTATAAATTGATAGATCCAAACAATACCAAAACTAGCAAGGCTGACTTTTCAGAACGCAGCAGATTGCAGAATCGCGTGCAGTGATTGCCAAGCCGCAGTGATGCGCCAATTAATACTGAATCAATAATACTCGATTAATCGGAACTGGTTGATTATACCACCGCTGACCAGGCAACATGCGTTGCTAATCCAATTCGGTAGCACTCGGCGACCGAGACTCTACTTGCTTAAACGGGTCCTAATGCATATATTTATTTTCTTATTTTTCCCAGAGAATAGGTTTCCTTTTACTAAAGTGTTTGATGTTAATTAAGTTTTATTGAATTAAGTTGGTACTAAAAGAAAATATGTTTTATTTAGTGTCACAAAATTATATCAATTAGGTACTTACAAGGTATACAAGGTGTTTTTTTATTTCCCATAACTCTAGGGTATGAATGAGACCATATCAAAGAATCAACCGACATATTATGAATTATTTTTCAATTAGGATAATTTATTTTTTGGTTTAATTTTTTTATACAAAGTAATTCGACAAAGTCACGATTATTAATGTAAAATACCGTTACGTGAAATATGACAATGTTGCATTTTCTTAGCTTTAAATATGAATTATTGGTTTGAATGAATATTAATTATCTACTCTTAATCAATGAAACTTAGATACCTATATCTATCTAGATATCTTCGAACATATGCATTTTTGGGCCACATATTCTCGGACTTTTTGTATTATTTTAACTTATAGAATATATTACAACCCTAGAGTTAAGGGATATAAAAATAACTCGTTGTTTATGTAGGTTTTGATGCAAAACATCTAATTCCAAATGACGATCTTAGTTTTCTGAGTAACCAGTTCTCATCAATTTATCTAAGTCGCGTCTCCACCAGCCACGTACGTCTCATATTCCAAGTGTTATTTACAACTTTTTTCTGATGAAATATGACTAGAATTTCGTGCCACCACTTGACATAGAAAAAAACATTAATTTCGACACATTCGTAAACCCGGGCTTGCGTCTCGCAATATCCATCAAGCGTCTATTTGCATAGAGGGTGATATATCTAGGAAAGAAATCTTATAAGGAGACGATATTGGCGACGAAGACGGCAATGTATCATCGCGGATTCATTTGTTGACTTATTGCCCTATATTCCAGTAGCGAGTTCCGATCCTCTGATTTAATAACATGAAAGGTGGTTCTAGTGCTTCCCTGTTTTTTTAAATATTGCATTACGAGTTCGACTTCAGAAGCTGTAATGAGGGTCCTATTGCTAATTATTTACTTGAAACTACGTTTGGATGTAAGATGTAATTACGTTTGGGTTAAAAAATTGTCGGCTTTAATATATTTTTGCCAGCATAACCTACTCATATACTAGCAACGTATGTCTTCAATAAATTCTCAAAACTTTTGCGATTGATAATACTTCAACATCTTTTTGTATAACTTCTGGATCAGAATGGAAGAACTCAGTCACCTATACACATGCTTACCAAATCATTATGTATACATTTATTTCATTTCATTAATTTGATTTCTCTATCATTTCTCTCTGTTGGACTACGTATGCTAATAAATGTTCTTGCATAGAAACTAAATATATTAATACAGTTAAAGGTAACTAACGGTAACTGTAGACTAACTAACTAAAGGTAACTGTCTGCTAACTTTATGTACGAAAGCTGCTATTAGCTGTACTACCGAAAATGTTCGAATTACCTTACTTGTGCAATTTACTGCTGCATTTGAGAATACAACTACATCTTGAATAACTGTAGTTTATAAAGCAGAATCTATAACGTGATAATTAGTTTATTTGTTATTGGTTATGAATGGTTATAAATGTAAGCAGTTTTACTTCTGTGCGCTTTTTGGGTTTGCCCGACTAATTTTGGACATCACGTGCTACATCCACTTCGTTTTCATAATCAATAGCTCTAGTCGAGTTTGAAACTAGTCGGAAAATCCAAAACATATTATCTAAGTGAGATGACTCCATAGTTGCCTTACACTCACTAATATCAATGGTGCTCTCAATTATTACAAAATGATTATTACTGTCGTATTCTTCAAGATTGTTTAATAATAAATTTCTTCAGTTTCAGGTGAGTCTAGCCTCTAGTCGAGGGACTCGTAAGGTACACAAGTGTCACTATAGGAATGATTGTTGTATTAATTAATTTCCGAAGTTATTTTCAGTTCTCAATTGGCTGATAAATATTATATTCAATGCGTGTAAGTAAGGTGTGTTGGATTTCATTGAAAACTCTTTCAAGGATAATGAAAACACAGTTCAATTTACTTTGGACGATGCTTTCATCGAAAGTTAAAGTATATTGAAAAATAGCTAAACTTTTGGTATTTTAAAATGGAATCCAACTGTCGATAGCCTTAATTGAAACGATTCAGACGAAACGAGCTTAGCTCACTCCTCCAAAAAGCAAAGATTCATCGAAATTAAATTCACTTTTGTTTCATTTCTGTCTTTTCATTTGCTATTGTTGTTTTGTTTTTAATAAAGACGCATTCACATTCGCACAGTCTCCTAAAACTTTGGATTTGGTTAAATTATTTTTATTTCTGCCTTAAATGTTTCACATTACATGATGACTGTCTGTCTTCATTACTTTCTCACTGTTGGCTCGTTTCTCTCTATCTGCTTTATGTTTGTATGTCATCGTAGTAGTTCTGTCATTGTCTGCAGTATTTTTAGTTTTTTTTTACCCTTTTTGTTACATTTTATATGAAATGCAGTTGTTTGCATCTAAGTGTTCAGTAGTTATTGGGTATTTAGATAAATGTGTAATGAAGTAGTATTTTTTTATCAATATTTTAGTACCTAAACTTACTAAGTTGAAGATGGTAAGACACACTTAAACATACAACACAACTGCATATAAACGTGCTTGATTCGTTCATTGCTACTCCCGCATCCTGAAAACTTCTTCTTTAATCACTTCTGCACTAAATCATAAAGTTCAAAGAATAATTATACGACTCTGGAATAATTGTCGAATCGTGACTCGAGTAGATTTAATTACACGACAAAACCGAAGCATCATGGAACTACTAAAAATTTTATAAGTTCCTCAGCTTGCAGACCTCAAAATATTGATCGTGGCTCTCTCTCATTCATGCTCGTGTGACAAAGCCCGCTTTGGCTCACTGCTGGGTAAGCCACGCACACATACACACAATAGTCCAACACATACGTGCTATTAAAACCGTTTCAGCGGGCGTCAGCTGACTGGGGGTGTCGGGGGGAAGCGGGGCGTTATGAACAACGCATGCGCTGTGGCGAGTAAAGCGGCTGCAGCGCTTTATTTCCGAGCAAAGTGTTAGAGTAACAAGCTGCGGTTAAAGCTAGCCGCGCTTGCTGGAGTTAAATCGACACCCATTCAGAAAACAAACTGCGTATCACGGTCGTTCCGTCGTTTGACGTAATTGGTTCCATGGAATCCGCATGCTGTCTTGAGATGACAGATACACACGATGTCAGGATTATTATTGCTGTCCCTCATTTTCTTCTCTGGAAATATGAGATAAGTGACACAGGCAGACTGAAACTGTAACCCAATTTTAAACCGGAAATATTTAAAGAAAGTTTCGTAACACGCAGTCGAACACTGAAGTACTTTCCGCTTCAAACACCAAACTTCTGGCCGTATCTTAAGCCAGAGTAACATAAACAAAAGATCCGATTGCCACTGAAATACGTGAACCTATAAATGAGGTGCAACGCCAGGAAAATATTTCGTAAAATACAGTCGTACGCAAAAATTCCGATGCAAAACGTATTTCACCGTTCGCAATTCCATCTGATTTTTAATTCGGCGCGCATATTCTCGTCACGTTCGGTGGCAATAAACAATTATTAATGCGTTGTCCGAGGCACATGTTCACAGTTTTCGAGTGTGGCGGACTTTTTAAGTGTTCGTTAATTTCGAGTGGACTGGAAAAGTCCAGTCCGGGAATGAGGCAATCGGTTTAACGGTTGAACCACTTTCGTTTCTATCGAAAAATCGGGTCCGCACATGATAAATTTGGCCGACTGTATCTAGATAAAACGCGGCCATTTTCGCTCGATTTACTACGGGATTTTGGTTAGAAAGGCTAAAATAATTTGAACGTTTGTTAGACTCGGATTTATTGGAGCTACTAAGGTTCCTAAATGTTTGATTTATCGTCTTTTAAGATGCTTTCGTACCCTCAACCTAAAAAATAGGGGATCTGACAAAGTGAGCAAATCAAATGTGAAGAAATACGGGCTTCACTCTTTTTACTTCGTAAAGGAGAGAACCTTTATCGTAATGATACGTCTTCGAAATTCCTCAATTTGTATTATTCTCGTATTAATTATTGGAATTCTCATCAAGGACACTTAAGTGGCGTAAGTCCTTCGCAAGGCGTCCCTCCATACAAAAGTTATCCAAATCTTTTCCTTGTCTTTACCAACTGCCGGGCTATTTCCCTATTGTGTTCTTCTTCACAAATTAAAACTTCTCCACTGGAGTTATCTAAACTGATTTTATCTTTAGATTCCATTATTCCAAAATCCGTGTGATTGAAAATGGTGGATGAATAAATATTTTTTGTCGTTAGCGCTGTTGTAAAAATGTCAATCGGTATTAGGGCGAATAAGGGCGCAAAGTACCGAGTCGATGATCCGTGATAAGGTTTAAACATTCGTTTAATTAAAAAGGCCGGGATTTAATTGGAAAAGTATACATTTACATAGTCTTTTGTTTTTTCCCGATTGTGATTTATATTTGGTGTGAGGTGGGATCAGTGAGTAGGAACGAGAATGGCGCGACTTTTTTGCTCCATTACACGCGATTTTATTTTGACACGTTGGTTTTTTGTTACGCGAAGATAATATAATGTGTTATTGGAACAATTTGAATAAACAAACGGGTTGGCTGGGAATATTGGTATTGTTATGTGAGTCGCCAATTTTTCACACCTATTCGCAACTTTTACGGTTGAATGTATCCATATTCTTAATCGACGTTTTAATTCCTGTTGACTCACATACCGAAAACACATACCTGTTTAATCCGAAGAGTTAGGCAGAGGTGACCTTATAGTACACCCAAATTTCACCAGTTATGTTTAAGTAATACGGAGCGAGCCTATTGCCATCAATTGGGCAAAAATCCAGACTCTAAAGTACTAATGAGAAATTCCTCATGGAAAAACAAAATAACATTGCTTGGCCTGGTAATCGAACCAAGGACTTCATCGTCAGCAGCAGCGCTTTCGAACGCTCGACACTCGACCACCACGACCACAAAGAGGCAGTAAATATTGTCTTAATTGCGGTTTTCCCCCTCATTGTGGTTTCATCTCTATGATGGGGATTAAAACCTAAATTAACCTTTAAAAATGGTAACTGGCAAAACACCCACTACTCTTTGGAGCTTACATTGCCATTAGCAAAACGTACCTACATATAAAAGACGTAACGCTTATAAATTAATTCCTTCCCACGCGTAATCTCCTACTCCACGTTATTAATCCCGGCTTCCCTTGGTCCTTTATGTGAAGGTTTCACCGCCCTTATCCTTAGCAATAAAGTCAAAAATCTATTGATATCAGTCCCTGTCATCCACACTCCTGGCCGATCATAACATCCCATATTTTATCTCAAAGTTCGATTCTCTCCCATATTCTTTATTTTCTTTGTCAAAATTTTCTGCGATCGTGTTTGCTAGACATTTTTCATGTTACACCTCAGTGCACTGTTACCCTATGATCGGGAAAATGTTTTGCATACATGCAAGCTATTTTTGTGTGACTTGGTAAGCAGAACTGGTTTAGACATAAAACACTGGTATTTACAATGCTTACATAGTAAGCAGATGTTTTAGCTAGTCCTTTGGCTGCAATAAGGTTCGGGATCCATTAGCTAAAATAAAAATGAAGGTTTCTGGGTAAAACATGAACCTAACTCTTTTGCCTTGAATTTCACAAAACAGCTAAAGGGTTATTTATGTACAGGAAATAATAAAAATGATGATAAGAAAATGTTCACTATCACATCCTTTTATCTAAAACAACATAACGCCTGTATACCTACGCCGAAGAGTTAGGCAGAAGTGTACATATAAATAGTACACCCATATTTCGCCAGTTAACAACATTTATGTTGTTTGTTATTAACTGGTGGTGGTGGTAAGGTACCCCAAAGACTGCTCAAAAATGGTTTGTTACTTTGTAAGTTTAATCATCAGAGGAAGTTTGATGACAAAATCACTAACAGATTATAGCCTACAAACAATACAGAGGTCTAACCGTATCTAAGTTACAATACATTGTCAATGCCTAACTCTATCATCTATATCTACGGACTATCTATCTTTAAGGCGAGGTTTTCCGGGCCTGTAGGCTATTGAAATGCTACCTGCGCCTCCCCAAAATGCAGCGCGATGTATTCATTTACGATGCACCGCCGACCATTTCACGGAAAATTCATGCCACAGTATAAAATATTTGCAGTTGATCAACTGAATTAGTTTTTCTTAGATTTCGATGTTTTCCTTAGGTTTACATTTTATGGTACGACGGTGTAGTAAACTAAAATGATTACATATTTAATATCGATGACCTTTTTGTGTCTGTCTATATGTGACCGCGTTGTTCTTCAAAACTCCGCAACGGCTGTTGATGCGGTTTTCACCATAATTTAGATAAACTCACATAAAATAAATAAATTTCGATGTTTCATCAAGTCATGATAACGGTATGAAACAGGAGCGGATCGCTAGCCTACTATAAATTGGTCTATACCGTATATGGCGTACATACTTTTCCCCTAATAATGTTCATCGACCACTATAGGTACTTCTAGGCAGGTATATATATATAACCCACAAAACATGACCTTCACCAGCCTTAAAACAGCTGGCACTTTTTCTGGGTCAACTTTAACATAAAAAACAGAAACACACATCTCCATACATATAAATAATCAAATTAAATACCTATTACAGTGACCTACTGGGCCCTTGAAATAGATGCTCCAAGGACTCTAGTCGTAAACTATACCGAAAACTTATGGAAAAATTTACCGTACTTGCGTACAATAGTGTGGGCGATATTTGTGTTAGACTATTGGTAGACTGCAGTTTTGTGTGGTGTTTTTATAGTGATAGTATGATGCTGTGGTATGGATTCAAAGGAAGAAGGGGCTTGAACAGTAGCTGGGAAAAGCCTACTTGTCTAAAATTAAAGCAAAAGCTATGATGTCGGATCCACAGTTCAACAGAAAGAAAGAAAATGTATTTATTGTGACTCGTACAGGAGGATTACAAACCAAACTAAACAAAGTATAAAATAAATACAAGTATACAGTGTGGCGATTAGGTTAACACATTAATTGAAACCACGTATTCTACATCACGTATTTTAAATATACACAATTAAAATTATTCATAACAATTAACATTCTAGCCGTGGTACATACCTAATAAGAAAACCATAAAAATGAATCGCCGAAATGTATGTACGCGCATAACTTCCGAATGACTGCACCAAATTGGATAATTCTTTGTGTTCGGTATTGTCAGAACAGGGTTTGTATGAAAGAAAATTTCGGAAATTCGAACAAAATATTGTTTTTTCCTATTTTTTGTTAAATTGTTTTTTTTTTACAGACTAATAACAACGTTTAATAACCGCTGTACTGTTTCATGCGATAACCTAATCGCCACTCTGTATAAAAAAAAAGTAACAAAATGAAAAATGAGACAGAAAGTCCTATACGAGGCCAAAAGGCAAGGCCTATCTTGACATGACGCTGCAACATTTAAAAAATAAATGTCGCAGCGCTGGTATTTTGATAGGGCCCAACACAGCAATTTATTAACATAAAACAGTAAGGAAAGGACAGATGAAAAGGACATAACAGAGATTAGAGCATGTATAGCATATAAAGACATATAAAATATAAAGTTATATATGGAGCAAACATTTACCCTCTTACTAATAAACGTTGTATAGCGTCTGTATAGTTACACAAAGCTTTGTCTACCTCTTTCGAAAGTCAAATTAATGACGGCTGAAAGAGAGAAATCGGTGGATTCATCTGATATCGTTTATTAGTAAGGGGGTTAGCTTATAGCACTTGTTGCAACATTTAAATGTTGCGATTGACTGAGTCGATCTGATTGGTAACATTGATATTTGTAATTATTTAAGGTTATCTGCTAACCCTACTACCTATTACTAAATAGACAGAGTTGCCAGGCTCATTTAGAAAGGCAACACTCCGTAGCTCTGATTAAGTGATTACTGCCACAGAGATTATAAACACAATCCAAAAACACCGCTATCCTACCACAAAGGATACCACAAAAAGTAATTGTTCAAGTGAAAATAAACAAAAACCATTGTACATTACCGCTAAGGATAGATTTAGCTGTAATTATGGCGGAAATAAAAGGAGGGACAAGATAAGGAAAACCCTTGTGGGACAATCCGAAAAACTTGTAATGATGCTCGCTTGTATCGGCTTTACGGAAAAAATGTCGAGGGATGTCCATTAGCGGTACAAATTGCGATATTTTCGGATACTACAACACAGCCGTTTTAAATACGGATACATTTTACGGGGAGATAAAATTGGAGCAGGACAATTGGGTTAAATAAAATTGAGATGGAAGGTAATCATGATGCTGGAAACTTTAAAGTAATAATCCTTCATGATAGAATAAATAGTTTTTTTTTTTACTTAAACAAAATGTACTACAGTAGCACCCGGCTTCGAACGCTGTTCATTCCAATATAATCTCTGAGCCATCTAAGCTGAAGAGTTAAAGCGTAATTTTACTTGCATTTTGCACCGTAGCTTCATTTTAACTAAACTAAGATGAGCTAGATTCAAGCTTTAGTAGTATACGAAATAATCCAAAAACACTCCAAACAAGATACACCAACCTACTACACCTTTAGCACTTACCGCCTGACCCTGAACCACACCACTATCCACTATGTATGCAAACTAAACGCGGCCTAAAAGTAATAAATAAGACTTCAACCGCGCCGTATTTCAGAAGTCGCTTCCGACTTCCGACGGCGACAAAATATCTGCAAGTCTAATGCAGCAACTTGAAGAGAGGCCATGCATTACAAATGCAGGCGTCACAGAGCACGGAGGCGGCCTCGGCGGCCTGCTGCTAGAGGAGGTACGTTAACACTTTCCATACAAAGTCAGTGGGCGTCACCTTCTTGGTACTCTTTGGGCAAGATTTACAGATCGCTCTGTGACCTTACTTTGCCAAGTAAAGAAAGCGTCTTCTCATAATTTCAATATTGATATTCATACGAAACGCTTGATTATGAACATTATATTATGCTTTTAAAGTAAGCTGTCATTCATTCATTTATGTTTGCCAGTCGTTACGGGTCGTCAGAAGCCCGAAAGTCTGACAACCGGTCTAGGAGTATCGTGTTACCCAGTAACTGGGTTGTGGAGGTAAGATAGGCAGTCGCTTCATGAAAAATACTAGTATTCATTTGCAACCTATTAGACTGGAAGCCAATCCTAACATAGTTGGGAAAAGGCTAGACAGATGATGATGATGCTTTTAAAATAAGGTTCATAATCATATGAAACTCTCACTTAGAAAAGTAAAGTCAAAGTGTGATTTGTGAATCTTGTCCATATAAAAACTGACGGCCCGAGACATTTTTGACAATGCTAGTCGCACGAACACAACACGAATACTATTAGTACAGTTCTTGCACAGTTATCGTGCTTCTGAGTTTATATCACAGTGGTCTTTATTGTCATTGATATAAGGTTCATAATAGGTTGCTGTCAGAGGCAAAATTACTGTGACAGGACTATACTGGCGTCTCTAGTCGTTGCCTGGGGCCTTATGAAGTCTTAATGCCATCATGATTTCAGTCCGTAAAAGAGACGGTGCTATCAGTCATAAATAGCTTCGTCTCTCTCGCACTGGAATCAAGATGGCATTAGAACCTCATATTATGGCACCTGTAGTGCGATTCGGCGCTCTGTGGCAGACGTAGGTACAAGTCGCAGACGCATGCCATTATCGCCCGTCTGGCTTATGCCGGTCTAAAATTATGCCTTTGTGCATAAACAGGGACAGTAATAACATGATTGGGACAGCACGTACTTCGATATTGTTGTGTTGTTCGTGGTTTGTGGGTTCCAAAATGTATCTTGATGAGTGTATTTATTACCGTTAAAATCTCGTGCTTTACATGATCACTCTATAACCTTCTTTATCTATAAGACGGTGTTTTTCATAATCATTAAGTTAGTAAATAAGGTTTGGAATTCAGGCTCATAACTTTAACAGCCGCACGGGGCGATCGAAGGAAAGCTACGCTTTCCGCCGTCGGTTCGTGGATGTATGACCATCCAATACATATCGAGACCCCTCCATGCCTCAGCAAGCACGTTAAGCCGTTGGGTCCAGCTGTTATTCGTAGATCGTTTACAGTCGATACGGGTAGGCAGAACCCCAAAATTCTTACCAAGGGGTATCGTTTTACCGAGTAACTGGGTTGTGGAGGTGAGATAGGCAGTCGCTCCATGTAAAATACTGGAATTCAGCCGACCCCAACATAGTTGCGAAAAGGCTCGGCAGATTGATTGATACAACGAACAACACATCGAAAGAAATTGCGACTTTTTATGATATGAGACCTACAGTGTTAAGTTATAGCTAGTAAAACTGATGAACACAATAAAAGCATTATTAATGTCTGTGTTCACTATTAATCTTTATCTCATAAGCACATAGTTATGAGCGTCATAAGAACTAGAATAAAGCACTTTTCTTATATCTAGACTGATCTATATTAACGTTGTCTAGACGTCTACAAAGTATTATCCAATTAAACGCGAAGGAAAATATAAGACAAGATTATAACGTAGCTCCCTAGGCTGTATAGTGTATAGGGTCCATCACTAATGGCTTATTATCGGACTGATGATCATAATGAGCCTATAACGTTTCCACTTCTGGGACACAAGCCTCCTCTCGGACTGGCCGTAACCCACCCAGTGCAGATTGGTAGACGTCACATGTCTTCGAATTTTTGGCTCTAGGATATGCCGGTTTTCTCCAGATGTTTTCACAGAGTTCTATATATTTAGGTCTACCTATGTATCTATACTAGGCTCTATATTAAAATTGCGATGCTGTGCCTTAAACCATGATTCACTCTATTATGTCTCGTGTAGCCTGATACCTGCAAGTAAAAATGCTTCTGATAATGAATTACTCATAGATAAGTTCTGCGGGGTAATTGCGTAACACACTATCAATCATAATCATTTTGAAGGATATTGCTAATCCATTGCTTCATATGCTCGAAAAATTTGTTTGCTCAACGACGTAAATAACGCAATGTACTCGTATGTTGTTGAACTGTCAAAATTAAAGCCATTCCTAATGTTATACCCGCTGTATTGTTACCCCGCTATACGGTGCTAATAGGATCATTTATAAACGAACGTCCTTTATTCCACTGCATCATTCAACATTATAAAGTTCGAAAATGTTTATACGCTTTAGTTTTCTGCCCTCACCTTGATATAAAACTCTGGTGTACATTCTTAGATAGAATAAACTTATTGTCAAGCTCGACATTTTTGGACTTCGGTCGTTTCCAGGCCATTGCATTTAATTGGCCTGATCCGCACACTATTAAATTAGGATACGATTTGAAAATCTCATACTTTATGTCAAGTGCCTCTTTGTAGGAGAGCAGTGGTGGCCCAGTGGTATCGGCCGCGACTTACGAGTTGTAGGTCGTAGGTTCGAACCCATACAGGCGCTTTACTTTGTGTAAATTATTTCATCACCACTGTTCTCAAAACGGTGAATGAAAACATCGTGAGAAAACCGGCATGTCCTAGAACCAAAAATTCGAAGAAATGTGACATCTACCAACCCACACTGGGCCCGCGTGGTGGTTTACGGTCCACTCCCTCTCACAGAGAGGAAGCCTGTGTCCCAACAGTGCGATCATTATAGGCTGATTAGGATGCCTCCTCGTAACCGAACTTCAACAACTTTCGTCTATTTGACAACACACAGCACTGTAGTATCTGCCTATTCTTATTCGGGTGTCTATCTACATAGGTACGTACTGCCATCCACCGCGTCGAACTCCAACCAGAACCCATATTAATTTTCCCCAAATATTTCCTCTTCTAAACTTCACGAGCAGTTACAAAACCGCCCGCAGCGCACTTTGTCCGGACACTGGCCACAAGTCGGACAAGGCGCAAGCCCGGACAAGGCACGACCCGGACATGGCACTAGACACTAGGCACTATGAGGCACTAGGAAATACGTGCATGCCTCGGGCGCTCTAACGCTTTGAGTGAAAACCCGTGTATGGCAAACTACTGGTGATGCATAAATATGGCAGATGTGATATAAAATGGATGGATATTCGATAGTGCGGTATGAAATGTGTTTTTGTTGGTACAGAAATAATATTGCAGAATCTTCTGTATTTGCAAAACAGCATGTATCAGAAAGGTATGGTCATATTTACAGATTATTTATTTTATATTTATTTCATTTTACAGACAATCAAACTGAAAAAAAATATCAGCCGCCCCATACATTTGGGTCGAGTAGATATTAAAGTTTTGTTTATGACATTTGATATTTTTTTCGCGATAACAATGTTGGTCCCATGACGACAGCTGTTCAGTTTGATGTAGGACACCTCTAGCAAACGGGAACTGACTAATTCGTGAATATTAAAATTAAATCAAGGATCTCTTTCAGATCAGAGCAAGTGCTATTATTATGGGCGTAAAAACACTGAAATAAAAAATAGGTAGGTACTGATTTTCATCAATATCGACAACCAAAATGAGCATAGTATTATAGCATTTGAGGTTTCACGTCCACCAATTAAAATCCAGTAAACCATGATAATATCATAGCCATTGCTTTAAAACATTAATTCTATTAATAAAATATCGGCCTAACGAACCACAGACAGAAAATAAACGATGGAACACAAAATAATAATTGTTAACCTTCCCATCTAACTATGTAAATCAATTAGTCGGTTCGGAGGTCTTCAGAATAATTGGATCAAATGAAAAGCTCTCATTTCAATAAACAATCCATAGACATCACAGGTTAGGGCTGTCACTCATTTGTCGTGATTTGATGAGTGATGTGATGAATATTGTCTATGAAGTTCCTTAACGATTGCTTTTACCTCTCGGTAGTGTTTAGGTAATGAATTTCTTAGAAATCTCTCCAGTGGTGTGGTAGACTCATGAATTTTTCTCAAGTTACGCAAAGTTACCGGAATTCTCCGTCAAAAAAATCTCAGTATTCGCATTGTATATACCTTCTTATTGTAACACAGACTGTTACGAGTAGTTAAATTGTGAAAGTCCTGTTGCACACTACCTCAAAGCAAGCTTAAGTACAAGGTTATACAAATTTGACTCGTCGTTTACCCCAAAACGAAACATCAAAGCTTTTTATTTTTTATTTCGTTGTGTTTAGATATCGATACCCAACACGTCTGCGGAGTTTCGCTAGCTAATTTAATTTCAACGTATATTCACAATGTATCTGCACGCAATACATTGTGAATCAGATTCATTCGATACCCGCGGGGTACCTACTCTAAAACTGGTGGATGACAGCCCTACTTGTACTTGTGAACTTCGTGTATACAGATTTTATTATTTAATTGATAGAAACCATATTAATGGAATATGAAAAGAAACCAATCCCTCTTTATTAAGGCCTTCAATCATAATCAAGAGGCTTCCAATAAAAAATATAGCTTGACCGTATTCCTTGATCCATACAAAACAAATGATTTCCTTCAAGAAAATCGTCAAAGGTCTTTTAAAAAACCAACAAAAGTTCACAAGATTCCATATTATTGTAGACCTTCAAGAAATTAATTTCCTCGACTTCCATTACGCAAAATCCCACAACCGTTCCTTTCATACGAACATAAAGTTTCCATACCCAAATATCTGATATTCATCATTATCACAACGGGCATCCCATGCCCTCTCCTGCCCTGGGAAACCACAGCTGCGTACATTAAAATATATTCAGCTAAAAACGTTTCTTTTGTACGCCTATGTCTAACCCGCGGCGTTCCTTGCTTTATTCCTCTGATAGTTTAAGTGCACTGTCATTGTGAAAATGTATGTGGGATTGGGGATATGAATTGTCAGAATCCTTGTTTTTTATATAAGGGAAATAAAATGTATAACTTCTCTTTGAAGTTACGAGTAGACTCGGTAAAGTGAAGCTCCCCGTGACAGCTCTCATCCAAGGTTGTTCTTCCATCGTACATATTTCTGTCATCATCATCAAGCAGCAGTGATGTGTTCTATTCAGCCCCAAGGAACCATCATCATCATCTATTTATCAGCGAATGAAACGAAATAAAACATTCCTATCTCTAAATGGCCTTTGCTATAAAACGATTAGCAATCAAGTCACTAAGTTTTGGCAATCCAAATCCGCTATTCTATTTATAACTTAAAGAAGTGTAACCGACTGTTTATCTTTGAACTGCGGAAATATGATTAGTTTGACAAAACAATTCCTTTCCAAGCTCCTATATCAACACAATTCTTTTACAACATTCAGAAAGCAATATTCAAGTTCGGTTCTCGCGAACGAGTTACGAAGACAATGCCTTGCGTCCAACGAAGATTGATTCCAACGAGGATCGTCCATCATGTGATAGTGCCAACGTACACAGTGACTATACAACGTACACAGTGACTATACAACGTACACAGTGACTATACAACGTACACAGTGACTATACAAACCAACGGCCTTTCATTAGAAAACAAAAACTTGTCAGGAAACACGATATTAATGACTTTCGGGAAATTAAAGAAAGACTTGAAGGCGAAACTGAATTTATGGCGAAGACTAGCGAATTTGGGTTTTGTTTCGAAAATGTTGATGAGCTGTTCTTGAGCTAAGTTTTGAAATTAGTTAAAGTTACAATAGGAGAACTAGCAGTCAAGAATTTAAAGTGGAACCTATATAAAAAGTTCCAGACTTTCTCTTTGGACCGTGGACCGTGTAAAATAAATACATACTTTATCAATACACATCTACATTAACTGGGCCGTGAATAAAATATACTCTTCTAATGATATACCCAAAAAGATATATGATAACATACGACCAAATTACACTGATCTCGATACACTAACGACTTAAGTATAAACAGAGGGCAAATAAAACTGGCCAGCACATAATGTGCGTTATATCCAAAGTTAAAATAACATAAAAATATTATGGAGGTCACACATGCTGCCCTTCAGACGTCCATAATAACCTGCGGTCAAAAGCATAAATTCTCTGAAGTAAACCGAAGCCTATTTAATATTAAGATCGTCTTATACTCTTGTTTCTATTGTGCTATAAAAACGCATTAAGAACAAACTCCAATTGAAATTTTCCAGAAAATATCTGTTTATGATTGAAGAGGCAATTACGCTTACTCTGGGTTCAATGCCCTTTACCTAAATACGTAATATGTGCAGACACCAGCACATCAAGCTACCCGAAATTGTCAAATCCCAATCAACCTTGAAGCTAATGTTTAGCGATAAAGTTGAAAATCTATTAAAGAAATTTGACAGCTTGATGTGCTGGCTCACCGTAGGCACTTATATCGCGAAAAAAAAGTGTCTACACTAAGAAGAGTGAGGTCACACATTCCGTATATGGCGTTTCCATGGCGTCTGCGACATTGAGTGTGGCAGAGGTGTCAAAACGAAACATACGCGACCTAACCTTACCAATACCATCTGTCGCCATGGTAGGGCGAATGTAACGATTTAAATCTTTGGTGAATTAATACATGCCGAGAGAAAGTTAACTAAAGCAAAAGCTTCAACTATGGAACCTACACATGAGTATACCATATACTCGCTCAAAAATTATGAATCTGTTCTATAAAATTTTTAGAGACATTTCATCCAGAATCTACTGCATAGTGACGTCGCAAAATAGCAAGCTGCGAATTAAACATAATTGTCAACTCGCATCTCAGAAACTTCTATTAAGAAAGAAATAAGTTTCGCACTCCGAAATTAGATTCAAGAAACTAATTTACCCACAAATAGGATTGTTGTATAACTACTTATAGAAAATTCTAGTGCTGCTACTTATAGTCTAGCTCATTGAAATTTAAATTAAATTTAAAGTAAATGGGTTAAAATTCCAGGCGAGCTAACTTTGATAATTTGCTTTTTGGATTAGGGTTTCAAGGTGCTACCTACATTCGTACATACCGACTTGAAATGTGTTACGATAAAAGTACGTTGTGTATTTCGAAGAAATCCGGGGATATTTCTTATTTTGCTAATAACTGTTATAGGTGTTATATCTCAGAAAACCTTTCAATCATACAGGAACCTACCTACCCATAATATTTCCAAAAACTTCCCGAGGTATTGCTCTGTAAAACCGACCAGCAAACAATATTCATCCCCAAAATACCAAAGCGTGGTAACCTCCAATTTCGAAACAATACAAAACATAAAAAACCGGGCCAGTCTCAAGATCAAACGGCCAGATATGTCGCCTTTCAATCAACCCTCGAACGCAAACCTAACATTAAAACACTACCTAGAATTTTTAACAAATTTCACGAGTTCCTATCTATCTGACACCCCCATTGATCGTGAAATAAAAAGGCAGTGTTCACAAGGGGCGGAGAGACGCATTAGGCTGCGTTCAGACGGCAGACTGCGTCGCCCGCGGGTTGTGCCGTAATCAACGGGGCTTTGTACGAAGAGATGGGAATTACAGATACGCAACGGCCCTAGGCAGTGCGGGCCCGTTGTGATTGCGGCGGGCGAGTGCCGCGGTCCTTATATTTATGTCCTGGTGGTGCATGCGAATAAAAGTTTATTGGAGATAGGATAGTGGGTAGTATGCAATTGGTTGTTGTTGTTGCGTCTGGGTGCTGTTTTTATTTGAGGAGGCTGTGGTGGTGACATAAATACGTATTTTTGTTGTTTCCTCCACTTCGCTGTGCATTGTAATTCCAGCTACATTTACATTGATTGCAAACGCGACTATTCAAAAACATACACATATCTAAATGATAACACAGAGTTACGAAAGACAGGACCGTCAAGTTTCCAAAGAAAAAATCTCAATAAGTTTCCCCAGTCAAGTGACTCTCCCATGTAAACGAGGCTTCTCACATATGTTGGAACACATTTTGTTCACACGCCTTTGCCGCCCACGTCAACGGAGAAGCTTTTGTTCTTTCCATTAGGCCCGAATGCTAACTGTGTCTGAACACACCCTTGTCGAAAACTTGTCTGATGTACGAACGGCGAGAAATCACTGTGAAGTTGAAGATGGTCAATAATATATTGGTTGTATATTGAAAGCCAATATGATGAGTTCGTTTAAAAAAAAATATGTATAGATGTTGAAATAGAGCTGTCCTTCGAGAAATATCTATGAGATACCTTTGTAACCGTATTGTCTTATATAGGTATCCTCTATGACGAAAAGTAGCTAGAAAACTATAACAATATCTTCCAGTAGTAAAAACGAAAATCCTTAAAACGAACAAGTTTTATTCATCCTAAATGAAACGATCTGCAAATAGCTTTTAGAAGTTAGTTGATAGTCTGTTTGATGACACTATTCTTCGGAGAGAGTCAACTTGCGCAAAAAGTAAAGTTCACCGAAGAGAAGACTACTGAAATGTATAGAATAATATTTCAATTGAATTCTATTCACCGCAAAATAATCCTCAGCCCCAATGTTGATTTAAAATAGGATTCAATGGAAATAGCAAATGGGACCCATCGTTAATACCTAAAAAATGGGATCTAAAACTGAGATCCAACGAAAATAAATCATTCTTTAAACATCAGGCACGCTTGAAAAACTTACTTTACCTCACTTTACCCATCTTCTTAATCAATACTCCGCAATACACACTAGATAATCCAGTGCCAACATAAGGGAGTTTATTTATAAACGTTGCTTAAACTTAAGATACGTTTAAACGTCAAAAGTGTATAGTCGCTAATAATTACTTAACTTTAAGCAACGTTTATGTAATAAAGGGGTGCATCTACAGGCAAACATCTTTGATAAACTCAGAAGCTCACCTGCGCAGACGACGAATAGTTACACTCACAAAACAAACACCTACCTTACATTCAATACACGTCACACCAAGTCTCATAAGTAGAACGACAATTTTAGTTATTTATAGGATACATTGACACTTATTGGTATTGTCAAGTAAGAGGCATGTTTACGGAGCCAGTGATGGATGGCGTGGCATCAGAGCCGAATCAATCTTCGTTCGTCGGGAGCGTTATCAAACAGTTAAGTCGAAAGCCATACAATGTTTGGAGAGGACATTAAAAGTTATTTTGTAATGCTGTTGTAGCTAGGCTGTTTTTAGTTGGACTGGGGATGCAATGGATACTTAAGATTTTTATAGTTCTGACTTTTTTGTAACAAAATGTTGACTCTATAACAAATGCACGACCTTTTTACTCCCTATATTTTACATTAGCTGCGACTCGCTTTCAGGGTTCTGACGAATCGTAACGACTGTCAAAGATCCACGAATGACAGACAGCCGGGACCAACGGCTTAACGTGCTCACCGAGGCACGGAGGGGTCTTGGTCTACTCCCTCGGCCGTTGACTGCCTTTAAACCTATTAAGTATTCACATACACAATACCTACACATGGAAGCTAGTAAAAACCAATACAACTTTAACAACACACATAAACTCACGCCTTCTACCCATGGGGGCAGGCAGCAACTATATACAGAACGCCATCTGCTACCACCCTTACATACTAACTCCTTTTGCTTCGTTTATGTTCATACATCTACTCATACACGCACTCCGGCTGCAAGCACTACGCACCAGACAATTTTAGTAATTCATGCGTTAATGTATACTTAAATAATATAATCAAAAGAAATCAGTCAATGGAAAACAAAGGCCGTTGTCTTCACAACCACAACGCAAATCACATGCATATATATTGAAGCCAACAATTCAACAAGAACCGTTCAAATACCAATCTATGGAGTATCCCCGTAACGGACCGAAGCCAAACTAAACGCCCCTAAAAAGTTATTTCATCGCCCATTGTAACTAGACATAAAAGCTGAAACACGAAAAAGGCAAAGTACCGAAATGCCCCGCGTAGGGCGGGCGCGGATTTTCCACCCGGAAGTTCGCTGGGCGGATTCGAACAGCGGATTTATGGCGCCACATCCGCTTCCGCCCCCCGCGACATACACATTGTATCGATTTTCGATTCATTCATATTTTTTTGTTAGTGCGACTATCCGATGTTTTCGATTGACCATTGTATGCGTACCCAAGTTTGTTTCGCTTTTATCATAATGTTACAGAAATGAAATAGGAATTTGGACGTTAAATATGAATAATATTAATAATTTATTGCTTAAAAAAAATCACATTGCACTGCATATATACAAAAGCAATACCAAATAAATATATTTATCTGATTATTTCGTTTTTATAAACATCAAATTGTATTTTAACGGAATTATTTTCAGATCTTTAATAAAATGGAACGACTTTACTAAGTACCGTTTATATTTTAGTCATAATTAATTCGAAGAGGTACACTAACAGTTTGTCAATGAAGTTCCATGGAATGACACAATTTATCAGTAGATACCGCATTCTCCACGCTAAACGCGTTACCTAGCAACATGGTTGTGAAAACCCAACCTTACGCCAAGAAACAGGGGCCGCAAGTTAAAGGTTCTAAAACCACGGATACTACGAGTACCTATTGACTTCTCTCATAACAATGAATGATTCTTACACCTATTTAGATCTGTCATTCGAATATCTTTAACAGTCGTTACGAGTAGTCAGAAGCCCAAAAGTCTGACAACCAATTTTACCAAGGGTATCGTGTTAGTGTGTTACTCAGTAACTGGGTTGTGGAGGTCAGATAAGCAGTCGCTCCACATAAAATACTGGTAGTCAGCTGCATCCGGTTGGACTGGTAGCCGACCCGAACATAGTTCGAAAAAGGCTGGCCAGATTGATTGATATATCTTTAGCTACTTATTTTTCCGAAACCAATCCAGTACTTCCATGCGTTTAACCCCGTTCCAAAATGTCACATCTCATTAGCATTTTTATCATACACGTGGCTTGTTCTTATCATGCAAAGAAGCATACGCAAGGAAAACACAACACATAGCTAATGCTATATTTAGTAAAAGTACATTACGTTTACCCCCGAACGCCATAACGGGCTGTTTCCCCTGCATAACCCCGAAAATCGATACGCACACTTAATTTTGGTTCAGACACTCGTTGCTTATCTTCTTACGTAAATTTTGAAAGGGTATAGAACGTTTGAATGTCAAGCCTATAAAAAATTGGAAAGATTATTTCTCTAATATCTAGATTATTTCGGTCTAAAGTGATTGGTATAGTAAAATATGATCTCTCGTGATGAGAGGAGGCCTGTGTCCCAGCAGTTAAAGAAATATCGGTGATTCAAATTGTCGAAATGTCACTTTTCGACAACTTGAATTACCTTTCAAGTTAAGAGTATATACCATTGAAATGTTTAGTCTTCAATG
The DNA here is from genome assembly GCA_963669345.1 of Gortyna flavago. NCBI lineage: Eukaryota > Metazoa > Arthropoda > Insecta > Lepidoptera > Noctuidae > Gortyna > Gortyna flavago. The sequence continues at coordinate 6,672,366 of OY770143.1, read as the reverse complement.
ACTCAGTTCTAAGCCCTGGGATCTCTTCGATTTTGTTTTCCAGGTGGTGAAAAGTCGCCAGTACCATAGAGTTATAGATTTTTTCTATTCCGCGAACTGTGTTGAATAAGCAAGTGTTCTGGATGGCATTCCAGTGTAAACCAACATAAGCTAATTGAATCACGATTTCTATTAATACACGTATTTATATACGTAAAACACCAAGTATTTCTAACATAGCCCCACATACATTTAAAAAAACTCCATAGCTACCCGTAAAAGCCGGCAAACACAAAGGCACATTAATTTACAATTGCATAACTCCACAAAAGCCAACAAGTCCCACAAAACGACCGCATTAAGAATGATAAATACAGTTTATTCGTAATTATTCGAGTTTATTCGAACCGGCTAATAAAATAACTGTCCAAATATCGGTCGAGGGGCTCTCTGGCTACCCTCTATTTCCCTTGGCAGTGTTCAGGTGTAAATTGTGGTAATATTTCCAATAGTCATCGGTGGTTAGCACCTGAGGTACCTCCACTGAGGTTTAGAGTCGATTTTATTTTAATATTATTTCGTTCAGCCGTAAAAATACTAGATAGATAGATACTTTAAAAGATATTTTGGGGTTACTGACAATGTATTGTAAATAATTTCTAACACTGCTATTTGCCGTTTTTAAAATCCCTTCGCGAACCAGTAGACTGAATTATTTCTATATTTCATGCCAAAAGATCTTTTAAGCAATCAAGAATAACCATGGTTAAATCTCCGATCAAGGTTTAAATGAAAAAAATGTCATCTTATTATCCTAATGGCTGCCACATTGAATCTATACCTACTTTAGCTGCTGATAATAATGCTATTTAGAGTTTGTTTGTTTGATCGAGCTGATCTCTGAAACTACCGGTCGGATTACAAAAAATATTTTTGCATTTGATAGCCTAATTCTTGAGAAAGGCTATAGGCTACTTAACATCACGCAAAAACAAAAAAAAAGACAGAAACAACGCTGAGCGAAAACGAAGTAATGGCGAGGGCAGGCGATGCGATGCGACGCGGTGGGTCGGGTGCCGAAATTTTACGCGGACGAATTCGCAGGCAGAAGCTAGTCTATTAATATAAACCATCTCCTAGTAAATTGACAGTGTATAACATCACAGTACAGTTATAATAACGTAACGTCTATTGTTACGTTTTGGGTACGATTGTCAAGTACATATTATGTCCCATAAATGTAAGGTATAGTCCGTCGTGTGCAAAGGCTATATAAGTCATGTGGTGTAAGAACTCAAGTGCCGCTTACTGTACCGACCGTGGCCGCCATATCTTCGATTTTATATTTTTAGCTCAAATGGTTTCTTTTTAAACGGGTTTGTATTTATAGCATAGATGCTGCTTAAAATAAACGTATGTGCTTAACATCTACATATATTTTTGTAGATTGTTTTGCCATTAACTGAAAATACAGCCAATACGGGCGGCAAATGACCACTTCTACCCATTATACAACTAATGAATACTCTATCAACGTATTGAACAATCGTACAGAAAGTCTTGGAATCTTATTTGTTATAGCTTAGAAACCAAGGCTGAAAATCTATATAACGACCTCCTTACATGAACTTTCTATAGGCGGAGGCCGTTAAGGTTACCGCCAGCATCGCAAAATAGGTCAATGTCAAACACAAAGTAAGTTCAATTGTCATAAGTCGTCATCATCTGCCTAGCCTTTTCCCATATATATTGGGGTCGCCGTCCAGTCTAACCGGATACAAGTGAATACCAGTATTTTAGATGGAGCGACTGCCTATCTGACCTCCACAACTCAGTTACTGGGTAACACGATACCCCTTGGTAAGACTGGTTGTCAGACTTTCGGGCTTCGGACTACCCGTAACGACAAAGATCCACGAATGACAGCCGGGACCAACGGCTTAACGTGCTTTCCGAGGCACGGAGGGATCACGGTATGTAAAGATGGTCACCCATCCACAGACTTATGTGGCTGTTATTATTTAGCCACGGGGCCCTCTCTTCAATTGTCATAAGTATAACCTTGCAAATGTACCCGTCGCCTATAAAACAGAAAAACAATGGTACTTCATCATCTGCCTAGCCTTTTCCCAACTATGTTGGGGTCGGCTTCCAGTCTAACCGGATGCAGCTGAATACCAGTATTTTAGATGGAGCGACTGCCTATCTGACCTCTACAACCCAGTTACTGGGTAATACGATACCCTTTGGTAAGACTGGTTGACAGACTTTCGGAGTTCTGACTACCCGTAACGACTGTCAAAGATCCACGAATGACAGCCGGGACCAACGGCTTAACGTGCTTTCCGAGGCACGGAGGGGTCTCGGTATGTAAAGATGGTCACCACATCCACAGACCAACCGCGGCAAGCGTAGCTTAACCTGACCGATCGACCTGTGCGGCTGTTATTATTTAGCCACGGGCCCCTCAAAAACAATGGTACTTAACCTATCGATATAAGCCAACCTCCCAAAATGTACAAAATAACAACAACAACAAAATAAAATGCAGTTCAACCCTGCACTGCAAGATCAGAGCACTCACAAGCACAACACGGTCACTTAAAAACCGTTCCCGCATTCATCTGCTTTTAGCTTTATATCGCGATGCGATCGGTCGCATTGACCCAAATGAGCAGGCATTTGGCGACACGCCCGCTATCGCATGTGCCCGAACCGCGGAGGGTTATGCGATACTTTCGAATAGAGTGCCATCCATAGACGGGTATGATAGCTGTTTCGATAGTAATTGGAGTTGCGGTGAAGCAATGGATCGTGATATGGGGAAATTGTTGTGTATTTTTCTTTCTTAATGTTGCTGAATACTATCTAGTTGTTGTAGCTATTCTATATTGGTATTTACTTTGGTACTAAAATTTGGTGGTAAAATGTGTTACTACAGAGGTGATATTGAACGTATGCAGTTTTTTAGTATTTTTAAATAGACTTTAATTGTAGTCTAGACATTTTTCATAAGCTCTTTAAAATGAGATAAAGGTCAACCTAATGGCAATGACAGCGCAAGTATGTACCTATGTTGTAGAAGACTACAAGTTATTTAACATTAATAGTAAATAACCAATTTTATTTACTTATGGATCTATCATAAGTAAACACTAATATTGTAAAGGCGAAAGTTTGTGTGTGTGTATGTTTAAATGTTTGTTACTTCTTCACGCTCAAACGGCTGGACCAATTTTGATAAAAGGAGATGTTTCAAAATGTATGGAGCCTGGGCCAGGTCCTTGTACACTATACAAAAAAATAGGAAAATTAATTTAAAACAGTTCTCAACTGTCCAATTACTTTAAAATGGCTTGTTTTGCTGGTAAACACAAGAAATTACACTTGAAATTGCAACACACAACAAAAACCCGTCATGGCGGTAAACTGTCATTTTGATTGATTAATGACGTTTGACATGTTTATTTCTGTGGAGGAAACCATACAAGAAAGTCGAAGTCCTTACAACACAAGCCGGGTAACAGTCCAAAAACGAAAGCTAGGTAAACAGATGGGAAAGAAACGATATTAAATCCAAAAAAAGAAAGCGAGGTTGTTAAAAAGAACTCCAGAAACTCAAAACAAAACGAACACAATCACGACCGACGACAAGACGAAAGTGACTGAAGTGACACTTTTGTGACAGCTAACAGTTCTATTTCTATGATCAATGGTTAATTGTCCTTGTTTTTAAGCACAGAGCAACTAAATCGGTGAGACGCCCTGTTGAAAGTCGATAAAAATAATTGATAAGTATCAATTCACTACCAGAACAGTATACATTTAATTGAATTATCTGTATTTTTCCTGAATTCTATCGATTTTTCTCTTTTTTTTGAGTTACTGTACATAGACCTGGCCCATTTTGAAACATCTCCTTTTGTATGGATGTAGCTGACACCTTGGATTAACATATAGGCTTTTTATCCCGATATTCCCACGGGATTGACACTTATGCGAGTGAAACCGCGGGGCGCAGCTAGTCCTGCATATTTTGCTCGCCAAATATAAGAAAAAAACAAGTAAGGCGTACATTTTTATGAGATGGCATAGCCTGGACCCAAAACTATAAATTTCTTGTAATGTATTCAACAGTGTATTTAGTTAGAGACGTTTATAACTTGGTATATGCTTCAAACTAGGGTTTATCACATGGTTGTACCCACGCCTAAAGTAAAGTAAATTTAGCAAGAATTGTTACAATCTCCACACTGTATATACATTAAATTCCTAAAAATATACTCCAGCTAAATAATTCCTAAAAATTATGCATCTAAAGAACCTAATCTTGTGAGGTCAGTTGTTTCACTACGCTTAGCATAGAGTCAAGTTTTGCATTTTACATACAGAGACTGACAAAACTAATGTTAAAATTAAATAAATTATGTTAAAACCCACGACTTGGCATTTGAGCATTTGAATTTAAGGCGAAAATAAATGAAGAATAGCAAAAAAATGAGCTAGATAAAATCTTTTACAAACGAAAAGAATAATTTTGTGTAAAAAAATCTCGTAGTCAAGTTTCGTAGCAGAAACATCGTAGCTCTACGGCGTAGGCGAGATGCCGTAGTCATCTCGTAGCTACGCCAACAAAATGTCACAGGCAAGGCATCACAAACGCGTTTCGAAACGTTGCAAGCGTTCCTAATTCTGTATACAATGTGTATTTGATGAGATATCGTAGTCAAGTTATTGTGCGAATTTGCTATCAACAATCCGACAGCTAGGGCATGCACTTAGAAATCAGTTTATGTATTATTAGAATGTTTTTTTTATGAGAAAACCAAAGGAATACAACATTAATTAGCACACTCCAACAACACGTATCATAAACAGTAAACACGTACCGACAGCCGAAGGAATACATAATTAAATTCATTAAATCACTGGCAGGCACAGAATTCGTAATGAATAAAAACACTGGACCATCGGAACGGCTATCACGTCACATAAATCGAACTATTTTTATTGGCAACTGGGTAGCGTTGGCAAAAAACGGGTATGCCGACTATTTGATTGCTGAAGTATGTCCATATTTTTTGCCAACGTTTTATGTTTTGCAGCGCCATCTGACGGGCGACGTATAAGTCCCGCGCAGATGTCGCCCCGAACAACCCAAACTAATAAATGAGAAGGCCCTGCGGGAAATTAAAAATAGTTTGGCGCAAATCAACGCTTGAGGGTTGAATATTGAACTATAACTTTGTTGGCTCTCATTGTTTTTATGATCGAACTCGTATCGGAAGGGTGTATAAGTTTTCAATTAAATTCCTTACGTTGCCATCCGAGCAGGCTACGTATGTATTGTGGATTATTAAATTTCTATCTAAATGTGATTTTACTCCGAAACGGGGAATGATCTCCCAAATTGACATAAAATTACATGATTTGAATAGCAAATGAGATAATATCGATTGGTTGTTACTCGTTTACATAAATAACAGTGCCACGGTTCAGCTCATAGACATGTTTATTTATTTAGATGGAAAGAATCACAAATGAGGAGATTCAATTTTATTGATTAAATTTTTTTATGAGTTGGGAAAAGACAAAAAAAGAACCAATTCTCAAAAACGGTTTCGTTTTCAAGTAATTCGATACGTATGTACCTACATTCCATCATCTAGGTACATAGTTTATTACGTACCAGTACAGTCGCGAACGTTATAATCAGCATGCAACTTTGTTAAATTATTGCCACTTCCAATCAACTTTCGTCGCCTGTACCTGCACAAGTAGCAAACAACAGTTAGTTCACAAAACTTACGATCCCATACAAAACCGAATATTTTGCAAAAATAGTACAAAGTGAACGGATGTGAACATACTCGTAAATGAAAAGTTGCACAACTTCAAAACATTTTGAGCTCTTGTTCTGATTTACAATACTATATTTCTTCAAGTTTTCATAAAGGCAAAGTGGGTAGTGCCCATATTTTTATATTTTATGGGTATTTTTATATCTCGTGCCACAGGCAAACAATGGAGGTTTTAGTACCAGCTTTGGCAATCAGTTACCTTTACTGTTACAGGAGCATTCTAAAGGTTTCCAATTTTTATATTAAATCTGTGAACAAGAATAACTTTGATAAAAATGATATCGTAGTTCGGTAGCTAGTTGAAATATTTGCTAAATTTCGCATTCAAAGTGCCATTTATACTAGGTACATAAAAAAATATTTTCAGCGTTTTAATCTTTTTAGCGTTGGAAGGCCTCCCACAAGGTGGACCGACGACATTGTGAAGGCCGCAGGAACCCGTTGGATGCGAGAAGCACAGAACCGGTCGAAGTGGAGGTGCTTGGGGGAGGCCTATGTGCAGCAGTGGACGTCTGAAATCTTTTTATTTTTTCAAGGTTTTGTAATCGACCAAATGTTTCAGTGTCACCTGTTGTTTTTAAATATCACGACATATTTTTATTCTTATCACACAATTTTTACATACTATAAAACAAAGTCGCCGAAATGTCTGTACGCGCATAACTTCCGAATGACTGCAGCAAATCGGATAATTCTTTTTTTATTGTGTTCGGTATTGCCAGGACAAGGTTTGTATGAAAGAAATTTTCGAAAAAAATTGCACCTGTGCGAAGCTGAGGCGGGCCGCTAGTGTTACTGTATAATATTATAAATGCAAAAGTGTGTCTGTCTGTCTGTCTTTCTGTTACCTCTTCACGCTTAAATCGCTGAACCGATTTAGATGAAATTTGGTATGGTAGTAATTTGGTAGTTTGAGTCCCGGGAATGGACATAGGATAGTTTTTATCCCGATGTTCCCACAGGATCGAAACTTATGCGGGTGAAACCGCGGGGTGCAGCTAGTAATATTATAAAGGCGAAAGTTTGTGAGTTTGTTTGTATGTTTGTTACTTCTTCACGCACAAACGGCTGGACCAATTTTGTTAAAATTTGGTATGGAAGTAGCTAACACCCTGGATTAACACATAGGTTATTTATCCCGAAAAACAAAACCAAACCGCGGGTAACACCGCGAGGCGTAGCTAGTTTTACCTTATAAAAGTGACTGTTATCGTCGTGAGTTCCTTGCGAAGCATGTGTGGTGTGACTATGAATGATAGGCGGAGGAATGATGTCATAAGGCTTCAGTGCGGTTTAAAAGAAGATGTAGTGACGAAAATTAAAAATAGTATGCTTAGATGGTTTGTCATGTTGAGAGGACGAATGAAAGGCGACTAAAAAAAAGTTTCACGAGGCAAATGTGAGTGGAAACGTGGGGGGCTGACCTAGGAGAACATACAGTGACCTTATTGGTGATGTCCTTACAAAAGGTCAGGTGCGTAGTACTCACAACCGGCGTACGTGTATGACCAGAAGGCCAATTCTCGTAATTTAAAACGTTCAAAATCTAGTCTCAGTGTCATCTCGGTGACAAACAAATGTCAAAAACTTGTCAAAATTTAGGGAAATTTAAGGTGTTTTTGACAGATTGAGACTGAGATCAGACTGTGAACGTTCTTAAAATTACGAGAATTGCCCCTCTGATGTGTGAATGTAAACGAGGCAAAAGGAGTACGTAAGGATCTGAACAGGTGGCGTTCTGTAGTTTTTGCTTACCCCCATTGGAAAAAGGCGTGAGTTTACGTGTTATGTATGTGTGTGTTATCGTTAGTAATGAAGCACACTTACCAAAAAAACACCTTGCCAGTTAAAAGCATTTCCAAACTGTTAACAAAAATACCTCGCAATAATAACAAACAATAGAATCGCTTACGGACCCATTTTGAAGGCTATAATAGAGCCTTTTAAATAAACTGTCCAGGAAGTTTCCACGGAAATACTCTTTTCGCTGACATTATCGAGTCCAACTTCCCAGTTATCAGACTTCACAATCAAAATATGAATATTTATTCGATCGCCCTTCGTTTCGTTCATTTTCGTTCATTCGATGCTTGTTGCCACAGAGATCAATAGAATGGACATTATTGGAAAAATGTGGCGTTTTTTTAATTGGTATTTTTATGAAGTTTTCCAATCATTTTTTGGTGTATTTACTTTATATAAGTTTTAATTTCAAAATCAATCATTTTACAGGCATCTTCTAATTGTTTTTCGGCTTGTAATATATGCCTATTTCATTATAAAAGAAGGCCTTTTTGCATATCCATCCTAACATAAATTTTAATACAGTCATGTTATCTTCAAAAAATCCAATATGCCACAACCATAAGCGACTCATAAAGTGTTTCCTTAATATTTTCGTGTAGGATACATGAATTCGATACAGAAGTTAAACATTATTTAGCAATTTTACGACCGACATTTAGAAGTTGAGTAAACAGCTTCGTAAACCTTCTAAGAGAAGATTATCCTTTATACACACTCATATTATTTGGATATTCTTAGATATTGTTAACTAACAAACAATTTATTTACTTCAGTTTATTTAGTACTAGCTTCTGCCCGCGACTTCGTCCGCGTGAAATTTCTTGTTCCCTGGATCCCCGTCGCATCGCATCGCCTGCCCGCGCTATTATAGGTACTTGGTTTTCGCTTAGAGTTCTTTCCGACTTTTGTTCTTTTTGCTCGTCTCCTAAAGGTTCTAGCGTGATGTTGAATAGCCTACAGCCTTCGTCAGGAATTGAGCTGTCAAATGAAAAATTTTTTTTTTTTTCAAATCCGATCGGTATTCCAGGTATTAAGCATGTTTAAACAAACAAACTCTTCAGATTTATTATTAGTATCTCTAGATATAGTGTTGAAGTTAAGACAGCAGCCATTTATGTCTAAAGACCTCATTCGTTCGATAAAGAGCCAACAAAAAGTAAAAAGAACAAGACACAAAGCCAGCAAGTAAAGACTTGCGTAGATCTGTTCCTAAATGAGACCAACTTCTTCTTCAGACATGACACCCATATATCATTAAATCAAATCTTCATAAACAGACACGTTATCAATCTTATTCTCACTCGACGTTACTTACGCCACATATAAAATACATAAACACCCTATGTAATCCACACCTCATGCAGAAACACCCCTTGCACCGCACCTACGTATATGTATACAGATACCTACGTAGGTGCTTAAGAGTGGCGGATAATATTTATTTACACAAATAAATCGCGTCGTCAAGCAGCGCGGCGTCTGCGAAGATCGTGTGCAGGAAATTAAAATCAGCAGCAGGTGCGAATAATGAGATTCCCATTACTCACACCGCGCTCGCCTGTACAAGTTTTCTTGCTAAATTAACGCTATAATCTAGGATATCTTGGCGGATCTCTGAGAGCAAACATTTTGTGGTTTTTAGTGGAAGATTTTTTATTTGGGCTTTTTGCCTCGTCTTTTGTCATAAGGTTTAGAGTATCTATTCAAGATTTATTCAGGTCTGATCTACTGAGTCCCCACCCACCCCCCCTTCTCGTCGATCCCCTGCTAGTTCTATTGTTTTACGAGTGTAAATTGCTGACTGATGTCAGTCATCTCAGGGAAAGGTTAATTTCATCACTACATGGCCTTCACTAATGGACTTCGAAAGTACCTACAGTTTATTTCTGGCGATGTACGGGTTAATCAGAATTTCCGTTCCATCTTTATTTGACTAACAAACTTGTGTGGGTGGACAAGTCGCAAACACTCTTCATTGTTTGACTTAACAAGTCAAAACACATCTAAAAAGTAACACTTTCTTATCCATTTCTATTAAAGGTCGCTTTCTCATATTAGAACAAATACGAATATTGTGGGTAAGATCAATTTCGGTAAGTGTCAAGTTATTCTTCACTAGCTTCTGCCCGCGACTTCGCCCGCGTGAAATTTCTTGTTCCCCGACCCACCCCATCGCATCGTATCTCCTGCTCGCGCTATTACTTCGTTTTCGATTAGCGATATTTCTGACTTTGTTTTCTTTTTTCTCGGCTAGGTCTAGTTTGATGTTACATTTGAATAATTAATGTCCTATAGCCGTCCTCAAGAATTTGGCTATCAAATGGAATAATATTTTTTCAAATCCCGCCGGTAATTCCAGAGATTATTAGCTCGTTCAAGCAAACAAACTCTTCAGCTTTATTATATAGATTTGGGACTTCAATATCCTTTGATACGCACGCAATGATTATATCATACTTTTCAGTTTCATAATACGTACGAGGCAGACTCAATCAACTTGAGATACAAGACCTGTATTAATAGACACTAAAACAAATCTAGTACTCGTGTAGACCGTTTATTAGGGTTTCAATTGCATTGCAAGAGATTTTATTAAAATATACACGTCAATGCGACAATCTAAAACGCTTAATTGCGCTTACCAGCGTAATTTCTCAGAATGAACGTCAAGTGAGCCGGTGTGCTCAAGTCGCTCTGGGCGCTCGTTTCGCTCCCGATGCTCAATGCGCTCGCTATGCTCGTGATAATTCTCGGCGGAGATGCAGAAATCCTGCGTTTCGGTACGTGCATTACTGAATAATGTCACGCTAGCAATATGTTTAGCTTACGTTGCATGACGGCTATTAAGTGATGGCTTTGCAATATTAAGGCAGTTTGTTGGAGGAGTCAGGCTGACCTAAATGAAGTTGATCAATTGGTTTATTCATTGTAATGTTAAGCAGAACGGTCGATTGGTATTCGTGTCTCGAGCCATGGATATAATGTTGTAACTCGTGTAAGTACGAGATGGCCAGGTAATTAGGTACTATTGGAAATACTTCAAAAATAAGTCGATGGCTTAGGATCAATTTAAAGCGACTGACGAACAAACTTAATACATTCTCAATTGACTTCTGAACCTTTCTAGAAGATATAAAATGGAGACCAATTTCATATATTTTCGATCTTTGCAATGGACAGGAAAAGAGGATACTTTTCGTCTGTTTTATTCTAGCCTGTACCTACCCCAGCTGGCCCCACAAATTACTATTGACTAACTTCCGCCCGCGGCTTGTCCGCGTGATATGTCGATAAAAAGTAACCTTTCCCTGGTTTAAGGTATCTTTAAAGTATCCCAATAGCAAATTTCATCAAAATCGGTCCAGCCGACAGACAGACAGACTAATTTAAAAAAAATTACCTACCGTATACATTTTCATATGCATTTAGTAAAAAGCTGTTCGTTTGACATTACACAAAGACACTTCAATTTTATTTATTTACTAGCTGTGCCCGCGACTTCGTTCGCGTGGATGTCGGAAAACATTAGGTAATGTGTCGCTTAGGAAAGGTGTAATTGCCACGCCTTCATTGAAAAGGAAGAATCATCAGATCTTGCCTGGTAACGCTTTCCTTACCTAGGGTTCGCTACCACGGCCCTTTCGACTGCAATCACTGCGTCTTCATGGTTCATAATGACAATGCGACGAAGTGTCACTTTGATTTTTGAGAATAAATTAAAATAAAAGCGCCTGCTCGAGGCTGATTATCTAACCAAACAGCCATAATTATGTCCATTTTATTTTGCGTCTGTCTTAGAATACCAACTTGTGTGGAGGTCAGATAGGCAGTCGCTCCATGTAAAATACTGGTATTCAGCTGTATCCGGTTAGACTGGAAGCCGACCCCAACGTAGTTGGGAAAAGGCTAGGCAGATGATGACTGCCGAAAACCAGAAAAAAAATTGTAAAGATAATTACAAAAAAATATAACCGACTTCCATAAAACCCTACAAAGTGCAAAATAACTTTAGTTTGGGAAGACGTTGCGCGCTGGCAAGAAATTACACACTTCTGAAACCAAAGGTCTATTGCACTTTGAAGTGTGTTTTTAAGTCGGTTGTATTTTATTTTATTTCACACAAAGTCGTGTAAGTTTATATTGAAAACCATGAAAACGACACACACGACGACTTTGGGTTCAAAGATTAAAACCAGCAGTAATGTAATCAAAACGACTTGGAACATTATTAATAGTGAAACGGGAAGGTCTAGTAACCGAAATACTGACTACAGCCTGTCTATTAATGACAACATAATAAAATCAGACTCTCAAGTCGCCGAGGCATTTGAAAATTTCTTTTCAGATATTCCCGTTTCAACTACTAAATCCCTGAACTCATCACCTTCTGTTGCTGAGTCTTTGCTTAAGGAAAATGTTAATGCTTGCGATTCGGAATTTCATTTTGAATATATTACCTGTAAAGATATAATTAAAACCTTTCACACTTTAAATTTAAAAAAGACAGCAGATCTGTGGGGTAATTCTGTAGAAGTTGCTAAGTCTATTATTGACATTGTAGCACCTACTCTAGCTCTTATCTTTAATAGTTGTATTGACAATGGGGAGTTTCCTGACCTTATGAAAAATAGTAAAATAATACCTTTGTTTAAATCAGGTAGTACATCGGACCCCACTAATTATAGACCTATTTCTGTACTACCTACCTTTAGTAAAATTTTTGAGAAATTAATTTTAGATCAAATGCAAAGATTTTTTAATAAACATAAATTATTACATAGCAAACAGTTCGGTTTTACAAGGGGTCGTTCAACTACTGATGCCGGTGTTGAACTTTTAGGACATATTTATAATGCATGGGAAGATAAATGCAATGCCTTGGGCATCTTTTGTGATTTGTCCAAGGCATTTGATTGCGTTCTTCATGAAACGTTAATCAGGAAACTCCGCCACTACGGTATCCGGAATTCTGCTCTGGATCTTCTTACTTCATACTTGAGTAAAAGGATTCAGAGAGTTGACGTTAACGGGAAAAGATCACCCGGATCTATAGTAACAATGGGAGTCCCACAGGGTTCAATTCTTGGCCCTTTCTTGTTTCTTATTTATATTAATGACTTGCCGTACCTTATAAAGGATAATCATGATGTAGTGTTGTTTGCAGATGACACTTCACTTTTGTTTAAACTTAAACGTCAGCAGTTGGTTACTGACGATGTAAATAGCGCGATTTCGAAAGTAGTCCATTGGTTCAATGTCAATAATTTGCTTCTAAACGAGAAAAAAACCAAATGCATTAAGTTTACGCTACCTCACGTTAGGCAGGTGAAAACTAATGTGTTGTTAAAGGGCGAGGAATTGAATCCTGTAGACAGCACAGTATTCTTGGGCATAACTTTGGATGCTAAGCTTCAGTGGGGACCACATGTAGATAAATTGTCAAAAAAGCTAAGTTCCGCAGCATACGCGGTTAGAAAAATTCGTAATTTAACTGATATAGAGACTGCCCGTTTAGTGTACTTTAGCTATTTTCATAGTGTAATGTCGTACGGTATTTTATTGTGGGGAAATGCCGCCGATATTCAGACCATCTTTGTTTTGCAGAAGCGAGCTGTTCGATCAATTTATAAATTAAGTCCGAGACACTCTCTCAGAGACAAATTTAAAGAGATTAATGTAATGACTGTGCCTTCTCAGTATATTTATGAAAATCTTTTATATGCCCATAAAAATATAAAATTGTTTAAAAAATACAGTGATGTCCATAATATAAATACTAGGAACAAACACAAATTTGTTATCCCTACAACAAGGCTCAAGAAAATAGGTAGCTCGTTCAGATGCCAATGTATACGCTTTTATAATAAACTACCAAGCCACGTTCAAGATCTAAGCCTTAATAAATTCAAATCATTCATTAAACGTAAGTTGTGCCAGAAAGCTTTTTATACCGTTAAAGATTATATTGAGGACAAAAAGGCTTGGGATTGAGCTGCTTCCAATTTTTTTTTTTTAACATTTTGAATGTTTTAATTATTTTTTTTTGTTTCTATGTACACATTGACATTAATGAATTTTATTTAAACAATGACATTTGCTTACTTTGTAAAGTATTATATTATTTTAATTATTGTGCATGTGAAGACAATGTGGGTCACATTTTTTAATTTTTATTATTCTCTCTGTTGTGTTAGTTTTTGTCTAGGTCTGGCAGTTTGAGTAATTTATGTGGCCTACCCAAATGTCCTTTCTTTGGTATTGTTCGTCGAATCGTTGAGCTCCTTAAGTTTTGAGTTGAGCTACACGATTTCTGACAAATGCGTGCACTGACTGGACAGGTCCTCTCAATCTGTGTGGTTCTTTCCTCAAAAGACCATCTCAGACATCGATCTACATGGTCTTCATATAACCTGACCAAGATTATGATGTCTGGACTTTAAAAGAGACTGTGACCTCTGAATTTGTTTCGGCCTTTCTTCTCAGAGTAGTCAGATAGGAAACGCCGACCTCATCTAGTTTTTTTTATAAAAAATATGATTGACGTGTAAAAGTGTTTGTACAAACCTACTTACAAAATAAAATCATTTATCATTTATCACATGATAAAAAAAGAAAATTGCAGCCGCCATCTTCGATTTTCATTTTGACATCACAATCGGCTTCAGCACTCTCGAAAACCATGAAAACGACACACACTACGAATTTTTCGATTTGCAGCCGCCATCTTGGACTTTCATTTTAACCAGTACTGAAACGGTTTACCAACAGTCGATTGGTCCATAAACCGTTGGTCAACACCATTAACTTTTCATCCAAAGGACTTGTGACCCACGAAAGTTTCCCCAACAGAACTCTACGTCAGTGAATGCTTAACCAACAGAATGTTTTGACCAATAACTTTTCACCCAAAGAACATTTGACCCATGTCAAATAGAACTAAGGATGCAAGGGCGAGCGAAGCGAGCTCGGGATTTGGGGCACCCCGACTCGGACAGGTAGGGTTCGAAGGGATGATGGCGGCTCAAGTGAGCGAGCAAAGCGAGCGAAGGGCACCCCGAGGTTAGGCTTGGTTAGGTTACTTTATACCCTTTTCACAGAAATAAAGGACTACGTCTTATTATTATTTTACTTTCACCTTTCCCGGCGTCTGTTGGCCTTGTTCTTTGGGTGAAAAGTTATTGGTCAAAACATTCTGTGGGTAAAGCATTCACTGACGTAGAGTTATGTTGGCAAAACGTTCGTGGGTGAAAAGTCCTTTGGAAAAAAGTTAATGGTTTAAAGATAATGTTCACCAACGGTTCATGGGCCAATCGACGGTGGGTAAGCCGTTACAGTTTCATTTTAACCTCACTATTGGTTTCAGCACTCTCAAAAACCAATAAAACGAAACCCATAAAAAAAAATTGCAACCTCCGTCTTGGATTTTCGTTTTGACCTGCCTATCGGCTTCAGCACCTTTGAAATCTATGAAAACGACATCCATGACAAAAAATCTAAACAAAATTGCAGCCGCCATCTTGGATTTTCATTTTGACCTGACTATCGGCTTCAGCACCCTCGAAAACTATCAAAACGACACCCATGACAAAACATTAAAAAAAATGGAGCCTCCATCTTGGGTTTTCATTTTGACCTGACTATCGACTTCAGCACCCTCAAAAACCATGAAAACGACAAACATAATAAAAAATAATTGCAGCCACCATCTTGGATTTTCATTTTGACCTGACTCTCGACTTCGGCACCTTCGAAAACCATGAAAACGACACCCATGACGAAAAAGTTAAAAATTTAGGCAACCGCCATCTTTGATTTTCTTTTTGACCTCACTTACCGGGGATCAGGATCCTCGGAAACCATGAAAAATAGCTCTCTCTCTCTCTCTCTCTCTCTCTCTCTGTGTGTGTGTGTCTCTATCTACCTATTACTTTGAAAAATGAGGCATAACGCTTTTTCGTTATTTGACGATTTCTCCCTTAGAACTCCTACCGCAAGCTCCATATAAGAACTTCGTTAAAAAACGCTCTGCGTTACTCAACTTTCTATATCAATAATTATCTAACTTCTCTATCGCTCAGAACACCACATTAATTATTATTATCTTACATTATCCTCACTTTTTGTTTCAAATTATTTTAGCGCCACAGGCGCCATTAAATAAACCATCAATGATAAGCGATTTTGTTTAATATTATAATCATTACCATTACTTTTTAAAATAACATAGACATAAGTAGGTATCTGTGTTATTTCGTCATTTAAGTAAGCATAAACTAATAGGACGTGATTATTCACATCACAACAACAATATGTTTTCGTTAGTAGGTACTATATCGCGCCAATAGATGTCGTTACGTGTTACTAAAAAACGTAAAAAGTTGTTCTAGAATACTTTAAATTGATTATGTCTCTTGATAGAGTGAACCGATTGCGATGAAATAAAAACTAATCACTGCTCCGAGTTCTACACCATATTTGAGTATAAAAAGTAACCGTATTGGTTTGGTACTTTTTACGTTGACCCTGTTCAAATCAATAATCTGTCACATCCAAACAGACAAACAGACAAACCGACAAACAGACAAACAGACAAAAATTCCAAAAATTGATGAAATGGCATCTGTTGGTTATCCTTTAACACCCCAACTATTTTTTTTGGAAATATTTTCAATGTACAGAAACGTCTCGTCTACAGATTTATTATATGTATATAGAATAGATAGAAGATATAGATATAGATAAATAAAGCAGAATTATCTTCTCCAATGGAAAGCCCACGTCTCAACACACGCTAAAGGTGTCTCCACATAACAGCTTTAGCCGGGCGGCACTAATATCAGAGGAACAGCGCCTCGCGTCACCTTCGCGTTTTCTAACAACGTTACTTTAATGTATCGCATTAAGCCGACTGACGATGTTAGGCTTTGTAACTGGTTTGCATAGATTGCTACCTGCTTTGAGGTGTATTGAATCTTGTGGTTGTTATACGTTGCGTATTTTTCTGTACAGAGAGAAAATAGAGGGTCAGATTAAATTAGCTAGCGAAACTCCGCAGACGTGTAGGGTCACACATCTAAAAATGATAACACAATAAAAACACCGCTAGAACCCTGCAGGAACCTGCGGTCGTTGACCCCCAAAAATCTCCGAAACGAAAAATTTTTTTTTTTTTCGTTTTTTATGCTTAGATATCGATACCCATCACGGCTGTGGAGTTTCGCTGGGTAATTTAATTTAATCCTATTCAATATTCAATACACCTCATAGCAGGTAGGAATCTATGCAAACCAGTAACAAGGCCAAACATCGATACATTAAAGTAAGCATGAAAAGCACAAAAGTTCCTTATACCTACTGCTTATACAGAATGGATTTATGAGATGGGGCAGGTAAGGACAGGTACCTTAACCGCTGTCGCTACAAGAAAAAGGTTTTAGGAGACTGCCCCTAACTTTTTGAGATATTTTGATCTGCATTGACAGATTTTTTAAATAATGTACAGCCAGCAAGAAGATGGAATTTTTTACAATTAAACTTTTGTATAACAAAAGTGAGCACTAATGAAGGATTTTTGAAGATTCATCTCTTAATAGGCCTTAAACAGGCGATGTAAGTTTGTATGGCAGATTGTCATTTTTACCAATAGATAATCCCATCGAGCACATGGCTTTTTCCACTATAAAGTCAACATTTCAATGCTTTTAAATGGCAATAGATCACTGTCAGCATTTACTGGGTTGCGTGCCAATACCGCCTACTATTGGACATGCGTCGGCCGTTTGCAAGGCTGACTGACAGTCAATGACGTATGATTTAGACAAAGCTTTCCATATTCAGGCTTTGATGCTCTCGAGCCTCGCTGGGAACGTTGGGTAGACAATGTATGGCATTCAAATGATTTTAAGTGAATAGGTACACTGCAAAGTTTTTGTAGACGTCACAGAAAAGTGTGTGTAATTAGAGAGAAATTTGCTTCAATTCAATCTGCAATTTGTCTAGCCATTTCCCAACTATGTCGTGGTCGGCTTCCAGTCACAGACACAGATTGAGAGGACCTGTCCAGTCAGTGCACGCATTTGTCAGAAATCGTGTAGCTCAACTCAAAACTTAAGGAGCTCAACGATTCGACGAACAATACCAAAGAAAGGACATTTGGGTAGGCCACATAAATTACTCAAACTGCCAGACCTAGAAAAAAACTAACAGAACAAAGAGAATAATAAAAATTAAACAAAAAAACAAAAAATGACCCACATTGTCTTCACATGCACAATAATTAAAATAATATAATACTTTACAAAGTAAGCAAATGTCAATGTTTATATGAAATTCATTAATGTCAAATTGTATATAGAAAAAAAAAACATTCAAAATGTAAAAAATTGGAAGCAGCTCAATCCCAAGCCTTTTTGTCCTCAATACAATCCTTAACAGTATAAAAGGCTTTCTGGCACAACTTAAGTTTAATGAATGATTTGAATTTATTAAGGCTTAGATCTTGAACGTGGACCTCTATTCCGAGCCGGTAACGAAAAGACATCGTTATCTAATCGTTAAAGTTAGTTGACGGTAATGCCGATGGAATACACTCGTAATTACAGTTCAAAATGGTACCAGAAATCCTGTACCGTAACAGCAAACTGCAAAGCCTTACTCGCTTAACCCAAGCTCCTTGAACTAAGCTATCTAACATGGAGCATTACCATAAGCGGTGTGCTATCGTAAAAATATGCAAACGCCAGAATTACACATTAAATATTCGTCTCCGACTGTGCTTGGCAGATAGTGGGCTATAGTGGAGGCATGCGTTTACACTACTGTAAAATATTACGGGCTCAAGTCTTGTCTCATGGATTATGCAATACTGCACGTTAATAAAGCAAGATAACAGGTAAATGCGACACGGTTCTAAGTGCGCTTTTGTTGTACCTGCATCTGGGGTTATGGTACTTTGTCGAATTTAAATTTTCGAGTGTGAGTGGAAGATTTTAGTGTAGGTGTGCTAAGCCTAAGTGATTTACGTTTACGTATTAGTTTGTATTTGAGGGTCCTTATTCAAAGATTTTTAACAAAGACGTGTTGTTTTTGAATTTGCTGTTCACCTTAGACGCAAATGCTGAAGGTTTGGCTATTCAAGGGATTTCTATCACCCCATTAATAAGAATGATTTTAGAATGACACAAGCGCCTCAATAGGTTTACAATCACAAAGTTACGTCGAACACGTCATGTCATAAACTTGTTTCAATCATTATAAGTCCATGGTTTCAATTAAACCAATGACAGGCACTTTTGAATTTTCAAAGGAGTCGATCATTCAGAAAGATGAAGCTAGTTGTCCTTTCGAAAGCGCGATAGGTTCCTGTGGAGAAGAACATGCAAGAAACTCCATAGATAACCTTTTAACAAGAGCTAGCTATCCCTGAGTGTTTCTCACAAACATGAACTTTTAAAACTGTCCCTATTGCCTACTACACTTAATCAGCAATACTCGAAATGAAATTGTTTAATCTGTAAACGGATATCCGTATCACTTTTACACGTCATATTATTTATTTTTAAAAGCCGTTGGTCCCGGCTGTCATTCATGGATTTTTGACAGTCGTTACGGGTCGTCAGAGGCCCGAAAATCTGACAACCAGTCTTACCAAGGGGTATCGTATTACCCAGTAACTAGGTTGTGGAGGTCAGATAGGCAGTTACTCCATGATAAATACTGGCATTCAGCTGCATCCGGTTAGACTGGAAGCCGACATCAACATATGTAGTTGGGAAAAGGCTGGGCGGATGATGATGATGATTATTAAAAAAAAAAGTGAGCTAGATAAGGTCGGCGTTTCCTACTCTGGCGATGACTATTCTGAGAAGAAAGGCCGAAACAAACGCAGAGGTCACAGTCTCTTTTAAAGTCCAGACATAATCTTGGTCAGATCATGTGAAGACCATGTAGATTGATGTCTGATATGGTTTTTTGAAATAAGTACCACACAGATTTGAGTGGACCAGTCAGTGCAAGCATTTGTTAGCTCACGACAAACACCATCTGATACCAACTAATTAATTTGTCCTACCATCGACCTACCTGTATAAAACCTATACGGAATCACTGCAGAGCAACAATCACAGTACAAAACAAAGCTTTCAACAGTTACAGCAAACCGATACAGACAAAATGAGTCTAAGGAACGAATTAAAGGAGGTATTCCGTATACGTTAGTGAGAAATTCGATGGATAAAGACTGCAGTTAAAATCGTTAGTGACTTTAAAAGGAATTAAATGGCCTTATTAGGTATCGATGGTAAAGGCCATTCAAACGTAAATGATAATATAGGGTGAATTTTCGTATTTTACATTTAAGGAGATAAGTTTGTGATGCAACATAATTTGAAGTATATTGGAGGGTTATGGTTATTTTTTTTACATCGTTCTCAGATATAATTATAAATTCAACATTAATGATGTAACTAATATTTTTGTAAAATATAATTTAAAAGAGTGTCCATGGAGTTTCTTGCTCGTTCTTCTCCATAGGTACCTACGCTTTGGAATGGGCAACTAGCTTCATATTTTCTGACTGACCTATTGACAATTCAAAAGTGCCTGTAAATGGTTTAATTGAAATAAATGCTTTGAGTTTGAGTTTTGAGTTTGAGTTATGGTGACCATTTCCAAGATATTAATGACTTACAAAGACAGGGTGGTAACTCTCGAATATAATTCCGATAAATCGACATTGGTCAAACGTCAGTTGGTCGAGTTAAACGTCAGGGATTGGCTAGACTCAGTGAGTCCAGCCAATCCCAGACGTTTGACTGACAATTCCAATGTCGATCTATCGGAATTATATTCGAGAGTAAGCACGCTGTTGTATTTTCATCAATAATAAATCGTAGTTATAATAGCATTTTTTTTAGCTCCCTCTCACAAGAAGCTCTCTCTCAGATGAGGCCTGTGTCCTAGCAGTGGAAGTGGGTTCATTATAGGTTGATTATGCTATGATAGTATTTGGCCATGCTTTTCGTTTTTTATAGGTACCTGTTTCGAGTAGAAAACACAAAGAACTTAACATCTAACAAGGAAAAGTTAAAGAAATAAATCCGCAAGTATCCTACTTAAAAAAATCTCCCCACTACGCTTGCTAACGTAACGAAACGTCCACTTAAACTATTCCCATAATAGGTCCGCAGGCTAGTCCGTTGTTGGCCGGAACAAAATAAGTAAGTACACAAGATTAATTGTCCCAAGCGGACAGCAACGGAAGTGCAACCACCGTACCGCCGCCATTTTGTGCAGATAACACCGGTGTACACTGTCGAAATGTAGTGCCTGTCGATGCGACTAACGTCTTTGTGGAACTGGCCTTATTTAGGATTCGGTTCTTGGTGATACTTCTTTATTAATTTACAAACGTTGCTTAAAATTAAGAGCTGTCAAAAAAGTATGGTTAAACAGCATCATTACTTAACTTTAAGAAACGTTTATAAATAAACCCCTTAGTACTTAGTGGTGTTTTTTCAAGGGTTAATTATTATTATGCTGTGGATTTTCGTGGTTAAATAGCCGTATCTCTTATGTCATAACGAGGTTTACTATATGCTACTTGTAACTCACAAAAGGTACAACAAGATACCTACTTTAAGTCAGTATCTAGTTTCGGAGGAATGTTTATTCAGTAGTTACAGTGTTAATCTCATCAAACTTCAAACCAAAGCCGACAGCCGCTCGACTATAATCGCTTCGATCTCTATCAATCCTTACCCGAACAAAATGCATCGTCATTCTTTGCATCTAACTTGTCCCTCGAAGTAGTCAACTTTATCGCCATCCGAACTTAGTCCACATATCACACCCGGGCTCACAGGGGATGAGTGCTAATCAGAATCCCCGCTTCGAAGGCTTATTCGTCGCCTCAGTATAAGCAGTGCAAAAAGATCGCTAAAACAAGATAAGGCTTGGTGACAACTTGTGTAACTCGACAACCCTGCTTGTGACGGCCCTGCGAATGACAGGCCCCGCTCCCTACCGCAACCCCCCCCCCCCCCCCTGAGCCTTGCAAACCACTTTGCACCGTTCGATACTATCTTTTTACAATGCATTTTCCTTAGAATATAAATTTATTCGCATCCCATTGAGATATCGAGAAGTCTCAGTGTTTAAAATCCGTCCGATTTCAAAGTTTATTCTTAAAAGACTTGGATGGAATTATTTTCATTGAGGAACTTACAGGAGTTTGAGTAGTCTGTGAACTTGAAATTTTTAGATGTCTCATTTTATGTTTGTGTTAAATCAGCGATATGGATCTACAAGGTATTTGGCACGTACCTCATTACGTGGGTTAAAGTCCTATTTTTTTTTTATCTGGAGGCACGGTAGTGCCCCCGCCAACTCGAGCGAAAAGCGGCACGGCCGTACCATCCTTTTCTCGAAACAGTTCAGGCCATTTTAGACCCCCATATAACTTCGTTGTGGATAAAACTAGAAGCCTGAATTTTCAGTAACCAAGCGGGCATTGTATAAACACGATATAATTCATATTTCAAAATATATCGTTTAAGAAATGTATCGTTTAAGAATTATAACTCCATTTAATTCGCTAATTCCCAACTTTCTCAGAGTTTATTAATCTTCAACCTGTTTTAATCTTGTGAAAGGATTACGAATAAAAGTTTAGAGTTTTAGAGATTTTCTGATAAACATACATAAGCTTCGGAGTTAGCGAGAAATTATTCATGCATGATAATTTACGTTTCTTACATTAGTGGAGTAGGCTACAATCCTTGCAAACGAGGACTTTCAAAGACATAAGAGTCATCTGTCAGCACTAATTACTCGTATATCTACTTAGTGCAATACCCTAAGTTCTGTGGTCTTTGCATATTTTTGCACATATTTTCTGACTTAACGATTTAAAGCAAAACTTCTTTTCGTTTGGAATGCGTCGTTGGTTTAGTACCTATTCGTAAACGTTACTGTTGAGCATGCGGTCCTGGGTTATACTCCCAGGTCGGGGAACTATTTTGGGGTCGGCTTCCAGTCTAACCGGTCGCAGCTGAATACCAGTATTTCACATCGAACTACTACCTATCTGACCTCCATAATCTAGTTACTGGGTAACACGATACCCTTTGGTAAGACTGGTAGTTAAACTTTCTGGCTTTTGAGTTTTTCACTACCCGTAACGACGTTATTATACAAATACATTAAAATTCAGTGAATTTGTATAAATACGCTTACGAAGTAAAATAAACCTCATATTCATAATTAAATACATCAAAATCTGTATAAATCTCGTTTGTATTTGTGTTCTCTTAAATATGTTTAACGAATGTTGTTCGTTGTTTCGAACAAACATTTGCCTTAACAGAATTACTGAAGCTTGAAGTTGAAATTGGCACATTGCTGAGAAGACTTTTATTTTGAATCCTGCTTCAAACAAAAACTTTTGAAGTCGACTGTAGTTTTAACGGAATACAATTTCGGTTACAAAAGAAGAAGTTTCGGGAGTATTAGTGAAATTTACTAATGAACTTTAAATAGGATTTCAGTTTCAATAAACTCAAAGACATAAATCAAGAATTTATTTACCACTCATGCAACTATAAAAGCTAAAATAATAAACTGTCGAATAAACATGACACACCAGCGGAAAATGAATTAATAGGTACTCGTAAACAAGAAAATTGTAACACTGCTACCATCTTTTATTTCACTCACAATATGGTATATTTCAACGAGTACGAAAGAGACAAATGTAACATCCCATCTCTCATGTTCCGTGTAATTATTCATGAAGTCTGCGACAGCGTTTGCTTTTTTATATACTTTTCAACACTCGTCCTAGTGAATGGGTTAATCAAGTCATGCTCGTATTGTATGCTCTTTTCAGGATATGTTCATTTCTGAAACTCATTTGTCTGTTTTTCATAATTACCACCTTCTTTAGGTCGTCCGTCTATCTACCTATACGCGGTCTTAACTCCAGGACTCGTCTTCTCCACCGGCCATCGGTCCTTCGACAACCATGACCAGCCCTTTTCCACTTCAGTTTGCTTACTCTGCAAGCTATGTCGGTAACTATGGTTCTTTTCCGGATAATTTAATTCCTGATTTTATCCTTCAAAGAGACTCCGAGCATAGCTCGCTCCATAGCGCGCTGAGCGACTTTGAATTTGTGGACCAGCCCGACCGCCAGTGTCCACGTTTATCCGTATGTCATGACAGGCAGAACCCATTGGTTGAAAACCTTAGTCTTCAAACACTGCATGATAGGCGACAACAAGACTTGACAGAGTTTTCCAAATGCTGCCCAACCCAAATGAGAAGGATCTATTTGGGTCGGATCATTTGTCGGCTTATTTCTCAAAATTGTGTCTGCCGAGCTGGATTACTTGCCCTAGGTAAACATAATCCTTCACAACTTCCAGAAGCGACCCTTCGATATGGATTGGACTCGGCAAGACGTGCAAATTGTACATGACTTTTGTCATGTCCAAATTCATGCCGAGGCCAACCCGCCGAGAAAGCTCCATTTAGGCTGAAACTTCTGAAATGTTACAATTGATTAATTCGATTTTATTGGTAGTGTCTTTGTGTATAACTAACATTCTATGGACGAGGGTCTGATAGACATCAAATTCAGAGTCAATCATCTGTATAAATTGATAAAGGCGTAACACAGTACTATGGACGGATATGAGAGCAATAGTGGCCCAGTAATAATGGCTCCGACTTAGGAGTTGTAGATCGTGGGTTCGAATGCAGGTAGGTGCTTTACCTTGTGTAAATAATTTCATCACCACTGCTTTTAAGACGGTGAAGGAAAACATCGTGAGGAAACCGTCCTAGAACCAAAAATTCGAAGACATGTGACAACTACCAACCCGCACTGGGCCCGCACTGGTAGATTATTAGCCCACTGTCTCTCTAAGACAGGCACACAACCTACTTACATCCTATTTATGATGTCTGTAGATCTTACAATTCATATCGCTGTTACCAGCCAGAACAATGATAATCGCGCCCAACATTCTAAATCTTATAATCCTATGATCACACAAAAGAGATTCTTTCTTTGAAGAAGCCACCGTAATCCCTTAAGTACGAAAATATAAAAAAAATATATATAAATCGTGGTCCAGCTTCCCTGCTGTCTGTCGCGTTTAATCTTCGTCACAAAGAACAGGAGTATCGTAAATCATCGCGCTATCGAAGACGGTTATAAAATATTGAAAATGTTCAGTTTTCAGTCATTCATCTTTGGTATTATGTACATCGCTTAATGGACTTGAGAGCCAAATATTTGGAGAGTTCAAATTGATGTATGGGGCCAAGAGCTGAGTGGTGTGTTCAAGTACGGAAATATTTCTGGTTGAAATGATGCATCGTTCTTGTTGTCAACAGCACTGGTGTTGTTGAAAATGGTGCTAGTAATATTTCAATCAATTAAAGATTCAGCTGATACAAAGAGTTATTCTTGCTTCTTGCATACAAAAGCCAATGAAAGCATTGTCTGACAACGTGAGCTTTGGCATTTCTAATTAGTTAATCGGGAGTGCTATCACAATTAACCATTCATAAATTGAAACATGAAATATCAATATAGATACTTAGTAGAAAACAAAGTGGCGTTTTATCTGACCAAGATTATGTCTGGACTTTAAAAGAAACTGTGACTGTGACCTCTGAGTTTGTTTCGGCCTTTCTTCTCAGAGTAGTCAGATAGGAAACGCCGACTTCATCTAGTTTTTAAAATATGATTGACGTGTAAAAGTGTTTGTGCAAACCTACTTACAGAAATAACATCATTTATCATTTATGTCACCACTTGAGTCTAAGTCTTAGATCTTCTAAACTACACAATGGATTTTGATTTGGTTTTCATCGTCGTCGAGCATTTATTCCGGAAGGTTATGTGTATAATGCAAGTTTAGGGCACTCACAAAGATACACACCATTTCACACACACACACAGACAATCACAAACACAGTCCACAAACTATCGCAAAACTAATCAGTTCCCAACGCAAACCCATCGACTACATTCCTAATGAGACTTGCTCGCAAAACCTATCTATCTGTCCCTTACGTCGAAACTTACGATCTCGCACCACCACCCACTACTTATACCTAGGTGAGGCTAGGTGTGCAAGATTAATCGCCAGTGCCTCTCAGAATGGTACGGAAACGCATCCATATCTGTCCAGTGAAGACCATTCACCATTCCACGTTTCCTTAGTCCAGTAAATATGTATTCAGTTTGTGTGCCAACCAACTACTTAGTTGTGTGTAGTGTTACCAAAAGCATTTGCAAAATCGGTGGCCCTTCAATTAATTTTGACATGTTTAAAGTTTGCGTAGCGTTTGAACACTTAAATAAGACTGTGGATGTTGGTTGTTTTGTTGTAAAGATGGAAATATCTTGAGCTTTTCTTGAAGTAATTTTAAGGCTTATAAAGTTTCTAGAATTTTACATCATAAATTAAAAACTGTTTACCATTTCATCGAAGGAAAACTCATAAGTCTAAGGGCTGATTTTACCAGTCAGATATATTATGCTTGGAACAAAATTGACGACTGACAGTTCTAGTATGAAAAAGCTGTAAAAAATTTAAAAGTTATTCTCAGAATATGACTTATGCTAGGTATTAAGGTTAGGTGGAATTCACCCTTACTTGTTTTACTTTTACTAGTTAGAAACGTTAAAAAATATATTTCGGGTCTACAATCTAGACTGATGTATTTAAAACCAAATATCGCTTTCGTATCTACACATAAACGAAGCAAGCAACGCAAACACACAAACTCGCACCTTCTCGTACTGATTTTAAACAGCAATTAATAACGAATTCATATTTAGAACAACAAACTCATACATACGAACTAACATGAACTCGGAAGACAATAAACAGAAAACTTTCCCGACTACAGACAAAAATAAGAAGGTACTTTGCCAACTTGGAACATAGTCAACTCCGAGATGCTCTCGAACACCGATTAACGAACCCTATTAGATCATCTTAGGGTGATTATTATTTAAATGCAGTTCACGTTGGCAACTTCTTGAATCACCTGCAACCCTCCGACATTTGTAGGCACTTCAGGACCTTCCCCCCTCCCCTCCAACGTCTTTGGAACGAGGAATAAAAGTAGCTCGTTTCTCCTGGAAGAGATTCTGATATTTTTATGAAAAGGAAATTGCATTATTGAGAAAGTTATCCGGAGAATATTAATTTCCGATTAGCGATCCGACTTTGATTATGTTTGATGATGTTGTGCTTTTTATTGCATATTTTATGGAGGTATTATGAAACATTCTACTATGGATAGAGGGGGGAGGTATACATTGACTTAATCAAGAAATTGTTGGGTGCAAAAGTTAGCACTAGTTGGAAAGATGTCAGATCAAAAGCCAGGTGGATCCAGGGAAGACTTGAATGAGACTCACCCAGACCAGGGAAGCGTGGTTCACAAGGGAGGACGCGTATGTTCAGCAGCGGGTAGAATAAGGCTGAAGATCAGTGGCGTACACTCCATACATGCAAATAAGCTTTGCATACCCTGTAGTCCCTTATATACCTACATGCCCATATAAATGATAAATAACTATAATTGAAAAAAACATGGTAATTTAGCTTACGTGCCATCTATTACTTTTTTGGAACTAACTCGTTGGAGCTGCGAACACCCGCCACCCGCGCAGGCAGCGCTCCCGTGAGCAAAAGCTAAATTACGCCTTGCTTATTCTTCATACAACGCATCTCGTGTAGTACACAGCATAAATGTGACTGTGTGCGTCAAAATGTGTGCGCGTGTCGGAGTTTTAGAAGCATAGCTTACATTGCAAGCCGTTCAAATTGAGAACCCGTAAAAACACCGCTTAATTGTTGTTTGCTGAGGGTCGACTTTTTTTAGTCGGATTGACCAAATGAGTAGTTCGACGTAACGTAATAAATTGCAAAGTTTTTTTCACCATATTGTTTTTCTTGGCGCTATACGCTAATAAATGACGAGTAATTATTTAGTAAGTCTTTTGTAAAAAATGGAAAATTATACATGTGAGACCTGTGCTGGCGGCAAAGTGTGTTTAAATAGTAAATTAATCGGCCGCGATTTTTTTGTTGATTTGTGATGTCTGAAATTTCTGTGCACGCCACTGCTGAAGATGATGATGAGTTTTGTTCTGAATCACATATAATACCGAAATATTTAAAACATTCCAAAACTACAATTTATTCATGTTATATACGTCATTATCTGCCTAGCCTTTTCCCAACTACATATGTTGGGGTCGGCTTCCAGTCTAACCGGATGCAGCTGAATACCAGTATTTTACATGGAGCGATTGCCTATCTGACCCCCACAACCCAGTTACTGGGTAATACGTACCCCTTGGTAAGTCTGGTTGTCAGACTTTCGGGCTTCTGACTACCCGTAACGATTGTGAAAGATCCACGAAAGACAGCCGGGACCGAGGCACGGAGGGGTCTGTAAAGATTCATGTTAAACACGTGTATTATAACATTGTGTAAAATTCGCGCACATGAATCATTTTCTTGAAACATTTCACCGTTAAACACATCTTGAATGTTGATAATATATTCTAGGTTGCAACTTCCAGTTTCTTAATGCTCGCGGGGAAGCGGGGCCAGAGCGGTACGAGTGGTAGTGCACAGGAAATTAAATCAGTGCCACCTTACTTATATAATCGTGTGCCACTAGCAATTTTGCCGCTTTAAGAAAATGCGGGTCAAGTTTGACCTGAATTTTTATACGGTTACACTGAATCGAACGTTCCAGTGTTTTTATAGAGTTTAGGGTGTTGGTCTTGGTGTTTATGTGGAGATAAAACTTCAGCTTCCTAATTTTCTCTTTCCATAAACACCTCTGCAATTGAAACGGTCGAAGCAACTTCAGTTTACGTGGAAATAAACTCGGAGTATAAAAGCGATAATATTCCTTTTATTCGCACACAAAATTTTGATTAACCTCACCTTTTCAACATGCCGAAGACACTAAAATGGAAACCTTCTAAGATGCTCATTAAATCCCTACAAGTAACTCTTACTTACGCAAAAATTATATATTTCCAATCCCTAATTTAAAAAAAAATCTCTTTAGAAGACGCTCCTCTGAACTGGAAGACCTTCGAATGTATATTTGAAGATTAATTTATCCTCAACGATCGCTTCTTTTGTGTGTTCAAGGGGTGGTTGGTCCGTTTTCCCTTACCTCTTATTATTTGAAGACGGGACAAACAGAGCAACAAAAAGTTGTTGGTTTATTTTGTAGTATCATCAATTCATCACATAATGGAATGAAAATGTAGTTCAGTAACATAGTGATACAAATACCTACATAATGTATTGTATTGTTATACAGGAAGACAAAATAAAGACTTGTTTATATAAACTCAAAGTATAAGAAGAACTCATTATAACTAATTAACTATAAAAAATAAATAAATAAGGTGGCGGGGACATAGACGCAGAACTTGAGATGACTTGACTTGACTTGGATTCATTATATTATTCTGGAACCCCGGAGTAGAAATTTTTGGTCGGTTACAAAAAAAAAACTGCTGATTCCTACAAAAGTGCAATACCTGCGCGGTCAAAATGTATGGAACAGCAGATTTTCTTTTACTATACTTTTTTTTCAGAATCCAAGGTAACAGGTTTTGCATCGATGTCTCTACCATCCTGTACACACGGCTACACAAGCTATACATTTCCTGTTTTAGCTGACCTCGCATTATAAAGGGTTTTCGTACAATCAGAAGTCAGCTTTTACTAGTTATGTATAGCTTGATGAGTAGCCGTGTGTACATGATTTGCAAAAGCACTAGTGAATACTTTCGTGAACATTAAGAGGACTAGCATGAAGTACTAAGTCTCTGATACAGTTTTCCCAGCTAAATGGTGATGGGAAAGCAATCAAAATCAGGCCAAAACTGGACCACGGACTTGACCATAACTTCCTCAGAACTCTCGATTATACTTCATTCTTAAATAAATCAACGGTAAGGTACCCTCTCAATTTAAATTAAACAAGAAAAGCTGCACTTACCCTCTAGTAATAGACTCAAATAGAGCATAAACTTGAAACTAAGCTTTAGTTAACTTGAATAATTGCCGCTGTTGTCCAAACTTAAGCTAAGTTAAGCTGGCTATATAGTGTGTCTGCAGGTATACTCAGGTATTACCGCTGACATACGGACAGACAGACCGATTAGATTTAAATGGATTATGGCGCTTGACAAGTGTTTTGTAGTACCCGTAGAGACTCCAAAAGTATACCATTTTTTTACACCGTAGGTGTCATACTTAGCCACCCACTTACTTACCCATTATCTGAGTTGTGGAGGTCAGCTAGGCAGTCGCTCCATGTAAAATACTGATATTCAGCTGCATCCGGTTAGACTGGAAGCCGACCCCAACATTGTTGGGAAAAGGCTAGGCAGATGATGATGATGAGGTACGTCATACTTAAAAAAATCACTACGTCATGATCATAAAGAACTTTTCAAATTCTGTTTTTTTTTTTGTTTATTTTGCCTCTTTGTTCTAGTATAGCTACAGTCCATTCACAATTTTACCTCTAATTTTGCATCACTTTCAAAATCATAGTGGTCTCTAGACTGCTTGTAATAAGGTTGCTGTTGGATTGCTGCTACTGACAAGTCTGTCAAAATCACGATGATCTTTATTCTCGTTACAATAAAGTTGCTTTTGGGTACCTCCTGTCAGAGGTAAAATAACAGCTGTGTAAGGACTATACATTCGCCTGCCATCATTTCTTAGCATCAAACCAATTTATAACCAATTTACACTTTCAAGGGACTAAAGGCTGATTTTTCCAACGCCAGATAAATTGATCAGAGGAATAATTTTGAATTTTTGACAGTTCTTCCATACAAAATCTGTCCATTCCACGAATAAAAATTATCGGTCGATTGAAAAATTAGCCCTAGGGGCTGACTTTACCAATATCTTTTATCCGTGGAATAAAATAACGTCTGACAGGTCTAGTATGGAAAAACTTTCAAAAATTTATTCTCAGGATAAGGCTTATTCTAGGTACAAAAGTTTCGTGGAATTCGACCTTAGTAGCAAAACTTAACAACACATTTACCCACTAACACCCTTACTATTAAACGTATTATATTAGATGAATAGTTACACACCGATTCCTCTCTTTCAGTCGTCATTAATTTGACTTTCGAAAGAAGAAGACGAAGCGTTGTGTAACTATACAGACGCTATACAACGTTTATTAGTAAGGGGGTACAAGTATTAAGGTACAATACAGACAATTGAAATACGCCACGGCAATTCCAAGCAATATTAACCACTATCGTCTAACTATACCATTATTGCTATTGTCGTTGACACAGTACTAGGAACACATCATCAAATAAACGTCTACCGAGCAATTTACCTAATCACTTGCTGACTCAGATACAAAGAGATACATGTATATTGTGTATGTGTAATACGTCACGACACATCTAAATATCTTATTGTGTACATACAAAATAGTTCCGTGTGACTGGTTTACAATTAAAGCTGGAGATACTATAAACGTATTGAGAAACTGCAAGACGCAAGCGCTACAGTTTGAGCATGAGGTCCTGGGTTCTATTCCGAGTTTAGGCAAAGTGTTATTGGGTTTTTCTATCTGGAATTTCTCAGTAGCAGCCCGGAGTCTGGATGTATGATGTTGATGGCAATAAGCTCGCCCCTATTACATGGAGCTTAAACATAACTGGCGAGCATCGCTTAAACTAACCTAACCCTTTGGGGACTATAGGCGTGATGATATTTTATGTGATATATTTGTAGATGTGTCTAAGGTACACTAAATAGGGATAAATAGTAGGGGTAGTAGGGGTTCATTTAGTTAAATCTAATAGTATTGCTAATAATTACGTTCAGCAGTATGAACTCGGAACGTCAATAATAAAGATGGCTTTATTGGCTTTGCCTTGTGACAGGAGTAGGACAGTTGCGCGAGCGCACAGATTATTAATAATGGGCGGCGGCGCGTGAGTCGGTGCCCTGTGTTACCACCTCATATTTTTCACGTTCATAACATCATTCTTTTTGTAATTGGTTTCTTATTTTGATTGTTGTTTTTTTATTTTTTATTTATACATTGTTTAATTGTATGCTGCACTGGCTGACGTCATCACGTCAACGCCGGCTGTCGCTGAAAACCAGCGCTGGGGCTCTGTCTCGTACAGGGTCATAGCATTATGCTGAGCGATGGCCGTTTTGCGTGGATGTGACGCATGTTTTCTCCCATATTAATTATTTTTAATTTTTTTATATATATGTTTTTCTTTTGATGCGTCATGTTTGCCGCAAATAAACGTATTTTCTTTCTTTCTTTTCTTTCTTTATAAACAAAACTTCATTGCTGAGTGGATCTAAAAAGTTAGTATGCAAAAGTTGGAATAAACCACTAATATATTCGTAAATGCATGTTTAAGTTACAAACACACATTTAACCAGAACAGACACAAACGCTCATGTAAGTAATAAAACTTGAGTGTTGCCAGGAACACTTGGGAGCTCCCATGACATTATAAGTGCAAAAAAGTTAGCTGACTAGGTGGTCCCTAGCTTTGAATAGACATCCTTTATCTTCCTGTGCGAAAAGAGGATGTGACTAACTAAGAGATTGCTTGAAGATAATTTATTCAGGGGTCTTCTATGGGTACACTTCTGCCTAACCCTGTGTGTTATGTTTAAATATCTGAGGGACAATTCTCGTAATTTTAAGAACGTTTACAGTCTGATCTTAGTCTTAATCTGTCAAAAATACCTCTATTTTCCATAATTTTTTGACATGTTTTTGACATTGACCGTCGCTGAGATGAGATTGCGACTTGATTTTGAACGTTTTTAATTACGGGAATTCGCCTAAGGAGTGTTATTACACCAGTGAGCAGTATTGGTCCAGTAGTAACGGCCTCGACTTACTAGTCTCAAGTTCGAACCCAGGCGTGCACTTTACTTTGTGTAATTTATGTCATGACCACTGCTCTCAAAACGGTGAAGAAAAACATCGTGAGGAAACCGAAATCGAAGAATCCCGCGTGGTGGATTATTATTATTTATTTATAAATACTTTATTGTACACCAGAAAATACATAACAAAAAAAAACGATTATTAATACAAAACATACAATGGGCGGGCAATTACAGCTTACGGAGAGGAGGGCTGTGACCCACCAGTGGAAACGTTATAGGCTGATTATGCTACTTATCCCATTATTACGTCATAGTCATGATGCATGCTAGGTATATTAAAAAAAAACCTTAGAAGAGAGAACATGAACGTAATAATATTGTTGATTCCTAAAAAGCCAAATGAGTCCCGAATAACCCCGAAGCTCTCCGAACTAAAGTGCAGTGTGTGTCCCCATAAGACTCAGGTTAATAGCAGGCAGTCTAAACTGAATTAACCCAGTCCAGAGCACTGGCAACTTTGAGCACCTGAGTACTATCAAGTTTCATGAAAGACTCGCCGGCATTCCCGGAAAAGCACTAACTTTAAGTTAAGTCGGTCAACATAATTCCGAGGTGCTGTTTGAGGATTAAATTAAATAAATAAGGGTTTCGTATATCGTACTGAATGAAAATAATTTGCAGTGCAGGTCCAATGGTAACGGCCGCGACTTACGATTTGTAGGTCGTAGGTTCGAACCTTACTTCATGTAAATTATTTCATGACGGCATGTCCTAGAACCAAAAATTCGAAAACATGTGACATCTACCAACCCGCACTGATAATTAAACAAATTAAAATCATACTAGTACAGCTTTTGATCTTGAACGACAATGGCGGCCCAGTTCCTTTGACCCCACCATGTATACAGCATAGAACAACTTTGCAAATAAAAATAACTTTTTCCAAAGCCATCGCCATTCCTTAATAAAATTCTTCCACATGTATCGTTCACAAGTACTATTTTTCCGCCGCTTAACCTAACAAAGGCAACAACACAATTGACGTTGATTTTTTTCCACTGGCAACGCTCGTAAATTATAATTTACAAGGCAACATTTCAATGATAAAGCGAAGATTTTTCGTGGCATTGTCCGGTAAAAATAGAAGGCGCTAACATACGAGCGTTGTTAGTCGTTACCATGGCAGGCTCGGCCATTAAACCTAACGAGCCAAGCTCGAGAGGACAAAATGTCCTGCCTGCCAACAATGACCGGTAGGGATGTGACGGTGTTAGTCGATTGTATCGGGTGAGCGTGTAATCGATTTGGGGGCTTGACTTATGTCGAATATTGATGGTGAATTTTAAGTTGTAGTTATTCCATAAAATAAGTTACAAAATGGAAATTAAACTTTTTTTATTGCAGTTTCCTACTGGAACCATGTTTCTGACGAGCCAGCCCTCGAAACACATTATAAATATCGAAATAACATTAGGCAAACAACAATCACATTTTCAAATGACCATAAACAAATAAAGGTCGTAAAGACTTTATTTGAAAGAAAGAATGTTTGATTTCTACAGAAACACGTTCGTAATAAAATTTTGTTACGGGTACTCAGATAAACAATAGGTATATTCCAAGGAAGTTAACACAAGCGCGAACTCTCGTACACTTTACACTGAAAACGTAGCTATCCATTATGCATAACTTTCAAGTATTTACCTCGCCACGTTTCTGCAAACAGTGTCTATGCGTTTTCGCCGAAAAATCGCCAGTTTGTTTGATACCGGGATGGAAAGTCGGTGTCCCATCCCTTTTAACGACCTTTACCTTACAATATGTAAGTGACGCATGTTCTGTAGTTGTTAGCGAAGGACCTTTTCACTTGGATAGTTCATTGTGCCTCCACTTCTGTCGAAAAAACCGTTAAGGTACAACACAGCTAACCTAAGGATTGTTTGGTGAAAATTTGAAACATATTTTTCTTTCAGCTTTGTGTTTTTTCCTTGTCATGAAGATAGTAGATTCAGTTTTTTTTTTATTTTGTGGGTTGATGATTTAAAAACACATGAAACACATTATAGTTGTCAGTACCTAACTAAACCGACTGACATCCCGTTTCTAAAAGCCTTATTAAACGCAGATCAATAAATCATCTGCCAAACTTCATGTTAAAACAAGCTATCATAATTGGCTGACCAAACTAACATCGACCAATCATAGGTTTAACATCACGCCTTGTCAGACCGAAAGGTTAGGCAGAGGTATACCTACGCCGGGGGGAAAACCCGCTTCCGCGGCAAATTGCTGCGGAGCGGACGGACCTCCGGCGCGATCTCATGGCGGCATGGAAAGCGCGACTGTCGCAACCCAGCGCAGGGCACGCCGCGATAGCGGCGGTAAGGCCCCTCTTTGAGGAGTGGCTAGAGAGGCGTCACGGCGTCCTCACCTACCGCCTGACGCAGGTCCTTACCGGACACGGATGTTTCGGGAGGTTCCTGCACATAATCAGGCGGGAGGAAACACCCGGGTGTCACCATTGCGAGGATCGCCCAGAGGACACGGTGGAGCATACGGTGGAGGTCTGTCCCGCTTGGGCAGAGCACCGCCGTGTCCTCGTAGAGGCGATCGGCAGCGGCGGCGACCTCTCGCGCCCGGCCCTGTTCCAAGCCATGGTCCGGGGCGAGAGGGAGTGGGAGGCAGTCACCTCCTTCTGCGAAGCAGTCATGCTAGCGAAGGAGGTGGCGGGATGGGCGAGGGAGAGAGCGGAGAGAGCCGCCCGTCCCAGCCGCCGCGGTAGACGCCCCGGGCGTCGGGAGCCGCGTGACGACTCCCGGCCACCGTAGGCACGGGCCTGCGGACGGCGAGCAATGGGTAGCTCGCCGTCCGATCAGGACCAGGCCCGTGCTGGACGGCGCGTATGTGTCCCACGCGCGCCTCAAAGAGATGTCAGCATCAATGGAGGGGCCCGTCAGGGCCGAAGCCTGCCGGGGCAGCGGGATTGTCCGAAAGGGTTACCGCTGCCCCGGAACATAAAGGGCTAAGGAAGGAACACGGATGGGTTTAGTCAGTAAGAGTCTGACACTCCCTTCCGCTCCACCTAGAGCGGGAGGGGTCATTTGACGATTTCCCATACTTAAAAAAAAAGAAAAAAAGTCTGAGGTATACCTACCTATAGTACCCCCACATTTCATCAGTTATGTTTAAGTCCCATGTAATAGGAGGCGAGCATATTGTCATAAACCGGGCACAAATAAAGACTGACAGAAATTGCAGATGGAAAACCCTATAAGATTTTGCCTGACCCGGGAATCGAACCCAGGACTGCAGACGGAGACTGACTAGACCGACAATAAGGAAGGCACGTTTAACCTTAGAGGATTTATCAACAAATAACATTGAATTGCCTTGCGAAAACCCAGAGTAAGTTTAACGTTAGAATATCGACGATTCACTTAAGATTTTCTTTGACCATCACTAAAAATCAGGACATCACACCACACAAGTTTCGCGTTATTATAACTAAACTACGATTTATATCGTGAGCCACTTGTGGTGTGGACTGTAACAGCAGTCGCCGCTAATGATGACGGATACCAACATCGGTCTGCGGTTTTTATATCCCTAAGAGAAAACTACTCGTTTTGAACTGTATTTCTACAATATGCGGGGACAAGCTTCTTGGGAATTGTTGTAAAAACGTCTTATTTTGTAATGAAGTTGTGATTTTGAAGCAAGGATTTTTTTTCTAAGATTCTAGAGCAGCGAATTGATCAATCTTTGCTTTAGTGGAACTGTTACTGTTTGCCTGCATCAAAGGCAACTTCCACCTCTTTCGATCCGCCCGTCTAGTCTACGTCTACGCTCGTCTCGTCTAGCTCGTCCCGCCATCTTCTACGGAGACTACCGCGAAACCTTCTCGCTGTCTATGGGCTCTTTATAGTGGTTATTTTTGCCAACAGCTTATTGGACATGCCTACAGACATGGCCAGCCCAGTTCCAACAGTTGATAAGTGACAATCATAAGATTTTGCCATTGATATGTGAAAGTATAATTAGGCTATCTTATGATGTTTTTCGATATTGGCAACGTAGGTTTGAACCACTAAATAGCCTACTAATATACACTAGGTGAAGATAGTACTCCTCGTAGGTGAAATTGGTGATCATACTATCATATAGGTATATACAGTACCCTATATGTTAAACAGGAAATACCTATATAGGAACTGCATCTGTTTAAAGCCATTCCCAAGATGTAAACACTTAGCACTTTACGCCACCCAGGGGAAATGTGGGGGTTTATTCATAGTCCCGACTTTAGAGAAACCCCACTTAGTTTATAGGCACTTTATATTTCATGCTCATCTTACCATTTTATTCCGTGAAAAATATATTTTATTTGATAAAGACAAATAATTGTTTTTCAGTTGATTGATAACAGTTTCGTGAATAAAAACATATTATTTTTCATTTTCATCTATTATTTTCAGACTGATTAATTGTGTCGAGTTCTTCGTTTTTCACATCACTTTTCTCTTGATGGCAATTTTATTTTTATAAAGTTTAGTTTGCAGTTAGCTAATTTGTTACAACATGATTAACTGCAGTTTGTTTAGGGTTCCGTACCTCAAAAGGAAAAAAACGGAAACCTTATATTATTACTTTGTGGTCCGTCTATCTGTCTGTTTGTCAAAACCCTTTTTCTCGGGAACACGTGGAGGTATCGAGTTGAAATTAAAAACATATACTCAGGTCTAAAGTCCCTTGAAGCTGGAAAAATTCAAACTTCTAAGTCAACGTAAAAAAAAAAGATACGGCCGTTTGTGCCACAAAAAACGTATATTTCTACACTCAAGGGAATGATAATTTATAGGGTACTTCCCGTTGACCTAGAATCATGAAATTTGGCAAGAAGCAATTTCATGTAGCACAAGTAAAGTAAAAAATCCGAAAACCGTAAATTTGTAGTTACATACCTACAAATTTGTACGGAACCCTCGGTGCGCGAGTCCGACTCGCACTTCACCGGTTTTTTTTCCAAGATTGATAGGTGAAAGATAATTATGGTAGTGTTATGTTGTAAATTTTGTACCTACCAAGGGTTGGTACTACACAGCTGCATTACTAATAAGTAAAGTAGCATTTGCCTGAAAACATTAGCATTACATTAAGAGGTTTCTGAGTAATATATTTCATTGTAGTTTGTATAAGTGACTTTGGCCTGTATTTGATGGAAGGATTCATTCCTTCAACTGTATTTCGTCACTGGACTCTTTAGATAACACTTCCTAACATTAAATCACTTTTCTAGACCCTGTTTAACAGGTTTGCACAATTAATTAGATCAATAAATATATTGTTTACATTCCATCTGTCATCCAGTCGAACGTCAGTTTCTGACAGTTAGAGGCGACATCTGGTGTTCGCCGGTTCACAGTTGTAGTTTAATCGATATTTGAACTTATTGATTGCCAACCATTGAATTAATATCGTATGGAGCAATACTTAATAATTTCCAGCTTTCAGTAAAAATTAATAATAAACTAAATAACCGAAAGCGGAAATAAACTTAGTTTTTTCATTAAAGACTTCTTTCTAGAAACTTCGTTGTCAAATAATCCATTTTTAATCTGTGAATTGTCTTTGACATAATGTAGCAAGGTTATACGTTGCTAATTAGCCCAATTAATATTCTGGGTTAATTACCCCAATCAAAACAAGTTTTCGTATTGGAAACTATAAATAATTTGTTTGTTGATCTAGATCATGAAGATTCTTATTGTTTCAGAGTTTAAACGTCACGTTAGAAAGTTGTTAGTGATTTTCAAGAATTAAGTATTTTGGTGTAGTGTTTATCTTCAGTGATCTTATAATCATTTTACCTGAAATAGGGGAGATTTTTGAGATGCTCTGTCTAGTTCCGGTTTGTTAACCATGACAGGATTGTTGGACAGTGGTGGCGTCTATTTGCACTTGAACACGCTTGAGTGAAACTCCAAAATTAATTCCATGTTTTAAAAGGTAAGGATTTTGTGGTAATAGTGCTCGGAAGTGGTCTGTGAGCCCTTCCCTGGTTGTTAAAAGGATATTCTCGTGATCCATGGATATTTATTACAGGATTCCAAATTGCGCATACGCAGACACCTTTCCAGCCAGTCGAGGATCTTACAGTCAAGTGTTTTTCCCTAAGACAACCGTGAGTATTTCACCCGCTGACTATTTACCACAGATATGCCATAGGATATTCCTCAGTGTTAACAACGGTATTAAATTCTTATTCTCATGAACGAGTCCTTGTTGTGGAGTTGATGGACGCCACGTGGGCAATCCTCCTTCCTATTGTCCCACCACTGTTAGCCTTTTAGAATTCCAAGCTCGGTGACCTCTAGGAAGTTTCCCATTATACTATTAGGTCTCCGTATTGTCGATTCCAGGAGAGGCACCTCGAGAGATTCGTCTCGCCGCCAGGATCTAGAGGAGCGTCTGGAGCCTGGACGCGAGACCCGTTCCTCGAGTCCACTAGAAGCCTCTTGTGGAGACGACTGTGCGGCTGGCTGAGTCCGTCTAGCGATAGCGCAGGCGGGACGGTTTTTTTTTTATACCTTAAAACATTTCTTACATCATAACATGGTTTCCGTTGGAACCAATCATTTTTCATAGTCCAGTTTTCAAAAGTGGAAACTGGCCTTTAATTAAATTTAAATTGAGGATCTTGGGTTCGACGTTCTGCGTTCATCCTGAAGTATATTGGACATCTTCGTCGGCTCCAGGATCCGGGACTCTCAAGTCCCTGGCGCCCATTTATTAATAAGTTACATTCCTAATAACTGGAAGGTTATCTTCATATCGATATTTAATTTATACTAAAAAGGAACAGTACTGGTTTTATCTCCAACTCCCCACGACCATAGCTCTATTTGCTGAAATATTAGCTGGCTGGCAATACTAGGGTTTAGTTATAATCTCCTACCTAATTTATAAGACGGTAGACCCGCATAGGCTACCGTGGGTTGTTAAATGCGAAAACTTAATTTTACAAAATAAACTGTGTTTAAGATAGTTAGTTGTTTCTTTCCATTTAAAAACCTAACCCCCCTGGCCTCTGGGCTTATGTTAGTTTGCCGCAGGAGGGAACAAAAATAATAATATAACAGTGGCGACCAACGTGTGTATTAGTTGGAGATAGGGGTTACGTCTATTGCTGTACCTTACAAACCGGAGTACTGTTTCTAGAGCCTTCCAGTTATTCTAATTTTAAGAAAAAACCGTCGCGCGGAATCCTTTGTTAACGTGTTCATGTTTTTGTTTGTACTGTTTTATACACTTTTATTTACTTTTATTTACCTTTTTACACTTTTTACACTTCTTGCTGCTTTATACACTTTACAATTTTATTTTACGTGTGTCCTTTAATATAACACCAAGACTATTGTCCTTGGATATAAAAACCTGGTATTACAAACTTACTCTTTAAGACTGCTATTTATGTAACTGCGTTTACTGTAGATAATATTGGTACATTGCCCGAGATTGTAAATTGTGACAGCCAGTTATTAGTTCAGTTTCCGTTTTTTTTTTTATTTAAATTTACAAAATGGAACGACCCATTTCATTTAATTTACTTCGCAAAGACGAGCTTATATATGAAATACTGGTCCGAGATGCGAAACCCGCTTCAACCGTGGAAGAACTACGCGTTCAAATTAGGGATCTGAGTAAATTAATATGTTCAGACGATATCGTGGAGACAAATATAGATCCAAACATCGAATTAAAAGCAATTAAGGCCAAACTACCAGAAATTGGTGAAGTACTAGACAGGTACCCCTCTAATTACAAAAAATTTAACCGCGCTAAGGCTTTAGGGTTCCACCTATTTCACCGTTTCAGTAGGATTACTCCCTCAACTGAAATTAGTACAGATTATGCAGCCGTTGACAAGCAGCTAAGCGGTTATTTGTCAAGGATAGATTCGATTAACGCGAGTTTCCATCACTCTTTTACCATCGCCGAGGAGTCAACAAACGTGCAGTCAGATTTGCAGACGAGGGACGTCATCTTTTCCTACAAGAAAGAGACGGTTAAAACCCTTGGACATAAATTTGACGGTACGGGTTGTGTAAAAGCATTTATTGAGCGTCTTGAGGAGCTTTGTGAGGCCAGAGGTATTAGCGAAGCCTCCTTACATCAATCTGCTCTAGATCTTTTCTCGGACGGAGCCTTATTGTGGTACCGGGGAATTAAAGCGTCGGTTGTTGATTGGGCGGAACTGAAGGAGCAGTTACTCACAGCTTTCGCACCGCCTGATTACGATATGCGTCTCATGTCTGAAATAACTAATAGAACGCAAGGGTCGACTGAGTTGTCTTGTATATTTATAGCAGTCATGGAGAATCTCTACAATAGGCTATCTTATAGGGTTCCAGAACGCGATCGTTTAGCACGGATCAAGTTCAACATGAGACCGGAATACACATCGGGGTTGTCAATATTGATTATCAACACGCTGAACGAGTTAAAAGAGAAGTGTAGACAACTGGAGCTAGGATTTCATAGCAGGGCTCAGTTCCATGAGCCGCCCAAACCAACGTCTTCTTTTGTTGCAGCAGACTTGGCATACCAAGCCCCGAAAGGTTCACAAAGGATTGAAGCCGTGCAAACTGATTCTGATTCGTTGTTCTGTGTTCGTTGTAGGGTTAAGGGGCACTCGTTATCACAATGCAAATCCAAAGCAATTGTGTGTTACCGTTGCGGCAAGAAGGGCGTACGTGCACCATCGTGCCCTACGTGCAGTAAAAAGCAGAAGGATGCTCAGTCCTGTCCAACCTGCACTTCAAAAAACTAAATTTACGGAACTACAGCCAACATTTTGATAAATCCGATTGGGATAATTATTTAAAAATTTTAAAATTATTTTTTAAATCACTAAGGGTAGATACAGTACATTATAAGACTACGGACGATAGTCGTCCACATTTAACCGTTTCTATATATGATGAGCAATATTACGGTTTACTCGACTCGGGTTCTAGCATTTCGGTGTTGGGTTCCGATGTTGGCCAACAATTCATTAGGGCTGGTGCGACTCTACACGCCGATAGACAGTTGGGCAGCATCGTAACTGCCAATGGTTCGCGGGCATCCGTAGAGGGTTATTTATTTTTACCAGTAACTCTCATGAGAGTGACTAAGGTTATTAAATTCTATGTTATTCCTGACATTACCACACCGTTGATTTTTGGCGTTGATTTTTGGAAATCCTTTAATTTGGCACCAAAAATTTTTAATAAATTACCATTACAATATTTAAAAAACAATAGAGGTCATACATGCGTCTCGGAGGTTAGGCACCTACAGCCGTTTGATGAATTAACACCAGACCAAAAGAATGAAGCTGAGTTATTAATTAAAGATTTCGAAAAGGTATCCTTTGAGGCTAAAGGATTGGGTCGTACCCATCTGTTGCGTCATAAAATAGACACAGGGGATGTCCCTCCTATTAAACAGCGTTATTATCCTTTATCACCTGAACGCCTCAAGGAACTAAACCGTCAGCTGGATGAGATGTTGGAGATGGGAGTGGTGGAACCTAGCAATAGTGCGTGGAATAACCCGGTTCTACTGGCTCCAAAACCTAATGGGGAATGGCGATTTTGCCTGGACAGCCGAAAGCTGAATGCGGTCAGCAAGCAAGATGCGTATCCACTACCCTACGTCTCTCACATCTTAGACCAGTTGCGGGACGCGCGATACCTTTCATCGATTGATTTGAAATCAGCATTTTGGCAAATTGAATTGGACTCCGTTTCATCCAAAGAAAAAACCGCGTTCACGGTTCCCGGTCGAGGTTTGTTCCAGTTTAAAGTTATGTGCTTTGGGTTGACGGGAGCCCCAGCGACCCAACAGCGATTAATGGACAGACTTTTCGGCCCGGAGTTTGGTAATAAGGTGTTCGTATATTTAGATGACATCATTATTTGCTCATCAACCTTCGAGGAGCACATTTCACTTCTTCAACGAGTTTTAGATAAATTAAGGCAGGCTAATTTGACAATTAATTTACCTAAGTCCTGTTTCTTTCGTCGAGAACTAAAATATCTGGGTTACAGAGTGGACGAGCATGGCTTACACACTGATCCGTCGAAAGTTCAGTCAATTGTCGACTTTCCAACCCCTACAACTCGTAAGGAAGTGAAAATGTTTCTTGGAACGGCCTCATACTATAGACGTTTTATTAAAAACTTTAGTTCGATAGCGGCCCCTTTAAACGCGCTAACGAGTACAAGCAAAAAAGCGCCGCCTTTTCAGTGGACGGCTGAAACAGAAACCGCGTTCTCAACCTTAAAAGAGGCATTGGTGTCTGCTCCAGTATTGGCTTGTCCAGATTTCTCTCAACCTTTTGAGATTCATTGTGACGCATCCAGTTTTGGGATAGCGGGCACTCTGACTCAGGTTATAAATGGGGAGGAGCACCCAATAGCCTACTGCAGTCGTTCGCTTAATCCGGCGGAACGCAATTATTCAGCAACGGAGCGCGAGGCCCTCGCTGTAGTCTTCGCCGTGGAACACTATCGTCCTTATGTGGAAGGCGGTCCTGCGTTTAAAGTGATAACCGACCACTCAAGTTTAAAATGGTTCTTTAATTTAACCAATCCCTCTGGACGATTAGCCCGTTGGGGTTGTCGGTTATCACCTTATAACTTTACCATTGAACACCGCAAAGGCAGGGACAATGTGGTTCCAGATGCTTTATCTCGTGGCGTTCCGGTGCTGGAAATTAAAGTGCCTGACACTGACACTTGGTTTAAAGGGTTGTGGGATAAATGTGTCAGTACACCCAGATCGTGCCCTAATTTTATTATTAAGGAGGACAAACTATACCGTTATTCAAAAAATAAGTTCGGTGTGGCTAGTGACTATGATTGGAAGCAGGTAGTACCGGAGGGCAATCGTCTGGAATTATTGAAGAGTCACCATAGTGGCGAATTATCACCACATTTTGGTGTGTTTAAAACCTATAAAGGACTTGCACTCCGATACTACTGGCCTAACATGTATAAGGATGTGATTAGCTACGTTGGTAAATGCGATAAGTGCGCTGCTTATAAACATTCACAATTACCTCCTCCCGGTCTATTGGGTGATGCGAAAGAGTGTTCCAAGCCATTTGAAACCATAAGCATTGACTTGGTAGGTCCGTTGCCACGGTCTAGAGCGGGATTCACATATCTTTTAGTTGTCGTGTGCTGTTTTACGAAGTACTGTTTACTGTTTCCTTTACGTAGAGCTGTGGGTAAGGCTATAGCACAGAAACTAGAGGACGGCGTTTTCCTGGTACACGGTATACCCCGTACGGTGATAGCAGACAACGGGACGCAATTCACGGGTAATGAGATTCGTTCACTATTAGAGAGGTACAAAATACCTCAAGTTCACTTCACACCTCGTTATTGCCCAAGCGTGAACACCGTGGAACGCTATAACCGTACCATAATGACCGCGGTATCAATTCTCGTGGAGGATGATCATCGATCCTGGGATGTGAACATCTCAAAGATCCAATTCGCTATGAACACCTCCACAAATGTAGTTACTCGTTTTACGCCGTTCTTCCTAGTACATGGCAGAGAGGCAGTTAGTAGTGGTGATGTCTTCGGCAATGATACCGTTGAACAGCCCACTCTAGCCTGCGCTTCCCGCAGTTCATATGCAAGTCAGCTAGGGGCATTGGATAGTATCTTCATTAAAGTAAAGGACGCGCTCATCAAATCACATGATCGTAGTGCTCGTTATTATAATAGTAGTAGGAGGCACGCGGAGTTTGAGGTAGGCGACACTGTGTGGAAGAAAACATATCCCCAGAGTGACGCCTCCAAATTCTTTATGGCCAAATTAGCTCCTAAATACGAGAGATGTATAATTAGGAAAAAACTTTCACCCTTAGTGTATGAATTGGAAGGCTGTAGTTCCGGTAAAAACCTTGGCACATGGCATATCAAGGATTTTAAATCACCATGTGGCAAGGATTTTTTTTTTTTTTTTTTTTTAATATTTTATTTGAATTTAAACTAAAATTTAAATTCGTTGGTCGCAGTGACCATTGTGGGCTGTATATGCCTTGAGCTTGCTGGT
Organism: Gortyna flavago; assembly: GCA_963669345.1. Lineage (NCBI taxonomy): Eukaryota > Metazoa > Arthropoda > Insecta > Lepidoptera > Noctuidae > Gortyna > Gortyna flavago. The sequence continues at coordinate 6,627,629 of OY770143.1, read as the reverse complement.
CTTTATTTTAGCATTAGTGGCTGTATATGCACGGTACTAGAATACAGTAGGTTAATATATTTTTACACTTTTTGCGGTTCGTAGTGGTACACAGGTTCTAACTGTGTTCACATTTGAGAACTATATTTAGTAATAGAGAAGGCGATTGTTTAAAAGTTGTTTGTAGTCTGGTCGTTGCAGGATTGATACCCCTGTAGTGTGTATAAACCTCCGGATTGCTGGTAAGGCAGCATAATGATAGTCCTGAGATAGGAGGCCATAATGGCGGGCGTGTAGGCTGCATTGATGGAAAACGTTTTAGATGGTATTTTTTTTTACAGGGGCAGAATAACCGTCTCATTCCTTTTATGGAAGACGGTTAGCCAATATTCATTGTTTTGTAGCATTTAATTTCTTTTGGTGTATTATTTGTGTACCAGCTCAGCATTATTGTCGGCAGTCAACTCATTGTGAAAGGTGGTGTACGATGGAGTAGGGTGGTCTCTCCTATAGAAATATAGTAGGTCAGACTTATATTTTTACTCTCTTTGGAGCTTGTCTTTTACATGTTTGTAAATGGATTAGACTCGCTCCAGGAAAAATATATATTACACAGGTCACAGTGATAACTAAAAATAAGCCATAAAACACGGGCGGAATTGTAGACTCGTTAACCAAAGCCATCTACAATGTCGCCTAATAGAGCGGATTGTTACTCTATACTTGAAGTGTGACCAGAACCCTTTTAGGTTGTATGTATATGTAGTATATAATGAAAACACAAATTAGTATATTTCATATAGTTTACATGGATAATTAAAAATAAGCCATAAAACACGGGCGGAATTGTAGACCCGACAATCAAAGCCTACTACAATGTCGCCTAATAGAGCGGTCTGTTACTCTATATTTGAAGTGTAACAAGAATTCTGTATTGTTTATGTATATACTTTATCTACCTTTATAGTATATTTTACATTTACATCAGCTATGAGAATAGTGTTTAATAGTAGAAATCGTACACCGGCTTTCATATATTTATTTCTTTTCTTTCTCAGTTCCTGTTTTCAGGCATGAATGTTGTAGATTGTTGTAAGTGTGTGTGGCTCTTTGGAGTCTGCTTTGACGCTGGAGGGCCAGCGTCGAGATTTGCCCTAGAGGGTCAAATCTCTGGTGGTTGGGGAGGTACTGTTATGTTGTAAATTTTGTACCTACCAAGGGTTGGTACTACACAGCTGCATTACTAATAAGTAAAGTAGCATTTGCCTGAAAACATTAGCATTACATAGAGGTTTCTGAGTAATATATTTCATTGTAGTTTGTATAAGTGACTTTGGCCTGTATTTGATGGAAGGATTCATTCCTTCAACTGTATTTCGTCACTGGACTCTTTAGATAACACTTCCTAACATTAAATCACTTTTCTAGACCCTGTTTAACAGGTTTGCACAATTAATTAGATCAATAAATATATTGTTTACATTCCATCTGTCATCCAGTCGAACGTCAGTTTCTGACAGTTAGAGGCGACATCTGGTGTTCGCCGGTTCACAGTTGTAGTTTAATCGATATTTGAACTTATTGATTGCCAACCATTGAATTAATATCGTATGGAGCAATACTTAATAATTTCCAGCTTTCAGTAAAAATTAATAATAAACTAAATAACCGAAAGCGGAAATAAACTTAGTTTTTTCATTAAAGACTTCTTTCTAGAAACTTCGTTGTCAAATAATCCATTTTTAATCTGTGAATTGTCTTTGACATAATGTAGCAAGGTTATACGTTGCTAATTAGCCCAATTAATATTCTGGGTTAATTACCCCAATCAAAACAAGTTTTCGTATTGGAAACTATAAATAATTTGTTTGTTGATCTAGATCATGAAGATTCTTATTGTTTCAGAGTTTAAACGTCACGTTAGAAAGTTGTTAGTGATTTTCAAGAATTAAGTATTTTGGTGTAGTGTTTATCTTCAGTGATCTTATAATCATTTTACCTGAAATAGGGGAGATTTTTGAGATGCTCTGTCTAGTTCCGGTTTGTTAACCATGACAGGATTGTTGGACAGTGGTGGCGTCTATTTGCACTTGAACACGCTTGAGTGAAACTCCAAAATTAATTCCATGTTTTAAAAGGTAAGGATTTTGTGGTAATAGTGCTCGGAAGTGGTCTGTGAGCCCTTCCCTGGTTGTTAAAAGGATATTCTCGTGATCCATGGATATTTATTACAGGATTCCAAATTGCGCATACGCAGACACCTTTCCAGCCAGTCGAGGATCTTACAGTCAAGTGTTTTTCCCTAAGACAACCGTGAGTATTTCACCCGCTGACTATTTACCACAGATATGCCATAGGATATTCCTCAGTGTTAACAACGGTATTAAATTCTTATTCTCATGAACGAGTCCTTGTTGTGGAGTTGATGGACGCCACGTGGGCAATCCTCCTTCCTATTGTCCCACCACTGTTAGCCTTTTAGAATTCCAAGCTCGGTGACCTCTAGGAAGTTTCCCATTATACTATTAGGTCTCCGTATTGTCGATTCCAGGAGAGGCACCTCGAGAGATTCGTCTCGCCGCCAGGATCTAGAGGAGCGTCTGGAGCCTGGACGCGAGACCCGTTCCTCGAGTCCACTAGAAGCCTCTTGTGGAGACGACTGTGCGGCTGGCTGAGTCCGTCTAGCGATAGCGCAGGCGGGACGGTTTTTTTTTTATACCTTAAAACATTTCTTACATCATAACATGGTTTCCGTTGGAACCAATCATTTTTCATAGTCCAGTTTTCAAAAGTGGAAACTGGCCTTTAATTAAATTTAAATTGAGGATCTTGGGTTCGACGTTCTGCGTTCATCCTGAAGTATATTGGACATCTTCGTCGGCTCCAGGATCCGGGACTCTCAAGTCCCTGGCGCCCATTTATTAATAAGTTACATTCCTAATAACTGGAAGGTTATCTTCATATCGATATTTAATTTATACTAAAAAGGAACAGTACTGGTTTTATCTCCAACTCCCCACGACCATAGCTCTATTTGCTGAAATATTAGCTGGCTGGCAATACTAGGGTTTAGTTATAATCTCCTACCTAATTTATAAGACGGTAGACCCGCATAGGCTACCGTGGGTTGTTAAATGCGAAAACTTAATTTTACAAAATAAACTGTGTTTAAGATAGTTAGTTGTTTCTTTCCATTTAAAAACCTAACCCCCCTGGCCTCTGGGCTTATGTTAGTTTGCCGCAGGAGGGAACAAAAATAATAATATAACAGTAGATAATGTTTAAAGTATTAAAAAGATGAAAAGTACGAAAAATCCTAGATTTTTTAACATCTCCGAATTAGCGTTAGATAAAGCCTGATATTCTATGTAACGAAAAATACATTCTAAACTTTACCTTCAGAGTTTTTTTAAGCCAAAAATCGTGCAAGATAAGGGCAATTTTCAGCCAATACAAGAAAAAGCCACAATGCCGTCGGCAGGTGGGCGAGACGAAACACATCGGATATTGTTGTCATAAAACGTTATCTCGCTCGTTATGCCGAGAAAACGCTAAGTGTGACTTTCATTCAGAGCAGAATTCTATATTCCCTTTTTAATCTGAAAATTGCTGAAGAAAACCAACAAATTATTTGTTCTCATTTGCACGTTGAAAAAGGCTACGAATAGAGATAGAACTAAAAAAGTTTTGACAAAAACACATGCCTTGATGATTGGACGATTGTAATGAAAATCCATACAATATGAAATTGCGCATAGAAAAGATCGACTTAACATAGATTTCATATTTACGAACCTAGCCACCCAAGATCAACAAACAAATAACCAGAAAACCTCATACACTTTCATATACGGTACCATAAATATAATGTCTTTGGCAAAGTTGAGCTGGGTCATAAAACCCTGGCCTATAGGAGTTGTAAAGATGACGTTACACGCCATGACGCGTGTAAGGTGATAAAAACTTTAACTTTTACCATAGACATGGCCGCTTCGCGTTTTGGCTAATATTCTAATGGTTGATGAAGTTTAAAAAAGGTTTCATGTTTATCTATAGGTACTAAATTTTTTTTAAACGCTTTTTCGTGTCGTAATTTTTTTTTTGTGAAGAGAGAAACGTACCCTTTTTTTTTTTTAAGTATGGGAATCATCCAATGACCCCTCCCGCTCTGGGTGGAGCGGAAGGGAGTGTCAGACTCTTACTGACTAAAACCCATCCGTGTTCCTTCCTTAAATTAGCCCTTTATGTTCCGGGGTAGCGGTAACCCTTTCGGACAATCCCGCTGCCCCGGCAGGCTTCGGCCCTAACGGGCCCCTCCTTTGATGCTGACATCTCTTTGAGGCGCGCGTGGAACACATACGCGCCGTCCAGCATTGGCCTGATCCTGATCGGACGGCGAGCTACCCATTACTCGCCGTCCGCAGGCCCGCGCCTACGGTGGCCGGGAGTCGTCACGCGGCTCCCGACGCCCGGGGCGTCTCCCGCGGCGGCTGGGACGGGCGGCCCTCTCGGTTCTCTCCCTCGCCCATCCCGCCACCTCCTTCGCTAGCATGACTGCTTCGCAGAAGGAGGTGACTGCCTCCCACTCCCTCTCACTCCGGACCATGGTTTGAACCAGGGCCGGGCGCGAGAGGTCGCCGCTGCTGCCGATCGCCTCTACGAGGACACGGCGGTGCTCCGCCCAAGCGGGGCAGACCTCTAAGAGAAACGTACCCTTTACCCATATTTCAGCAGATAATAGCCAAACCACAGCATCAATTTAGCCGATTTTTTTTGTTCCACCGTTCAACTGTCAAGAAATCTCCTAGATCTGTAACAATAGAAAAAGTAATTGTGTTTTATTAGTGACAGTTGAGTTAATATGAAGCACGTGCCAAAAATCGGGTGAAATTTCTAAACTTTTCAAAAAAAAACCTAGAAATACTTATCTCCTACATATACTTAAGCAGTCATAACATCTTCAAATTCACTAACACTTCCCATCCCTCTCATCATGAAATCTCTCCGTCCACTAATTAATACCGTCTCTCATAAGTCACAACTTCATAGCACAACCTGCATCCAGCGTACATTTAATTTCCGCACATAAACGTACCTCGGAAAGGAAACCGAAACTATCTCGAATCTAATTTAAGACATCTCCAGCACGCATACTTGCACCCCGAACTAAATTAGGTTTGCACAGAAAAATGTGCTATAACTCGACAAGCTCAAAGCGTATACGGTTTTTTGAAAAAAGAACGTGTTTCGGTAAGTTTGCTCCGAAATGTTCTTTGTGACCAAATTGACGTAATTTTTGCTTTATGGTTACGTTACGGTTTTACGGAAATTTGTTTTTAAAAATTAATATGGTTTTTGTTTTATAAGGATGACAGATTATATTAGAGTGGCTGTTTTTTGGTTTATCATTGTTGATGTATATTTATTTAAACGATTTGGAATGGCGAAACTTGATAGGTACCTGAGAGGCAATTCTCGTAATTTTAAGAATCTCAGTGACAATATGTCATAAATACCTCTAATTTCCCTACACTTTTGACAAGTTTTTGACATTGATTGTCGCCGAGATGAGATTGCGACTAGATTTTGAACGTATTTAATTACGGGAATTGGCCTTCAGATGTGTTATGGAAAAATCTCATGAAGTAATTTTATAAGCGGCAGGATAGCCCGCGAAATTAAAATTTTCTAACGTTTGTTGCAATTTTCAGGTCAGAGTCAGGTTGTATGTTGAACAAAATATGATTCGCGACCGTAACAAGTATATAATAATTAAAATCATCAATACAACCCTCGTAAGTTCATAAACATTAGTCATTCATTCAGTCAGTTCAGTCATTGCTTTCCCCTTAGTGTTCATTTTTGTGGATTCTTTTAGGTATATTTTGCAACAAAAACGCCGCAATAAACTATAGTAAAGCTGCAAGACAATAACAATCCAAGATAGCTAATAATGCCTTAAGGGAAAAAAAGATATAATTCACAACAAAGGAACCATCGCATGCAACCTTAACTTTCTTTATCTTATCTAATGAAAAAGGAAAACCATTACGTTTTTCTTTCAGTTATCGTCGCATTAAAGTTTAACAAGGTCTCTTCGACTTTTCATTATTTTAAAACTAATTAAAAAGTCCCGTTTCGGCCCAAGGCAATGACGGGACGCGTGAAGACTCTTTGGATACATCGGCCAAGGACGCCATTTTGTTGCTGATGGGGTCCACAAATGAAAAACTTTAGACGCCCCTTGTTAGTCGGCTTAGTCTAAATATCCTAAAAGTTAGATATTCCGATCGGACTAAAAGAATCCAAGAGTAACGATGTCAGACATTCGTAAATTCATACATTCAAAAGGGTAGGTATATTTTTTGCAGATTTTCCGATCCTACGGAAAACGACAGAGGGGGAGACATCGCAAACGATTGTGGAGGCTAATATCCCATGATCGACACTCGCACTCAGTCGTGAATGGTATATATGGAAAAAATGTTCACCCCAATGCCATATACCAGCAGCCAATTTATTTTTTTGCCATTTCAGTTGACACGACACGCCTCAATACTGCGCGCTAAGTAAACAACAACTGTGGTTTCGCTCACTAACGATGTAAATGTAAACAAATAAATCAAATAACTAGGCATTTATTTTAATGACATTAATCTCTGGTTTCTGGGAAAGCTTATTCAATTTAATTTGTTGTCAGGTGTTTTAACAGGCGGTTTCGTCCTTATTTTCTAATTTATTTACGTTTGAGCGTGAAGAAGTAACAAACATACAACAATACACTCACAAACAGTGAAAAATCCGCCCCTAAGACGACATTCTGACCAATATTAGTGTGATTTATGAACACACACACTTAACGAAGCCCGAGAGTCACTTGTTCTCCCCGTCATTGTAATCTTTTTTTTGTGGTGCACCGTACCTGGGAACCTTCTGGTTACGGAGATATTGAAGGTCAAAATTCCAACTTTTACTGACGTATTTTTAAGAAAATAAGTTTTTAATATCACAACACAACAACATAACACAACTTGAAATACCCCCCGCCGCCCCACGTGTTACATTGCGCATTACCGAAAACAGCAAATTTTCACACCAAAAATACAAGTCGTTTCAAAGCCATTATTTTTGTGCAACGTTACTTAGTTTGATGTACAGAATGCATAGTTGACGGCTATTCTGGTTATATACTGCCTAAAATAAAAAATATGCCTGTACCTTAATGCCAATGGCATTAAGTCCGCCTCTGTACATTTATATGCTTGAAGTATTAAATAAATAAATAAATACAGGGTGTCAAAAGTTACACCCTGTATATAAACAGACAAGAAGAAAAGAACAGAAAAAATAGGGTCAAGGGTGATGCTTATTTCTAATTCTTAACATTTTAGACATGTGCACCTTTCAATGGCCGCTACGTAGATAGGACAAACTAAACACAAGAAACATATGTTCTATTTTTCAGCAATAAATAATCTGTTAGTTCCTTAGAGAGTAACTTAAATTTAGACCCTATTTCAACTTACCTTGTAGCCGTTAATACTCCCCGAACAAAAAATAATAATACGTAGGTACTTCAAAGTAAATGGAAAGAAAACAAAGTGAACACGAAGTCGATACAGCACATATTAGGATGTTACTTTTAGTCGCTACTCTAAACATTTACGTACCTACCTACGTATCTTGGCAGTACTTGACTGTCAGGTAGATAAACAACTGTATCAAATATGATTAGAGCAATGGTGGCCAAATGGTAGCAGCCGCGACTTACGAATTGTAGGTCATAGGTTCGAACTCAGACAGGCGCTTTACTTTGTGTAAATTATTTTATCACCACTGCTCTCAAAACGGTGAAGGAAAACATTGTGAGAAAAACGGCATGTCCTAGAACCAAAAATTCGAAGACATCTACCAATCCGTACTGGGTCCGCGTGGTAGATTAAAGCCCTCTCGCAGAGTTGAAGCTTGTGTCCCAGCAGTGGGCACATTATAGGCTGATTATGATATTAGGTTGAGAAAATACCATAAAAGGTTCCTACAGTGAAAATGTGCCATATATGCTAACGGAACAACGAGTATCTCCACAAATTCCAGAATGAATACTTTTTAACAATACCATACCTCAATCATTTGATTTAAAACTCGCGTAAGCCAGCTCGTCTACTTGCAAAGTTTGAACTTTTACAAACTCTTTTTATTACAGGTTTTTAAAATATTGAAAATGTATCTTTGTGGTCTGTAAAACCGACCCTGGCTTAAATGACACTTCAGAATGTTCGAACACCCGGGATAATTGTCTAAAACCGAACTTTTTTACCAAAAACTTCCATTACTTTTTACGAAGGATTCCGTTCTGAAATCACCAATTCTTTCAAAATTTTGTTTAACTAAAATGTAGTTTGATTCAGCACTCGTAACACGGATATTACATTAATTTTCATACACAAACTCCCATAAAAATTTGCATACGTACTATCCTCGGGAAAAGCACGGAAAAAACTCTTTTGTATTAAAAATTTAGAATTAAAACAAACACGGACAACAAATTGGCTGGAAAATGATACGCGGGCAACCCTAAGCCTATCAACTGAAACCAAATACCTCGGCATATTTTTGGACAAACAGCTGAATTGGGCAAAACACACCAACTACATTACTACGAAAGCCAGCATATCACTGTGGCAATGCAAGCGAATGCTTGGAAAAAATTGGGGGATTAGCCCCAGGGTCACTCACTGGCTATACACCACAGTTATCCGACCAATCATCACATACGGCTCACTAGTCTGGTGGCCCAGAACAGACCTGAGCACAGCCCAAAAAGACCTTGAAAAGCTGCAGCGGCTCGCGTGTGTGGCAATCACCGGCTGCATGAGAACTACACCCACTGCTGCCCTACAGACCATGCTCGGACTACCGCCTCTACACCTTGTAGTGCGGGAAGAAGCGGCCTTGGCTGCCTTCAGGCTCTCTACATCAGGAACCCTGAGCAAAGACTCTAGGGTCAAACACATACGCTTAAAAGAAAATGCGATCAAATGGCAGCCAATGATGGCATCACCCTGCGACAAAGCCCCGAAACAATACTGCTTCCAAAAGCACTACAACATAATGCTTAAAGAGGAGCAGTGCGACTACTCAGGTTCGAAGGAACTGAGAATTTACACTGACGGTTCAAAGACCGACTGCGGAACTGGAGTCGGAGTCTTCTCACACGACCTCAACATAAGAATATCCAAACCGCTGGGAAAGCGCAACACGGTCTACCAAGCGGAGTGTGTGGGCATAACACAAGCGGCTTATGCCATAGCAGCCAGAGGAGTTGCGGACACCCATATTCGCATACTCTCTGACAGCGCCTCAGTCCTCCAATCCTTAGATAAAAAATGCATCACATCGAAACTAATACTAGAATGTCACAATGCGCTTGAACAGGCAACTGTATTGAACCGCAATATAGTGACACTACAATGGATAAAAGGACACAGTGGATCGCTAGGTAACGACGCAGCTGACGAGCTGGCCAGAAGGGCATCGAGCATGCCAGTCTGTGGACCGGAACCTATCGTGCCCATCCCCTTCAACCAACTACGCAGGTGGCTACAGGAGTACACCCACACACAAGCAGAAAGCTGGTGGACGTCGTCACCAGGCTGCAGGCAGTCCAAGGAAGCTATGCCATCACTGGATGGCAAGCTAAGCAGTCGCTTACTACGATTGGACAGGAAAGGCCTGCGCCTGGTGACGGGGACCATCACGGGACACTGCTCGCTAAACAAACACTTTCACACTATAGGCATAACGGACAGCCCCCTGTGCAGAGCTTGCATGGTGGCTGATGAAACCATTGCGCATGTGCTCTTTGAGTGCACAGGCGTCACCCAGATCAGGACACAAACCCTCGGGACACCCAGATCGTACACAGATGTTCTCAAAAGACCAGGAGACCTAATCAGCTTCTGGAGGGAGGTGGGCTGGTTGGAATAACCGCCAACGGCCGCCATGGCCCACGCACAATGGTCCACTGAAGGACTAAGTGCGGAAACCAAACCCATAACATAGAACATAGAACATAGATACGCGGGCAATGCGGGCGTGTTGAAACTACGAACAGAATACACGGTTTAATTCCTACATCTATATATGCGCTTTAATTACCGTTTTCGTGTATTTATATGTATGTTTTTAAGCGCAGCGCAGAAGTTTACTTGACAAACGGCCAGGAAATACGTGAAGAAACTTCGACTTACGAGATATAAAACCTGAAATCTCCAACACATAATCGCAGACCTGATGTGTGAATCCGTAACACACTGCGTCTTTCATATTGGCAGTTCGACAACATTCATTGCGTGATTTACGTCGTTGAGCAGACGAATTTTTCGAACAAATGATGCAATAGATTAGAAATTTCCTTCAAAATCGTTCGGGTTTTGATTTTAAACATGTTACGCAATTTGGGTGCCGGAGATCAAAAAAGTTTATTCGCAGTATAAAATGAGGCTTCTGTCTTGCAGTAGGATATTATACAGACTCGTATTTTAATCAGAAGTTGAGATAATTGTTAAGTTTTTTTTATTCTTACGAATTTACCCTATAAAAGATAGTATAAAAAATTCTGGTGGTTCTAAGTTCATCTTGGGAAGTTCGTATTAATTATCGTTGTAAGTGAGCTAAGTAGTTTAGTGCTAGAAGCCATGGCGTGGTTACCTTGCGTAGCTTAATGACGTGGTAAGAGTTTATAGTGTACCTTAATTAGAAGTAGATAAAAGGACTTATTTTTAGAGTTGGTCCCATAGGAAAAGTTGTTCATTTTCATGAGTACTACACTCCCTTATAGTAACAAAACATCACTCCTGTAATCGTCTAAAGGTTAGGAGTACCTGTACGAGTAGTATACCCACAATTCGCCAGTTATATTTAAGTCTCAAGCGAGCTTATTGCCATCAACCAGGCAGAAACCCAGAGTCCGGGCTGCTATTGAATAATTCCTTATAGAAAACCCCAACAACACTTTGCTCGACCTGGGAATTGAACCCAAGACCTCATGCTGAGCAGTAGCGCTTGCAAATACTAGACCAACGAAACAGTCATTAAAGGACGTCCCTCATTTAACCTAACACCCAGTATACGAAGTCAACCTATGTCTCAAAACATTGTTAGATTTAATTTGTCTATGCGTGTGTTCCAAGAAAATGATTGGTTCCCACCACCAAGCAATATATTAGTGTTTTTAAACGTTTTTCCATTTGAGTGACGTTGCGTTGAACCCTCTCGTGAACCTATCGCGTATAAAAAAGTCACTTTCAAGTAATCGCCGATTTTATCGCAGTGATGGGACAAGAACTGTCTGCTCGAATCAATTTCGATTAAGTTTCAGTTCCGCGTAGTTTTTTAGACGAATTAACTACTTTAAAAGCAATATTCTTGACCTTTGATGGGGGTTGAAGGTGCTCGCGGCAAAGTAATAATAGCCGCATGGGTCTGTGGTTGCACGTTCGGTTCGTAGATGGTTGATCTTTACATACCGAGACCACTCCGTGCCTCGAAAGCTCATCAAGCCGTTGGTCCCGGCTGTCATTTGTGGATCTTTGACAGACGTTACGGGTCCCAAGTAGCTCGAAAGTCTGACAACCAGTCTTACCAAGGTGTATCGTATTACACAGTAACTGGGTTGTGGAGGTCAGAGAGCTGTAAGCTGTATCCGGTTAGATCGGAAGCCGACCCGACCTTAGTTTGGAAAAGACTAGGCAGATGATGAATCTTGACCTTTGGTAAAAACAATGTCAAACTAAATATTAGTATATTGACTTCAATAAATGTTTCTTTGAAACAAAAGCATAACTTAGATGAAATTCAGTATAAGTACCTACTGCCATTGTTAAATAAGCAAAAATCACTCCTCATTTCTGTGAATGTATTTGTCAGTTTCACGCCAATTATTCGATTAGCGTAGAATGACATCACTATTTTATCGCTCGTGCTGTTCAAGCATTTTACTTGTCACGTTACTCAGAGGTTTACCTTTCGAATAAGAAACGTTGTCGTTTTTACGAATATTGTTTCACGCACGCATATCTTCATTCTTTCATCTAGCAATAATGTAACAAGCATCTCATGGCTTTTGCCTTTACGATCTGATGGCTATAAATTCAGGTGATCCAAAAAGACATACATATGCACATTAACCATATAACCAGTCGGTCTATTCTATAAAAATCTCATCGTGAGAACTTAGGTAAAGTGAGCTTGAAGTCAACTGTCTATCTTCCTGATGTTAAGCTAGACTTCAAGCTTAATTCTCATAAGTTCTCCCGTTAAGATTTTTACAGAATAGAGCGAACCGAAACCGACCGAAATTGAAACTAGGAAAGAGGCTATACACCTGTATAAACTCTTTAATAGTTTCAATTTCTGGGTTATTCAGCAATATTTCCAAACTTCCTCAATTTTTCACATCATATTTCGAAGCTCACAGAAAGATAGGACGACTGCGACATAGCTGAAGTGGCAATGCAGACGTGTTCTTGAGTGGAGACCGCGAATCGGCAAACGTAGTGTATCCTACACTACGTTTGCCGATTCGCGGCCCTCGACCTAGGTGTAGCGGCGATCTTCGCAAGGTGGCTGGTAGTAGATGGATGAAAGGGGCCCAGAATTGGCGTACAATTAGATTATAATCGAGCAGTGGCTGAGCATCTTGATACATACAAGAAAACTCTTTATATTGTATCGATTAAGCACCCTAAAACAAAACCAACGCTCCTCTCAAAGGCGTGACTTTGAAAAAACAACCAAGGTTATATCATCTCATGAATGTTTTCTTCGAAACATCTTTCCTCTTCCAAAACAAAGGGTGCTTTGTCACAAAGGGATAAAGTGGAAAATCGTTTACAAATTCCAAATAGGAATCAGATGTCAAAAGACTAACTTCAAATGACGACAAAAGGAGTTTAATGAGGGCCACACCCATTATTTCAGACCTCATTTAGACTGGAGTTTAAGCCTTTTTTTTTTTTTTTTTTTTTTTTTTAAGGATGGGAAATCATCAAATGACCCCTCCCGCTCTGGGTGGAGCGGAAGGGAGTGTCAGACTCTTACTGACTAAAACCCATCCGTGTTCCTTCCTTAGCCCTTTATATTCCGGGGCAGCGGTAACCCTTTCGGACAATCCCGCTGCCCCGGCAGGCTTCGGCCCTGACGGGCCCCTCCGTTCAATGCTGACATCTCTTTGAGGCGCGCGTGGAACACATACGCGCCGTCCGGCACGGGCCTGGTCCTGATCGGACGGCGAGCTACCCATTACTCGCCGTCCGCAGGCCCGCGCCTACGGTGGCCGGGAGTCGTCACGCGGCTCCCGACGCCCGGAGCGTCTACCGCGGCGGCTGGGACGGGCGGCCCTCTCGGCTCTCTCCCTCTCCCATCCCGCCACCTCCTTCGCTAGCATGACTGCTTCGCAGAAGGAGGTGACTGCCTCCCACTCCCTCTCGCCCCGGACCATGGCTTGGACCAGGGCCGGGCGCGAGAGGTCGCCGCCGCTGCCGATCGCCTCTACGAGGACACGGCGGTGCTCTGCCCAAGCGGGACAGACCTCCACCGTGTGCTTCACCGTGTCCTCTGGGCGATCCTCGCAGTGGTGACACCCGGGCGTTTCCTCCCGCCTGATGATGTGCAGGAACCTCCCGAAACATCCGTGTCCGGTGAGGACCTGCGTCAGGCGGTAGGTGAGGGCGCCGTGACGCCTCTCTAGCCACTCCTCAAAGAGGGGCCTTACCGCCGCTATCGCGGCGTGCCCTGCGCTGGGTTGCGACAGTCGCGCTTTCCATGCCGCCATGAGATCACGCCGGAGGTCTGTCCGCTCCGCAGCAAGGAGTTTAAGCCTTTGGGTCGTATTAGAGGCATCTTCATGAAATGTGCCATGAATTTTAATGTGTCTTTCAAAGAGATCGTTAGTAGCTAACAAGTAAAGTGTTATAATTTTATGTTGGAAATGTTTTACATTGACCATAAGAACCAGAGAGTCGGCAAATTTAAGTGCTACCTAGACATGTAGGTACCTAATTTCTTTTAAACATTTTTTTTTCGGCTGAAGTCAGAGCCTAGTAACCAGTGGGTTTACATAGCCTGTGTGGTGTAATTGAGTAACACATAAAATCGATTGTAATGTGGTCTTTCATTCTGACACGCATTGCTTCATAGGTTTGAAAAATCGTCTGCTCAGTGACGTTAATAACGCAATTTACTTGGCTGAACTGTCAAATTGAAAGGCATTGCGATCGATTGCCATTTTATGTGTGTGACATTGCTCAGATGCGAAATAGAAACGTCATTACATTGCTGTTATGCAAGTTTAAAAAAACATACGTGCAACTACTCAACGCAATCAGTCTTTAAAAGTCGCCCACCTACAATGGAACGGTACAAAGGACATTATCCATTTAAAACAAGTCAGTTGACAGATACCTAACCTCGCTAATGGATATGCAAATTTCTTTAGATCCACACCATATCGTAACCTTAAACTAATAAGATAAAACGTATATAACCTTTACCTGCTCTTAACTTAATTGGATTTAGATAAGCGAGGATATACATACGTTGTAAACAGGGTTAGCGAAAGCTTGTATATTTAAAATTATATAGAAAGTAAAGAAAAATATATTTATTTGCCACAGAAACACCTGCATACAAAAAGATAAGCTTGTAACATTTCTATGAGTAAAGCGATTTAAAAAAAAAAAAAAAAAAACTTCCCGTAATGACAAACGTTTAAAATCAACTCGCAAATCTCGCAATCTCATCTTAGGGACAATCAATGTCAAAAACTTGTAAAAAATGTAGGGAAATTAGAGGTATTTTTGACAATTGAGGCAGATCAGACTGTGAATGTTCTTTAAATTACGAGAATTGTCTTTCTTATTTATACTCACGAACGAACATAGAACACAAATAACCGGCAGCTGCACGCCCCGTGATTGTAACAAGAAGGCTGCCACTCAGCATAATGCTGTGCTATAGGGACCCACAGCACAGTGCTGATTTTCAGTTGTCATCTAAAAACGACGTACGGAAACCAAGTCGGAAATGTCATAAAAAAATGTAAACGTCAACAATTTTCTAATTACGTGTAAAAAGTGTGCATCAATGATATTTAAATGTATTAGAAATAAGATATTTATAAGTATTTATTTCATTGTCGTAGTTACTGTGTAGTTTTATTTTCAGCTTTCTTATTTTCGTTATTTGTTTATATTTAAGAAAGATTGTAGGTACTAATTATTATTTTATGTAGAATACACAATAGGTAAACATTAGTCTACCTACTGTGAAACAAAAACCTATATTGTCCAAGAAACTTGACTAATTAAGAGTATCAATTAACTAATTAAGCTTTTTATTCTATTGTTCCAGGAGTGGATGATACGCACAAGTTTCTGGGGAACGACACACACACAGATTACTTCCGATTGTTATTAAGAGATGGAAATTATCTCCTAGTCGGCGGCAGGTAAGTCCCCGTTATTACAACCATAAATATTGATGCCAAAACTTTCCGCTCTTACAAGTATTACAAATTCAAATTATGACTTAAGAAAAAAAGCCGTTTAAATATACAACGTCACGCCCCGAAATTATAACGGAAATTGTGAAATGTGAAAGCTGCTTGTATTTGTAGCAATTTTTTTTTTTTGTAGAAACTTTTAACATAATGTAAACATAATTCACCTAAGTCACCTTAATTACACTTCGAGGAATCGCTCGTTCGATACAAAATTGTAACTTTGAGTTAATTCGACCGGCTACAAAGTAGCACTTCAGAAACACATGTCAAAAACATAAATAATCGCGTAGTTAACACCTATTTAGTTTTAAATACTCAAGGTATACATTCAAATGAGATACTTAGTTATTTGTTTTTCCCAACTCAACTCCAATTCGTTGCAAAGTTGGGGTACCCTTAACCGCACCGACTGAAGCGGTAAGAACGTGCTGTATCTACCCGCAACCGCAGAGCTAACTCAGATGCACCTGACGCCGTCCCGCTCGCTCCCACATAAACGTAATAACGCCGTCTCGTTTGCATTTATAAAGATTTTTGGCTTGTGTTTGGATGGAGGCAAGACGACTTAAAAACACCCGCCCGCTCGCCGCCTACAGTCGCCATTTTATTACGATTTTGTGTGGAGCGACTATCGATAAGTTATCTAAAATGTATTAAGCACTTGATATTAAAGTGTGCTCAAATATATCCTACTGATCTTTCAAGGGATAATCTTCACTGTAGCGAGCTGAAAGGTTTCATGAAAATATCTATAGATCTGTTGTTTTTGTTAGGTGGTAAGATCGTATAACTTTTTGATAAATGTATTAGACTAGGAAGAAATGTTAGAGAATTTTCGGGGAAGAATAATCTCTTTATAGCTTGATGAATTAACTTCAAAAGCTCTTGAACATATTCCAACGCCCAGAGCGTTGGAATATGTTCAACAGCTTATGTATAAAAGTTTATGTTAATTAAGACGCTGTGAAATTATATTACGTATAAAGCGGAAGTTTTTCATGCTTATAAAAGTACTAAAACACTCCCATTTTAGATCCCACTTGTATGTTAAAAGAATATTAACATCTTTCACGCATTTGACAAAATGAAACAGCCGTTTTTAATATGTTTGTGTTGAGTAAACTTCACTTCTAAGAAATCTCAAACAGATTTTCGAAACATAATATTGCCAAAATGACAATAGTTTTGTCATTTTATCGACATGATTCCCTCACTAGAGGCCAGGCAAAGCCACGCGACACATCTGCCTGCCTCGTAACCGCAAGCCACTGTTTACATTCCACCGAATATAATTCTTTGTTTTTATGTAAATACTGCTCGCGTGCCTCCCACTTCTGTAAACCCTTTGTTAAATAAATAACAACAATCGCAGCCTGTAATTTTCTACAGTAATCGTAGGGGCGAGGAAGAATGCTCTTTAGTTTCGTAAAAACGACGCCTCGTGTTGAGAACTGCGAAAAATCTTTCCATTTGCCATTTAGTGAGTGTTTGCAAATTTAATAAGTGGAAAACATTTTTTTTTTTTTGTCTAACATTTTTGGTCGCAATTGTAGCGTCTCATTCTCAAATGTTTTTAATGTTAAAATATTTGATGAATGTTTTAACTGAAATGAAAACTTGTTTTACAACTCGTTTTAAAATATATTTGTAGAACCTTAAAGCCAAATGTAAAACGAAATTAAATGGCACACATCAAAAGTTTAAAGAATGAATTTCATTTGTCAACGATGGGGTGTTCTGTGATTATTATATAAAACAAGCGTCTGGCATCCCAGAATAATTCCATAAAACCTTGGATATGTAGCAAATTGGACAATATTTTCCACAACGAACGACGACTGTGTCCGTATAATTTGAAATATTCATCCGTTCTAGCAAAGTTTGCATTTCTTTCCAAATCAGATTTACATGACAATGGTCACGTCGTCGCCCGATGAAATTCTCATTGCTGGAACTTGGCTGTGTGGGATTTATTAAAGGGAGCAAAAAGGTTTGTAATAAAACCGATGTCGAGACGGTTCCTGATGGGCCGGGAAGACCGGACCAAGTGGAGACCACTTTTGTTTACACTTTGCTGGGTATCACTGTCTGTGTGAATGTGCTGTCGCATGATCATGCTAGGGGTCGATGTTTACTTATGATTTTTTGGGAAATCAGGTTTGCTAGAATGTATACCTACTGCTAGATAGATAGAATAATCATACAGTGTCAAATTAAATTAGCTAGCGAAACTCTGCAGAGGTGATTGGTATCGATAAAACAGAAAATATCAACGCTCGTTGACCCCAAAAAAATTTTTTTTATGTTTCGTCGTGTTTTTAAATACTGATACCCATCAAGTCTGCAGAGTTTCTCTAGCTAATTTAATTTGACCTTGATATGTATTTTGTGAACTTGTTTTTAATGTACACAATTAAGAGTATCTTACAAGATACAACAGCAATTAGGTACATACTGATATATCTCAAAGAAAAATGAAATTTTCTGGATTTTTTTATCTCTTTTCCTGTCTTTTTTATTCTTTCTTTCCTTTTTTACTTTCTTTCTTTTTCTTTCTTTTTGTTTTTGAATTATTTAAATCTCACGTATCAACATTATTTAAAAAATACACTTTATTATGTATAAATCAGACATGACTGTTTACTCATAATATAATACACAAGCGTACTCAAGTCGAACCCAATATGAATAAATATTCTGCGAGTGTCATCTGTCCAAATTCCATTATAAAGTCAAATAGTATTTTTATTAATAAGATGCAGAAGTTGTCTGAATATACAGACAGACATTGATTTAAATAAGTAATACTAAAAATAAAGTTGAGGTAAGGTCATTTGTCGCGCGCTAACTATGGAAATCTTAAAATAAATACTAAAAAGTACATGAATATGATACCTAGTTGTCGTGAGCGGTTCAAGGGTATGCACAGACGCCAGCACATCAAGCTACCCGAAACTGTCAAATTTTCCCAATCAACTTTGAACCTTATTCTTTAATGATAAAGTTGAAAATCTATTAAAGAAATTTGACAGTTTGTAGTAGCTTGATGTGCTGGCGTCTGTACATTGTATGTGTCATGAATATTGGGTGCAATGTCATTCATTACCCTACACAGGGTGGCGGGGACATGACGCGCAAAGTGTTACCATGGATTCAATATATATGATTCTGAACACCCCTGCGTTGAATTATTGGTGGGTTATAAAAAAAAATTTGCTGTTCCACACAGTTTAACTGCGTAGGTATAAAACAGCTGATTTTTAGGGTTCCGTACCTCAAAAGGAAAACGAAACCCTTATAAGATCACTTAGTTGTCCGTCTGTCTGTCCGTAAGTCAAGCAAGACCCTTTTTCTCAGGAACGCGTGAAGTTATTAAGTTTAAATTAATATCAAATATAATACTCAGGGCTGCAATCCCTTGAAGCAGTGCTCCACCCGGAGCGGGAGGGGTCATTTGGTGATTATCCATCCTTAAAAAAAAGGGGTCTAGAACCACGTGCTGAATTCATAGTTACAGTTTGCACGTCGATGTCCCTGCCACCTCAGACCTAATAAAAACCAAGACAAAGGGCTGTCAACAGTAAACTGAAGCCGGTTTCGTAATCATGTGTGCACTTAGTGAGGTGTAGTTTGATTGGAAATGTTTGTAAATGTGTGCGTGTGAGCGTGTATGCACAGAGCGGAGGTGCTTCACTGTATCGTTCTCAGAGCTCCGTCTTGGTTTTTTATTTGGTCTGAGCCTGCCACACTGTATTTCTGTAACTGTTTCACCTACTGCTGGACACATATCGTCACACTAATATTATAAAGGCGAAAGTTTGTGAGTGTGGTGTTTATATGTTTGTTACTGCTTCACGCACAAACGACGGAACGGATTTGGATGAAAGGCTCACAGATACTTTTTATCCCGATATTCCCACGGGATCGACACTTAAGCGGATTAAACCGCGGGGCGCAACTAGTTGTGTTAATAAAACAAGAAATCTGTATAGTCCCCGCCCGCCATAAAATATTTAAAAAAAAAATATCTTTTGCCCACCTGGCTCTTATTAAACCCCATCTTATATTACCTATATACCTACCTAATACGCAGTAAATTGAAGGAAATATACCAAGTAAAAAAAAAACTACGATACACATTTGAAAAGTTGTTATTATCTGCCTATTTTAAAGTTTTTAATACATCATTGCTATTTTGCTCTTTTCCAAATTACCTACTCAAAAAGTAGCACGCGTTAGGTTTAAGCAAACATACAAGATCTTATTTTTCCGCCCGCAGCCGATTTAATCTCCATTGCCCTAATGAAATTCAAATACTATATATGATAATATTTGCAAAACACTGTTTTGTATAATACATGTCGTTATGCTGTGGCCTCTATGAATGCGGATATAAGGACGTATCTACTTTATATTATGTAAGTAAATTTGTAGCTAAATGTAGTGAGAACAGTTGAGTCGAAAATGAAGGGCCTATAAACAGCAGTGGGTTTTTATTGTGACTAAATTCTTTGACTGATATCATGTCCTCTACTATTATACTATTCTATTTTGAAATATTTACTTATGAACTTCATAAAATTCATCAGAAGGTCAATTCCCGTAATTAAAAACGTTCAAAATCTAGTTGCAATCTCATCTGAGCGACAATCAATATCAAAAATGTAGGAAAATTTGAGGTATTTTGACAGATTGAGAGATCAGATTGAACCTTTTAAAAAATTTCGAGAATTGACCCTAAGACCTTTGTGTATCAGACAGTAATTTTAAAAGTCTAGGAAGGGGCCTTATTCATACCTCATAATTCGTTTACATCTATGCAAATTTCCATTCATATCTTCTTCTTTAAAATCGTGCAGCCCTTACATTTAATAGCCCCGATTACGCACTCCAACATCCCATGGTAAGCGGAAAACGCTTCGAGATACGTTTATCTCCACTGTCGAAACCGAAACCCTTTCGTATCCGGGCGAAGTGACACAATTATAGTGTAGGTCTACAGGCTAGTCGCCCCGGTTCCCGCCCGTTTCACACCCGTACCCTTAATTTTATAAGGTCGCTTACGGGCCGGAAACGTTATTCGGTGCGCGTCCCATGTAATGGTATTCCCTGTAGTGTGATCCTCTTTTGTGTGCCTTTTAACGAAATTAACGTTGTTTCGGCCAGCCCATACACACACGATGTTATTAAAGCAGCAGCGTTTACATAAACCCGTTCAGATTTTGGCGGCAACCAATCCCAAGATTGCGCGTCGATTTTTATGATGAGGGTCGGGCAAAGGAATTGATTTGAATTGAGCCTTCGTTCAGTTAGTTTCATGTTTTATTACAATAATACTGTTTGCAGGAAAATATCTGGCCGTTATTCTATTTTGCTCCAATTCTATTTTTGAAAAAGGGAAAAAGAGCGATTCGTGTACCTATCTCGACATTTATCGCAAATATTTATGGTACATACTAATTCCATGCTTTTTTCTGAGGGTTACTATTTCCAAAGCCAAAAATAAGTAGACGCCAACCTATTTTCCTTTTCCAGCCATAGAAAAAAAAACGTCATTATGCGCGGTTTCAAGTTCACTTCACCATTCTTCGTATACCCATCCTCCACAGAGGACTTTTTTAATACTGCCTCATGTAAGTGTACGTGTAGGTATCATTATGTAGGTGAGTTTTCTCTCAGCATATTATACAGAGGACGTTAGCAGGGGCTCGCAAATACCGGCAAATAGCCACTTGTGGCCTTATCACCCGCACACCCACTTTTACATAATGGCCGTCAAAATGATGCTTGATGATTTCGTTTTTACGTCGTCGTCACCTAAAAGCATAAAGTGTAGAATGTTTGTGTACCTGTAGAGAGATCGCGTAGGTAGGTAGTGAATAAGTCTGAGAAGAAAAGTATGAGATTTTTTTTGTTTATTTATAATTTTGTGAGCTTTTTGTTTTTGACTCCATTTTACAATGAAATATATTCTGCCCTGTTTAGCCTGTATACAAAAAGTAATAAAATGTACCGTTCTCCACTATCCCATGACAATATTTTACAACCAACAAAACCCATCGAAAATAAAATACGAACACAAAATTCAACGGTCGTAAAAATCCGCTCCAAAATAACAATTTCAAAATATTTCCTAACCTATTTCGAAAATACAATTTTCATTTCGTAGTTTCTAGTCAATTGGCGCGTTACTCTTTTTTACACTGTATTCATGTACCTACGTCCAGCGTATTATAAACTCGAAGCAGTCAAGTTTCGCGCACCATTTTTATATCACGTAATAACATCGGGGCTGAATAAAAGGCTGAATAAATAAATCTGCTCCTAATTAATCATATTCATGCGGGTTCGGGAAAATCAATTTTGAATATGAAAACATTTTGCGGACAAAAAGTCGTAACTACGAGTTTTAAGCGTATATAGCTTTATAATTTCGTTCTTATCGTGTTTGCGCAAAATTTTAGTTCCCTTTCCTTCATTAGCTACCGTTTATTGAGTCAGTTTACCTTTGCGAACACTAATTACATAAAAAAACAGGGCTTTAAGCTTTTCTGGATCCAGGATAAACCCCTCTTAGGCCGTTCTGTTTACAAAAAGGCCCTTTTTTGGAACGGTTTTGCCACTTCCATCAATTTGATGAAATATTTGTGTAGAAGGAAACAATTAAGTGAAAGATACAAACATATTCTAGAACGATGCTCAAGCCAAAAATCTTTATTATATGTGTATTTTTTTTGCAATTTGGGAAGCTATGTCATATTATTATTACTAAAATTATACAAAATAAAAACAAGCCAGTCTTTCATCACTAATAAAATCCGTCCTAAAACATCCTATTACGTGAAGAGGCCGAAAAAACAAAAAGCCAAAAGTGAAGCGTTCGTGGCAAAAAAGGAACGAAGGTAATCAGCGCATCAATCACAGAGCCACCAGGCCTTAGAGTGGTCCCCAGAGATGGTACCACAGCTAAGCACTGATTGTGAAGTATTTTTATGACATTCGGAGCTGACGGAATGACGCTACTGGTGACGTAATTGGTTGAAATTTATAATGGAGATTTGTTGGTGAAAGTTTTCTCTGTAGGGAATTATAGAAAATATGTATGAAAACTACCTAATTATAAAGTTAGGAAGTAAAATGAAAGAATGGCCATCTAACCACTAGGCCCTCAGGTCCTCAAGTCCTCAGGTCGGAACTGATTTTGACGTATTTATGAGAAGCTTGAATCTGACGGAATGACGCTACTGATGATATAATTGGTAAAAAGTTTAATACTTTTAAATGTGTTGCTGAAAGTTTTCTCGGTAGGGAATTTCGGAAAACATGTTTTAGACAAAACTTTATGATATTACATGGTTTCGAACACAGTTCGAAGTAAAGAAATAATTTGTGTAGAAAAAGTGTTCAAACATTTTTCTAAAATAAAAGAGTAATAAAATGCTTGGGAAACTATTTTTATGCTGATATTACAGCCTTGAATACAGATTATACAGCATACCATCAATCTTATTGGATTATAGAATATATTTTAGAAAGAAAATTTAAGGGTTCTAACTACTTAGAACCCTTAAACTTTCTTTCTATAATATACTAGCTTCTGCCCGCGGCTTCGCCCGCGTGGATATCGGAAATTATCCACGGGACAGTACCGGTGAAGTAGCCCATGTCCTTCCCTGGGATGCTATCTATCTCCTTGCCAAAGATTCTAAACATGCTGTTGACGCTGATCTTGGGACTATTCCGGTGACTCCGCTGCTCTTTGAGACACCACTATACTCAGCATGCTGTTGACGCCGATCTTGGGGCTGTTCCGGTGTTTCTGCGGCCCGTTGAGACACCAGATACTAAGCACGCTGTTGACGCTGATCTTGGAACTATTCCGGTGACTCCGCTGCCCTTTGAGACATCAGATACTCAGCATGCTATTGATGCCGATCTTGGAACTATTCCGGTGACTCCGCTGCCCTTTGAGACATCAGATACTCAGCATGCTATTGATGCCGATCTTGGGACTGTTCCGGTGTTTATGCAGCCTGTTGAGACACCAGATGCTCAGCATGCTATTGATGCCGATCTTGGGACTGTTCTGGTGTTCTGCAGCCCGTTGAGACACCAGATACTCAGCATGCCGTTAACGTCTAGGTTGACACTGTTCTGAAGTTTCAGCAGCTCATTGAAATGCCAGATACTCAGCATGTTGTTGACGACGATCTTGGAACGGTTCTGGTGTCTGTCTCAGTATAAGCTCTGTGTGCGCCTGACGCACCGCCTGCTCAAACCTTCGCAGCTCAGTTTGTTGAGACGTCTCGTTAAGTCTAGCTTTTTTTATAGCTCGAGCTTTATTAGAGCTTTATGAAATATTAGACTTAAGCTTTCGAGTAATTATTGTAAGTACTATTTAAAAAATCACAAAATCCGTAGTAATTTTCAAACTAACTAAAACAATTCCAATAGCCAATTATGAGGAAAACGAATCTATGTTCTTCCTACTTACAACACAACCTAAACCTATACGTTAATCTTAAACTAACAAAAAAAAAAAAACAATTGTAATAATCTAAGTAATGAAATGTGATATGATTTGATTTGATATTTCTTTTTAAAATATCATCTGCATAGCCTTTTCCCAACTATGTTGGGGTCGGCTTACACTTAACCTTGCTTTCCGAGGCACGGAGGGGTCTCGGTATGTAAAGATGGTCATCCATCCACAGACCAACCGCGGCAAGCGTAGCTTAACCTGACCGATCGACCTGTGCGTCTTTTATTATTTAGCTACGGGCCCCTCGGGCTCTTCTTAAAATATACTACCTAAAAATTATAATTATGCCTACTCATTCATTTCATTTTGGCAGTTCAACAACATTCATTGCGTTATTTATTTACATTGTTGAGCAGACAAATTTTTCGAACATATACAGGTAAAGCGATGGATTAGCGATATCCTTCAAAATGATTCAGATTGAGCGTAGGTATTGTAAAAGTGCTCTGTGCCTCACGCGTCTGCCTGCCCGCGTTCGGGACTTCGGGTCCCCCCCCCCCCCCCCTTCACCGCTCTGTGCGCCGCCGCGCCGCCAATTCCTATGGCGCTCTACCTCAGGTCAATCTTATCGTGATAACTTTTAAAGAATTTGTCCAAATTGCTTGGTGTAAAAGACAAAGTTTATCTACATTAAATACCGAAAGCGATAAATGTATTAATTTTCATAAGAATTAACTAAGTACTCTAAAACGTGCATTGTAAAAAAAGTATCCGATTTAAATGTATTTATGGATCACTATTTTGGATATAATGGCTTCCACATTAAAGGTAGATATATGCTGTCGCGGACTTTTATTTAGAACTATTTAAGACAAACAGTCCCTCGATACATTATCTTCGTGTAGCTGTAACGGTTTAGGCAGCGCACGCCAAGATAGCTCTCAGAGGGCAGGAATTTTTCCGACTTACTTGATACTTATCGTATGGGCAAAAAAAAATTACACAAAATCTTTATAAATTGTAGCCTATGTGTTATTCTGATGTATAAGCTATATTACTGTGAAGTTTCATCGAAATCCGTTCAGTAGTTTTTGCGTGAAAGAGTAACAAACATCCTTACAAACATTCGCGTTTATAATATTATATTAGTAGGATTAGACTTAAGCTTTCGAGTAATTATTGTAAGTACTATTTAAAAAATCACAAAATCCGTAGTAATTTTCAAACTAACTAAAACAATTCCAATAGCCAATTATGAGGAAAACGAATCTATGTTCTTCCTACTTACAACACAACCTAAACCTATACGTTAATCTTAAACTAACAAAAAAAAAAAACAATTGTAATAATCTAAGTAATGAAATGTGATATGATTTGATTTGATATTTCTTTTTAAAATATCATCTGCATAGCCTTTTCCCAACTATGTTGGGGTCGGCTTACACTTAACCTTGCTTTCCGAGGCACGGAGGGGTCTCGGTATGTAAAGATGGTCATCCATCCACAGACCAACCGCGGCAAGCGTAGCTTAACCTGACCGATCGACCTGTGCGTCTTTTATTATTTAGCTACGGGCCCCTCGGGCTCTTCTTAAAATATACTACCTAAAAATTATAATTATGCCTACTCATTCATTTCATTTTGGCAGTTCAACAACATTCATTGCGTTATTTATTTACATTGTTGAGCAGACAAATTTTTCGAACATATACAGGTAAAGCGATGGATTAGCGATATCCTTCAAAATGATTCAGATTGAGCGTAGGTATTGTAAAAGTGCTCTGTGCCTCACGCGTCTGCCTGCCCGCGTTCGGGACTTCGGGTCCCCCCCCCCCCCCTTCACCGCTCTGTGCGCCGCCGCGCCGCCAATTCCTATGGCGCTCTACCTCAGGTCAATCTTATCGTGATAACTTTTAAAGAATTTGTCCAAATTGCTTGGTGTAAAAGACAAAGTTTATCTACATTAAATACCGAAACCGATAAATGTATTAATTTTCATAAGAATTAACTAAGTACTCTAAAACGTGCATTGTAAAAAAAGTATCCGATTTAAATGTATTTATGGATCACTATTTTGGATATAATGGCTTCCACATTAAAGGTAGATATATGCTGTCGCGGACTTTTATTTAGAACTATTTAAGACAAACAGTCCCTCGATACATTATCTTCGTGTAGCTGTAACGGTTTAGGCAGCGCACGCCAAGATAGCTCTCAGAGGGCAGGAATTTTTCCGACTTACTTGATACTTATCGTATGGGCAAAAAAAAATTACACAAAATCTTTATAAATTGTAGCCTATGTGTTATTCTGATGTATAAGCTATATTACTGTGAAGTTTCATCGAAATCCGTTCAGTAGTTTTTGCGTGAAAGAGTAACAAACATCCTTACAAACATTCGCGTTTATAATATTAGTAGGATTAGTAGGATTAGACTTAAGCTTTCGAGTAATTATTGTAAGTACTATTTAAAAAATCACAAAATCCGTAGTAATTTTCAAACTAACTAAAACAATTCCAATAGCCAATTATGAGGAAAACGAATCTATGTTCTTCCTACTTACAACACAACCTAAACCTATACGTTAATCTTAAACTAACAAAAAAAAAAAACAATTGTAATAATCTAAGTAATGAAATGTGATATGATTTGATTTGATATTTCTTTTTAAAATATCATCTGCATAGCCTTTTCCCAACTATGTTGGGGTCGGCTTACACTTAACCTTGCTTTCCGAGGCACGGAGGGGTCTCGGTATGTAAAGATGGTCATCCATCCACAGACCAACCGCGGCAAGCGTAGCTTAACCTGACCGATCGACCTGTGCGTCTTTTATTATTTAGCTACGGGCCCCTCGGGCTCTTCTTAAAATATACTACCTAAAAATTATAATTATGCCTACTCATTCATTTCATTTTGGCAGTTCAACAACATTCATTGCGTTATTTATTTACATTGTTGAGCAGACAAATTTTTCGAACATATACAGGTAAAGCGATGGATTAGCGATATCCTTCAAAATGATTCAGATTGAGCGTAGGTATTGTAAAAGTGCTCTGTGCCTCACGCGTCTGCCTGCCCGCGTTCGGGACTTCGGGTCCCCCCCCCCCCTTCACCGCTCTGTGCGCCGCCGCGCCGCCAATTCCTATGGCGCTCTACCTCAGGTCAATCTTATCGTGATAACTTTTAAAGAATTTGTCCAAATTGCTTGGTGTAAAAGACAAAGTTTATCTACATTAAATACCGAAAGCGATAAATGTATTAATTTTCATAAGAATTAACTAAGTACTCTAAAACGTGCATTGTAAAAAAAGTATCCGATTTAAATGTATTTATGGATCACTATTTTGGATATAATGGCTTCCACATTAAAGGTAGATATATGCTGTCGCGGACTTTTATTTAGAACTATTTAAGACAAACAGTCCCTCGATACATTATCTTCGTGTAGCTGTAACGGTTTAGGCAGCGCACGCCAAGATAGCTCTCAGAGGGCAGGAATTTTTCCGACTTACTTGATACTTATCGTATGGGCAAAAAAAAATTACACAAAATCTTTATAAATTGTAGCCTATGTGTTATTCTGATGTATAAGCTATATTACTGTGAAGTTTCATCGAAATCCGTTCAGTAGTTTTTGCGTGAAAGAGTAACAAACATCCTTACAAACATTCGCGTTTATAATATTAGTAGGATAGTAGGATAAATGTATTTATGGATCACTATTTTGGATATAATGGCTTCCACATTAAAGGTAGATATATGCTGTTGCGGACTTTTATTTAGAACTATTTAAGACAAACAGTCCCTCGATACATTATCTTCGTGTAGCTGTAACGGTTTAGGCAGCGCACGCCAAGATAGCTCTCAGAGGGCAGGAATTTTTCCGACTTACTTGATACTTATCGTATGGGCAAAAAAAAATTACACAAAATCTTTATAAATTGTAGCCTATGTGTTATTCTGATGTATAAGCTATATTACTGTGAAGTTTCATCGAAATCCGTTCAGTAGTTTTTGCGTGAAAGAGTAACAAACATCCTTACAAACATTCGCGTTTATAATATTAGTAGGATTCTACGAAAAATTGTTAATAAAAAGAAATATCTATTGAGCTTTTTTTTACCTAGATATTTATCACTTGAATAGATACAGACAGAAAGAACAAATTGTACTAAAAAAAATATTTATAAGAAATATCTATTGAGCTTTTTTTTCAACTAAATATCAAAGTTAAAAAAAGCTCAATAGATATTTCTTTTTATTAACTATTTTTCATTATTTCAGGGAGGGGACTTGAACAAAAAGTTCTTACATTCTTCCTCGTACAAAGGACTTTCATTACCTCATTTTTTCTCAAAAACCAATGCCTCTACTTCGTAAGGTTATAGATAAATGTAAGTTTACTAGAACTAATAGGATAAAAATGTGTACACTGGATAAACTTCTTCTTCAGTTTTTGAAAATAAAAATGCTAGAAAATTTAGGTGGGTCACTGACCGCAATAGTGATGCTAAAACGCGACAACTGTATGAGTAACATGCAAGAAATATTACTTGCAGTCTACCCTTACGGAGAATTATACCTCTGTAGTATTTCCAAATTAGTATCTATTGTACAAACAACGTAAAGGGCGAGTGTACCCTACTGGGTACGTACGTACACCGGGGTACAGGGGAACCTTCAATTAGAATTAGCAAAATGAGAGGGCGTATGGAAACTCCTACTTGGAACACAAAATAACATAAGTCAATATAGCATTCCCTGCTATTTGAGATGGAAAGGCAAAAGGGGGAAATGACGTCACATCGTCGACAACTTCCGTTTACACTTGAGAATAATAAAATTACTGAAATAATAACAAAGTTTGGAGCCATTGTTATTGTTAACTTATACCCGATAATGTTGAAAATGAAGTAATTCATGAAAGAAATCATTTTCCACATCTGTATTATAATGGATGGTCGCGTTTCCCCTTGTGTATTAAATAGGGTTTCGAGTGATATTAATTTACACTATACTGATATCGGTGGAAGCCTTTGGCGGAACCTGGAGCCACATTACAAGAAGCTGTTTACAATATTAAACAAACGTAAGGCATCGTACACACCAAACCTATTGTCCGCCGCCGACTGTGAGTATAGTGTAGTGACAATACGCACCATGTAATAGCGCGGTATAGTCAGTTCGGTGTGAACGAGAAGTACGAGTAAAATATAATTATATGGAAAAGCGAACGCGCGCTCACAGTCAGCGGCCGACAACACTTTTGGTCTAAACAATGCCTAACATCACGCCTGTATTCTCCGAAGGATTAGGCAGAGGTGTACCTATAGTACACCCACATTTCGTCAGTTATATTTACGTCGTACGATTTTTACAGAATACATCGGCTGTACCAAAGCGGATGTTACAAATACCTACGGCATTACGATCACACATTATTCTGTTATTATCACAGACAAAATCTGTTAAATAATTCACAGAACAGTAAACAACATTTGACGAGAAAAACTTGACCTTATTTAAAATTAAATAAAAAAATATACACAGACCATTCCACCTTCTAATACGCCATGAATGAACCCACATAACTTATAGCGGGCTCAAGAAAAACAATAAGCAAACTTCTAAAAACAAGTGTTTTATATATGTATACAAACGAGTAAATAAAACAATCTTATTATTACTACCATACGTTTTCCGGCCGTTTTTTTGATTAAACATTACGAGAGTTAGGGGCAATTTGAGGCAGTTTGGGGAAACTTGGCCAAAAGTAGGAGAACCTATTTGTTGTGGCCTAAACAAATAAAGTAGTTTGGGGGAAACAGATCAGTTAACTTCTTAAGTGTGTAAGGACGGCACCTTGCGCGTCTGGATTTGTTACAAATTGCCCAAGCTACTGTTTACTCCACCCTTCAAGATTTTCCTGAAGAGTATAGTTTGTTCGTTGCCCTACTTTTATTAATTTAGTTTCCTTGGAAGATGAGAATACATCAATCTGCCTACCCTTTTCCCAACTATGTTGGGGTCGACTTCCAGTCTAACCTAATGCAGCTGAATACAAGAATTTTACATGGAGCGACTGCATATCTGACCTCCACAACCCAGTTACTGGGTTACAAGATACCCTTTCTCAAGACTTTCGGGCTTCTGACTACCCGTAACGACTGTCAAAAATCTACTGTATTATACAAATGACAGCCAGGACCAACAGCTTAACATGTTTTCCGAGGCACGGTGGAACCCTCGACATATGATGGATGGTCACCCATCCACAATCGACCTCGGCTAGCGTTGCTCAAACATCGACCGGTGCGGCAGTCATTATGTAGCTGCGAGCCTCCCTTTTTGTAAATTAATTTTGCTAATCAATGTTCATCTAAAATTATAATCATTCTGAGCTTTATTTGTAGTGTTGTTACAGTTAAGGGGCTGTTCATTTATTACGTAAGTTAATTTTAACCATTTTCTGCCCCCCTCCCCCCTACATAAGAAAAAATAAAACTTGAATGAACCCCCTTTCCCCTTTGAATCTTAACGTAAGATCAGTATCTTCTACCAAAATTGCAAAGAAAAAGTAGCCATTTTTTTTTACTTATAATTTCTGCTTACTTTTGTGATCTTACGTTAGAATTATCTAGACCCCCATGTAAGAAAAATAAGACCTGCTTGGACCCCCCTCCCCTCAAATCGTCTTACGTAATAAATGAGTAAAACCAATTTTATAAATTGTTTTACTTTAGACTTTCACAAACCACTTAGGAATTAAATAATTTAAAGTTGTCTAATTCGCAGCAGTTGTTTTCATTTGAGGCAAATTATGTTCCTTTGAAGGTTCTTTTTGGAATCTGCTTTAGTCCTTTTTCTGAGTTTGGGTTACATAACGTAACTCGACTTTCTCTCCCTCTCTTTGTTTTTATGTCACTGCTGCATTTCATCAGCAGTCAAATGGCGATGGCGTCGCTCCATGACATAAAAAAACCGGTCAAGTGCGAGTCGAACTCGCGCACCGAGGGTTCCGCACAAAGTAGGTATTTAAATTGTTTAATACGGGATTCTTTTTTTTTATTTAACGAAGTACATATTTACGGTTTTTGGATTTTTTCCTTTATTTGTGCTTCTTGCCAAATTTCATGATTCTAGGTCAACGGGAAGTACCCTGTAGGTTTTGAGTCCCTTGCGAGTGTCGAAAATTTGCGGCATAAACGGCTGTATCTTTTGATTGCGTTGGCTTAGAAGTTTGATTTTTTTCACAGCTCCAAGGGATAGTAGACCTGAGTATTTGATATAAATTCCAGCTTGATACCTCTACGAGTTCCCCTTTTTTCGACTCGCCGTTCGACGCTCGCCGTGGACGGTCGTGCTGCCCGCTCTCGCTCGCTGCACGCCCCCACCGCCTCGCCGCCCCGCCGCCGCCCGCTCTCGCTACGCTAGCCGTAACGAGCTCAGTAGTCTCCGGACTACGCCCGCACCCTGTCAATAGCCGCCTTTTTCAAGGCGTGGTTGATAGAAGTTGTTTCTTTAAGAGAGATTCGTCATCACACGTGTCGTCGAGGTTTTTGGCCCCTTCCGGGTAAAACCACAGTTTCGTGGTCCTTGGTGGATACCTCATGGTGCCAACGAAGCCAAGGGGGTGGTGCCCCAATCTCACCCGCCGAGCCCCATCAGGGCGAGGCAGTCAATTGGAAACGGGAGCTAGAAGCTTGGCCTTGGGGGTGGCTCCTAGTCAGCTCTAGCTTCGTAACTAATCTCTTGTCCACAGCTCGCGTCTAGTACGGTTGGGTGTGTCAACCCCTTCGTACTAGAACCGGTCTAGGGTGTCTCTACACCCATCGCACAGACTGGTTAGGGCCCCGTTCGCACAATAAGATCGGCGACGGGTCACAAGCTTAGGGCTCACTTCAGGTACTCACCTCCCAGTCTCACACCCGACAGGGAGGGTAGGATCTCACACCCCCGGGCCCATCCACCCGGGGTGCTAGGTTTTCACGCCCCCTATGGTTCTTCCCTCTCCCCGCCCCCTTCCCGATCATGGCAGACGCGGTCATATTGGCGTTCGTCAAAGAGGTCCTCTTCAAGGACCCTCTTTCGTTAACCAGTATGCCCACCGTCTTATAAATTTTAGACGCCCTCCCGGTTCGGTCATCGACATTGACTTTAGCGACGCGCTAGTCAGCCCCCTCTTTCCGCCAAACTCAGGCGAAATCCCCGAGGCCGCCGCCGCCTCCCCTCCCGCACCCTCCGTGCCAGCCCCCTCGCCTGCACCTTCTGTGCCAGCCGCCGCCCCCAAACCAGCACCTTCCGTGCCAGCCCCCAAACCCGCACCCTCCGTGCCAGCCCCCAAACCCGCACCCCCCGCGTCAGCCCCAAAACCCGCACCCTCCGTGCCTGCCCCAAAACCCGCACCCTCCGTGCCAGCCCCTAAACCCGCACCCTCTGTGCCCGCCCCAAAACCCGCACCCTCTGTGCCAGCCCCATCACCCGCTCCCTCCGTGTCCGCCCCGAAACCCGCACCGTCCGTGCCAGTCCCCGATCCCGCACCTTCCGTGCCAGGCGCTATCGCAGCTGATACTCCAGAGAGTATGGACACGTCCGTACCCCAATCTCAATCCGACTCAGAGGAAGCCCTCTCTGACTATTCGTCCTCCTCGGAAGACGACTATATAGTCGTCGGAAAGGGTGGCAAGAGGAAGAAGAACGCCTCCTCTCACGCCAACAAGGCCAAAAAGCCGGTCGCGGAAATCCCCTCTAACCCCCGATCCGCCGCACCGCAGGCCAACCCCGCGTCTAGCCTCTCGGCTACCCCTCCCGCTTCGAACGCAAAGAAGCCACGACCCCCGCCCCCCATCTATGTCCAGGATAAGTCCAAATGGACAGAAATTTCCAAAGCGTGTGTTGATCAAAAGATCAACTACACGAACGCCCGCTCAACCCAACAGGGTATAAAGGTAACGGTCGCCTCGTCCTCGGACTACAGGGACCTTACCCGTCTCCTCCAGACAAGGGCTTACTCCTTCCACACGTACTCCCTTCCGGAGGAAGTCCCCACCCGCGTAATCATCAGGCGCGTCCCCAAAGAAATCCCCACCGAGGAGATCAAAGAAGACCTTGCTTCACAAGGCATCCCCGTCTCAGCAGTCCATCGCTTGCACAAAGCATGGAAGGGCCTAGTCTACGACATGGTCCTGGTCATCTGCGACCCTACTGAAGGACATCACCCCATCTTCAAGGTGAAGTCAGTCTGCTCCCTCTCGGGTATCTCTATCGAGAAACCCAGGAAGTCCAACCTCATCGGACAATGCCACAGGTGCCAATTGTATGGCCATTCCAAATCCCACTGCTACGCGACACCTAGATGCGTCAAGTGTCTAGGTGCCCACGGCACGTCAGACTGTCCCCGCCCCAAAGACCGCTCTCAGTGCACAGAGCCACCGAGCTGCGTTCTTTGCGGCCAATCCGGGCACCCGGCTAACTACCGAGGCTGCCCCAAGGCTCCCAAGTCTTCTTCTCCCAAACTGACGAAGCGCGCGAGCGACCGTCAGCAAAGGGAAAGCCCCTCTGTGAGGATCCCGATCCCTTCCTCCCAGATGCCCGATAGGCTCAGTCCCCAAAGGCCCTCCCCATGGGCGAACCTCAACCACCTCAAAGCTCCCGCAGCTTCGGTGCCCCCCCCCACCCCCGACTATCCCAGCGCTGATGGCAACTGTCATCCCCGCGCCATCAGTAGGCCCCTCGGTCCCAGTAGCCCCACCGGTAGCCCTTCCCGCCGCCGCGCCCAGGGCTCCCGCTGGTCCCAGTAGGTCCCCCCCGACCCCCGCCTCCCGCCCCCAGCCTAGCAGCATGGAGGTAATAATCGGTGCTTACACAGCTTTTATTGCCCCCGCAAATGCCATGGCAGCGGAAATCCAAGCCTGTAATGGCAATCCTCGGCGCATCGCCGAGATTTTCAATGCGTATCCTCAGATTACGCAAGTCATGCAAACCCTCAACTTCTAAAAAGCTCCAATGGCTTTACAAAGAATGAGCGTTACCAAACCCCGATCCCTTAGACTAGGGGTTTTAATGCAAACGGCATTAAAAATCAACGCGATGAGATCGCCGCGTTCCTCCGCGATCACCAGCTCGATGTCCTCTTAGTCCAGGAAACCTTCCTGAAGCCCCATCTGCGGAACCCGAACATTGCCAACTACAAGATAGTTCGCAATGACAGGTCTCGCTGCCACAAGGGCGGCACCCTCATCTACTATAGGAAGTCCCTCCATTGCATCCCGATAGACCCGCCCGCCCTTATCTCTCAGCTAGAGATCTCTATCTGTCGGCTCGGCATGACCGGTCACCCCGCAATCACCATCATCTCCGCCTATATCCCGCCCATCAATGGTGCGGAGGATCCCATCTCTCTCACTACCGATTTCACTACCCTCTTCGGTATGAGTGACTCCGTCATCATGGCGGGGGATCTCAATGCCAAACATCCCGCTTGGAATAGCAGCACGACCTCTACCAGAGGTAGGATCGTGTTCAAACTAGGCGACTCCCTCAATTTCGATATCATCGCTCCGATGTATCCCACTCATTTCCCGGGCGACCCCGCCCAAGTTCCTGACGTTCTCGATGTAGCGCTTCTCAAGAATGTAAACCTCCGTTTGCAGTCTATCGAGACGGTACAAGAGCTTAATTCTGACCACCGCCCGGTCATCTTGCACCTGGCCCCCTATTCGGGCCCCCCGCACGACCCCAACCAGCCCCCCATGACCAAAATAGTCACCGACTGGAGGAAAGTAAGCGAAAGACTGAAATCCACCACGTCTCCCCACCTAGACTCCATCCCCGAGCAAATTATCTCAGTCGCAGACACGACTGGGGCGATCGACTCGTTCACAGAGCACGTTCAATCCGTACTGACGGATTGCTCACGGGAAGTTCCAGTGATGGAAGACCATCGCTGGAAACTGCCCGATGACGTACGTGAACTGGTGACCGAGAAGAACGCTGCCATTCGTGCCTACGACTCTTTTCCCTGCGACGCGAACAAATCCCACATGCGCCATTTACAGCGTGCTGTAAAGAAACGCATAGGGGAGTGGCGCTCCGAGGGATGGGATAAGTTGATCGGCGAACTCGAGCCCACCCACCACGCCTTCTGGCAACTCCAGAGGAAGCTCCGCTCCTCTGAAGAGGCCACAGTTCCTCCCCTCACACGCCCCGACAAAACGGTCGCTTTCGAAAACCTCGAAAAGGCCGAATGCCTAGCCGACAGCCTAGAGGCTCAATGCACTCCCAGCTCTCAACCAGTAGACAGAGCGCACCTCGACGAGGTGAACGCTGAAGTCGAACGGAGAGCCTCCCTCCCGCCAGTCGAAGACCCTGATGATCCTCTGCCTCCCGTCACTCCCGACGAAGTGCAAGACATCATAAAAGGGCTCGCAACCCGCAAAGCCCCCGGTTCGGACGGTATCACCAATAGGGTGTACAAACTCCTCCCCGCCCCCCTCATACTGCTCATGACCGCCATCTTCAATGGCGCCCTGAGCAACAACATCTTCCCCCAAATGTGGAAAGAAGCCACAGTCATAGGCATCCCTAAGCCAGGCAAGCCCAAGTCTGAGCCCTCCAGCTACCGCCCCATCAGTCTGCTCAATGTTTTCGGTAAAGTCTACGAGAGGCTTATTTATAAGCGCCTCAAAGACTATGCCGAAGCAAAGAGCCTCATCCCCCCCGAACAGTTCGGTTTTCGCACGAAGCATTCGTGCATCCACCAGCTCCACCGCATAGTCGAGCACATTAGCGCTGCTTTTCAGCGAGGTGCTTCGACAGGCGTCCTGTTCTTCAATATAGCGAAGGCGTTCGACAAGGTCTGGCACAATGGCTTATTATATAAGCTGTACCTGCTAGGTGTGCCAGACCGTCTCGTGCTCATCTTACGAGATTTTCTGTCGGACCGCACTTTCCGCTGCCGTATCGAGGGCGCTCTCTCTCCCCCTCACCCCATCCGCGCCGGAGTCCCCCAGGGTTCCGTTCTGTCTCCCCTCATTTTCACCCTGTTCACTAGTGACATCCCGAACAGTAAAAAGGCACAGTTGGCGCTCTTCGCCGACGACACTGCCATTTACTGTTCGGGTGCCAACCAGTCATCCATAGCTCGAAACCTCCAAACCTCCGCAAGCGCCTTGAGCGATTGGTTCCGGAAATGGAGAATCGAGGTCAACCCCGATAAGAGTCAGGGAGTCGCAAACGACCCCCCCCCCCCCCCTCCCACGCCCGATCTCTATTTATGGCAAGCCGATCCCCTGGGGAAAGCAGCCAAATACTTAGGTGTCATCCTAGACCACAACCTCACCTTCAACGAGCACATAAAGACGGCGCGTTCGCGCGCCTCTTTCGCTCTCGGTAGGCTCCACTCCATGATAACTGCCCGCAGCAAATTGTCACTCAAGTGCAAATTGCGCCTCTACACCGCGGTCATCCGTCCCATCATGACCTATGCTTGCGTAGTCTTCGCACACGCCAAGCCGCGATTTCTGCATAAAATGCAAACCCTCCAGAACCGTTTCCTCCGAAAGGTCACGGGAGCCCCCTTCTATGTCCGAAATGTGAATCTGCATCTAGATCTCAGACTCCCAACCATCCAGCAGTTCATGAAACGCCTCTCCAAGCGCTTCTTTGACTCTGCCATAAAGCACCCCAATCCCTTGATTGCGGCGGCCTCCCGATACACTCCCTCCCGCATAAGTAGGATTCGCCGACTAAGGCATACCCTCACTATCCCCGACGACGCCACTACCCTCCTCCAGGAGAGCAGTAAAGCCACGAGTACTCTCAGTCGACAACACAAACACAAGCTCAGACATCCGTCCTTCCGTCCTCGCCGCCGAGGCCCGTCGCGACGTCCCGCACCATCACCATGCCCGCCCCGACCCTTGCTCGAGCCAGCCCGCGCAGCTGAGCCTGTAGTTTTAAATTCGCCCCTAAACACTAATAATAATACCGATCCAGCCTGTCCCTTGCTGTCCTCTTCCAGCGACGCCCTGAGCCGAGGTCCGAACCCCGCAGGGGGTTACCCTTAGCGCTGTCGCTTAGTTTTTAAGTTATTGTTTGCCCTGGCTGGAGGCCTTAATTCGAGGCATCCACAGGAAAGTCCGGTTAAGCAGTAGCCATCCTCATAAAGGATGAACTGCGAGATGCCATTACAAAAAAAAAAAAAAATCTACGAGTTCCTGAGAAAAAGGGTCTTGACAGACAGACAGACGGATGGACGGACGGACGGGCAACAAAGTGATCCTATAAGGGTTCCGTTTTTTCCTTTCGAGGTACGGAACCCTAAAAATGACTCACCACTCATTTTTTTTCAAGAAACTGTAGGCATATCCCAAAATAATAAAAGTGAGATAAATCATGCAACGAAAACACATGAAATCGGGACAAAATAATTACCTAACTTTTATTTTAATGAAAACAAAACACAATCGAAAAGTTTATATTTTTTAAATCAGCTAGCTATTAAATACTGTTTCCGAGAACACAAAGATTGTTACGATTGGTAACAATCTTTGTGTTCTCGTACTTTGTTAAGAAAAAAATAAGGTATCAATTAATTATATAAATTTTTTGATGTGTATGTTTATATTTTACAAAATACATTTAAAATTTGTCACGACGTTTTCCTTCACCGATGTCATTAATGTCCAAGATAAGATAAATTCTGAAAGTATAGACGCCAGCCCATCAAGCAACCCCAAACAGACAAATTTACCCAATAAACTTTGAACTTTAAGCTTAAGCGATAAAGTTGAAAATCTATTAAAGAAATTTGACTGATTGTAGTAGCTTGATGTGCTAGCGTCTGTAAATTGACTTATGAATTGAAAAAGTCATATGATAGGCCATCACGACAACCCGGACTTTTAGTCAATAAAAGTCTGAAATCGCCAATCCGTCTTGAGCAAGCGTGGTGATGAATGCTCATGCCTACTCCGTTTGAGAAGAGGCCTTTAAACTACAGTGGGACAATATCATCATCTGCCTAACCTTTTCCCAACTACGTTGGGGTCGGCTTCCAGTCTAACCAGATGCAGCTGAGTACCAGTATTTTGCATGGAGCGACTGATCTGACCTCCACAACCCAGTTACTGTAATACGAAACCTCTTGGTAAAATTGGTTGTCAGACTTTCGGGCTTCTGACGACCCGTAACGACTGTCAAAGATCCACGAATGACAGCCGAGACCAACGGCATAACGTGCTTTCCGAGGCACGGAGGGGTCTTGGTATGTAAAGATGGTCACCTATCCACGGACCCACCGCGGCAAGCGTAGCTTAACCTGATCGATCGACCCGTGTGGCTGTTATTACTTAGCCACAAGCCCCTCAGTGCAGCGGGACAATAATAGGGTGGTATTATCATTTTCACATATAAATTACTCAATAAATGTCACCTCACAACCATACCTAATGTTACTCAATAATCGTTGGCTGGGCGTGACGCTCCAACTAAATTAGGGAATATCGTTCTCACGGTCTCACCTCAATCAATCGGTAATCCAGTAAGTGATTGACGTGTTTATCGTTAAATATTTAGCGCTTCAAGCGATGGAATGAGCGCTTCAGCGCTGACTGTCGGATTATCGTCGGTATTAAGTAAGATATGATGTTAATCGTGATCTAGTATCTTGGTTAGAACTGAAATCTAGGCTAAATACTAGGCAGACTTTGATTGTTAATTATTTAATTAACAATTCTACTATGACGGATTGATTTTTGGCTCAGACAGTGGCTTTTGCCTAAGGTGGGAAGTGAGAAACAAACATTTTTATGGATAACAGGGGCCTAAAAGGCCACTTTGGCAGAATTATAAAACACACACCTATATATCCCTGAAGGGTTAGGCAGAGGTGTACCTATAGCATTTTACGAATCTCCATACAAAACTGTCATACAGAGCAAATTGCGTGTTATGAATTGTTTTATGATTCTGCCAAAGTGGCCTTTTTAGGCCTCCGGATCGTAACTAGGTCAAGGTCTGGTCGGAAAAAGAAATAAATAGCTAAACAAAACAATGATTTGTCTTATCCTTGAATCCAGTCAGTTAACAAAATCGACCTATTGACACAAAGGAATTCAATAAACTTCCGTTCTAAAGCATTCCTCACTATTTTCAACGAACAGTGACAAATGTTCGACAATGTTTCCAAAGGATTACTTTCGCAAATATCATAACCCTTTCGTGACGCTCGCGCAAAAATGTCAATTATCATTTCGTGTTTTCCAGTGAAAGATGAAACCCAACCCTTTCCATTTACACTCGCCATAAATCACGGCGGTGTCAGAACGAGACAACAATAGAGCCGGCGCGGTCGGCGTTTTGAGCTCTTTTAATTAAAATGTTAAGAATTTGTATTCTGCATGCGGGCCGTTGATACCCAACCTACCCAGACCCCACCTTCTCAACCAAAATCAAGGAACGCAAAGAAACGCCAGAGACCAACTACACTGGTCTTACCAATGTTGAAAAGACCACCTTTGTGTAAAAAGGTAATAACTCACACAAAGAATATGAAAGAAAAATCGTTGCCGAAAATACGTAACGTTTTTAATTCATTTACATAAATAAACATTCCCTTGTTGTGTGGTTGTTTTGTATTCATTTCAGTTCGTTAGGTAAGCGACCGTGTTCATATCTAATACATTTTTTTGTTTCTACTGTTTTCAAACAAACGAGTGGGTATTTTTTCGCAAGTTATTCTATTTTCATTCGAACGCCTGCTATTTATTAATGACTGTAGAAAAATGGGCTTTTTTTCCCGAAATACTATCACGACCACTAATAGAACTCTAAATTAGCTAACACCCTAATTTCGTAATACATTACACACTATTATTAACAATCTGATTCATTTTGAAGGATAGTGCTAACCATATATTGCTTCATATGTTCGAAAAATTTGTCTGCTTAATAACGTAAATAACGCAATGAATGTTGTTGAACTTTCAAAACGAGAGTCATTGCTACTGAGAGTGTGTTACGCAATTACCCTACAGCTTTAGAAATACCCGACTTCATTATACATAACATAAAGCAAAACGTAAAACCAAAGAATTCTAGAACAAAATATTTATGCAATAGCAGAGCGTTCACAATAAGCGCAGCGTCCAAACGTCATGGATTCGATGAAATAAACGATGGATATTGTTGAGAAACAATTGCAATAAATCGTGAAGCATGTGAAGCGCAATTTCTCGGCGGCCGATGGTGCAAACTTTCGCAATATTGACGGCTCCAGCCGATGCTGACGGCAACGGTCTGCATCTAAAACAGGGAAAAAAGATTAAAATGGAAAAAATGTTTAGTAAGACAGTATTTTGTCCTATAACATAGTTTTTAAAAGTATCATCGATCTGCGGGACTTAAGACCAGACAATGACCAAAAAATAAAACAATTTGCATCTTTATAGTGGACTTGACGTCAAACAAAATCAAAGCACACAGATCCGAAAAATAAATACCACGAAATGAGACGGCAAAACACAGAAAATAAAACAGACAAGCCATGAGTCCTGCCAAAAGCATAACGGAAAGGCTCCATTCATAGAAAAATCTGCACGATATGTCAAGTCTATTTACTAGGAATCGGCGGAAAGATGGCTGACTCGCGCGCATCAAGCAATCCGTGTGAGTGCCCATTTGAGAGGCGAATGCTAATGATGTACAACTTGCGGGACTCGATTTAACTTTACTGCCTTGAAATGGAACGTTTGATGGGACTCTGTTATTTTTATGTATTTTTTGCGACTCGGTATGCTGAATTTCGGTGAAATTTACTGTCACAGAAGTCATTAGTTGGATGGTTCACGAAAATGGAATTCGTAGCTATGCATTGTGTTGAAGTTAAATGTAATAAACTCCGACGAATATGAGAGGTTTTTGTAAAACTATCCCTTTTTGTTTTTTAGCTGAATCCATTTTAATGATTCAACATCACTATTTTCGATGAACTTGTGTTGTGAA
Organism: Gortyna flavago; assembly: GCA_963669345.1. Classification (NCBI taxonomy): domain Eukaryota; kingdom Metazoa; phylum Arthropoda; class Insecta; order Lepidoptera; family Noctuidae; genus Gortyna; species Gortyna flavago. The sequence goes on along the minus strand of OY770143.1, from coordinate 6,586,597 downwards.
GGCCGCAGGAATCCGCTGGACGTGAGAAACACAGAACCGGCCGATGTGGCGATGCTTGGGCGAGACAAGACTTATGTCCAGCAAGAATGCTGATGATGATATAACTATTTCAGATCTTGTTCTCATGCATCAATAAATACTCCATCGTTTAGATGCCGTTACCGCAAGTACGTACATAGTCGATATGTCGGGCACGTTCTCCAATGTCCCATTGATATTGTTCTAAACGGAGCTCGTAAAGTTTTCCAATATCGGAACCGTGTCGAGTGCATGCAAACAAATTGCATCTGTCGACGTCCCAATTCGTCGCCTCGCGATAAAATTTAAAATTTTTGACATTGCCCCTTTTGAAAAACGTTGCGTTGCACAAAGTCTGTGTATGTGTTGAATGGTCGGTTTTCAGACACGATCACTCACGTTTTTAGATATATAATAAAAAAGTCTAATGCTTTATTAATTTCCTTTTATATGATATTAAAATAAATAACCAAACAAAACAAAAACAAACAAAAACAAACAAACAAACAAACAAACAACAAACAAAAAAAACAAACTAAAACAAACTTAAAAAAGTTAAATTAAAAAGACACCATCTTGGTTTATTAAAATAAATAAGAAAGCCAGAAAAAAGAGACAACAATTTTAATATCATCCGTCGCTGCATAGAATAACGCCATCAACTTGTTGGCAAAAACAGAATTTATTTCTGTTCCTTTACCCATTAAGCGGTTTTCCGAGTCAAAGAGATACGTTTTTCATCCCATCTCCCCCAACATTTAGCAACTAATTACGAAAATATCCTGACAAAGGAAATCCCTGCTTTACATAGTACAGTCAAAATAAACGCCACCTGTAGTTTTTCACTGATTAAGGATAAAGAAATGTAGTATAAAGAGGGGGATGTTTTTTGTGTACACGAGATAAAGTCACATTGTTACACTATCTATAATTTATTCGAGCGACGACAGTTGCCCTGTCTCCCCAACTTCCCCTCAGTGTTGTACCGAGCCTAGTTAGAAGACATTTTATGGACCCTTAGTAATCCCCTGACGTGGTACACACACATATCCTGCAGATTCTGGAAACGGGGAGAAAATAAATAAATATTGAAAATACTAGGAGGACTGAATTATTTATTTGACGTGTCTCTAGGAATGGTAAATAGAGGAGGCGAAAATTGAATTGCTTAGTATGTCGGTATATGAAGGGTAATATTATGTGAGTGATGTTTATTTTCATTATTCAGCTCTATATCCTTGAATTCAATGAACACTAATACAAATTCTTGTAAAAATAACTGAGCAAACAGAATAACATACCGAAGAGTGGGCGTGTGCGTATTTCACTTGCTACCTACATATCTACTCGTAGCAACGTGAATCAGTTTCCACTTATTCAATCAAATTCTCGTGTTCGCAAAATACTTTTTGGCAAAGCTCACAATGTAATAACAGCCGCTATGAACAAACGCGTTTTCCTTTTTTCATGGAGTACCCAACCTATACGCAAGTTATTTTCTCCCAAAATATCGTTACCAGTTTTTTGTAAACTATATAGGTACCTATACAGGATTGTCAAAAAGTCGTGGATCAAACGAAATAGGGAGATAAGGGAGGTCATTTTCAACAAAACATTTTCTACAGCATGGCCATAATTCAATTGCCCTAAAAGTTATGAATATTTTTGTATACCGAGTTCTTTTATAATTAGACTAATTTAAAAACAATGTGATTAAAACAAACGGTTTTGTATTATTACTAGATAATGTATCAGCACTACAAAAGTTCTGGGTATCTACCAAATTTCAAGAGCAATTAATTTTTTTTCTACAAATTTTGAAGCGTTACCTAAAATTATGTCTCACTTTAAAAGCGTTAGAAATTACCTCCTTTATCTCCCTTTCATTTGATCTACGACTTTTTGTCCATCCTATATAGGTAGGTCCTCTTGTTGAGAATTTAAATGTCATTTGGAAAAAATGTTCATGTATAATGTGATAACGTGTCACACATGTCTATAGGGCGATAAATCACATTAAACGCTTCGCAAAATATGGATGTGACGCATCTCGTGACGTCCTCCAAAAACAGTCATTCGAATTAAACCAATAATATTGTTTAATATGTAAATCTTGCTTTAAAAGCGCCACCATGTTTGACGTTTTCATTTCGATTCGATCATTGGCTTTGTGTCCGTCATGTATATTGATGAGTATAACTCTGATTGGCTGAGCATCCGCTTTTGTTCCACGAAATCAATTTATACCCGCACCCACCCAGATATTTACTTTAATCCGGATAAAGAAAATTCTCCGAGATTAATTTATTTGGGCAAGAATGAGAGAGAAAAAAATAAATAATCACGAAGACACGAAAATAATTGTAAGTTCAGACCATCAATCAGCGAGTCGGCCCGGATTGGCCAGAACACAAAAACATGGGCGAGTGACCGAACAATAGATGACGCTGACGATCCGTCGCACACAGCCCAAGATGGCCGCCGCCTTTTAGCGGGAACCACTGAAGCGAATAATTGACAAAGGATACAGTCTTTGTGTGCTTGGGCCAGTTCGTCTGTCCGCCAAAATATTATCTACACAAGAATATTCCAAAATATTTAGATTTTTGTTATATTTAGAAGTTTCGTTTTTTCGGAAATAAATTGGGATCAAGGCCAGGACACATTATTATTTATGCTTTCAGAAAACTTGATATTTCTTTTTAAATAAACTGCGTAGTTCTGTCCTAAAAAGATGTTCATATACAATTAAATTAGAACCGAAGAAAATCGAAGGGGTCTATATCCTCGACACAGATGGCCACTCATCCTACTTTGACAAAAAAACCTAATTGTACTTCATTATTCATCGTAGCTATCAAGCGGAGATAGTCTGGTTAGTACGCAATCCACTCACACCCAAATAATTATCTTATTCACATGTATCTGTCTCTATAACCGGATTAGCCATTAGTTGTTGTTAGTGCATGTATCACTTGATTGCATCATGTCACTTCGTTACCCAACAAAAAGCGGTTTGTTCATAAAATACGAGCAGGGTCTGCCCACAAATTGGCTCCCCCAACATTGGTGAATTACAGGCATTTCCCTTATTTAAGAATAAGTGCCGTAGGACCCTCGACAATAGACTACAAAGAACATTATTCGCATGCAAGACGTCGAACGTGAATGCCTTATTTACAACATAATGGAAGTGAAAAATTTCATTTCGAACCATTTCAGTAGTTGTATTGGAATTTTGTATGAGAACGAAACAGACAAACGGCATGATTTAAAATAAAATAGAAATATAGGATAGTAGTCAGTTATTTTTATCTTTTTTCTGAATTGCCTTATCAGCCTATTGATGGGACATAGGCCTCCTCTCTGTGAGAGGGAGCGAGCCGTAATCCACCACGCAGGACCAGTGCGGCTTGGTAGATGTCACATGTAGTGCATGGCGGTTTCCTCACGATTTTTGCCTTCACCGTTTTGAGCAGTGGTGATCAATAATTGACGCAAAGTACCTAAAGGGCCTATCTGGGTTCGAACCTAAGACGTACAACTCTTAAGTCACGGCTTTTACCACTTGGCTTTGGCCACTACTGCAATCAAATATAATATAATAGCGTTAAAAAAATAATGAGCTCAACATTACAGCGAAATAATCAAATTAGCTTTACATGGAAAATACCTTTACCTATTATGTAAATAGATTGTTAATTAAATTCGTAGTAGTGAGAACAATCTTCCTAAACCTAACCCAACCTTCACTGTCTATGAAGCGAAGCTATTTATATAGGTACCCATAAAATATTATGTTCCCTTAGTTTATTGAGAATGGTTCTGCTTTTACACAAATAGAATATGAAACACAAATATTCTTTTACTACTCCGTAAACAATTTTTACAATTTCGTTTCAATAAACCTGACATAGTTTCGAGATCGAAAAGTCATAAGAAGGTTCTCCAATACGTTGTTGTTCGACGAAAACAAAGAAGAACTATAAAAACTTCACGGGATTGCCATTTAAAGAGTGTATTGTCATATCAATAAAGTGGAAGTTACAATCCGGTAACGGTCGGCCTCTACTTTGTCTATTAAATCTCAAAAACATTATGTGAGTCACACCGGCTATTTGCTGCGCTATAATTGGCAAAGTTTACGTCATAATTTTCTTTATGAAATTTTCGTGCCAAATATCTTAATTAAGGGTTGAAGGACTTTCGCAATTATGCAAGACAGAACGCAGGTATGCTCAGCAAGTTTAATGAATTGCCCCAACTTGTGTCACAATTCATATTAAATTGTGTACACTTCTAATGACACTTTGACATTAGTTTTCAAAACTACAGTTATTCGCCGTGTTATAATCGTGTCACGCAGTTGAAGTCATTCAATTTGATTTAGTTGAAGCGCTATATTTTTTATTACATCAAATTCCAAAAGCGGCTCACAATACTGTCGCCGCGTCACCCCACATTGTGTAATTTTGCTTTGTAGGCTAACAAGAAAATCTGTCATGGTGAACTTTGGCATGCCACCAACATTGACATCCACCTTATTTACTATATCGCACACAATAACAATATGCGGCTGTCAGTAACCGCTTCGGCTCTTGAGATATAACAAAGGTAGACAGATGCGTAACGTCGATATCTTGTAGTACTCTCCTAATGAAGCGTAGCCGCAGAGTAACCCAAACACCATGTAATGGCTGTATAATGATTGGTCAATAGACTTAACTTTACGTGTAACGTTTCATGAAGCTATTCAGTAGACCGGCTAAGCCGCACGAGGCCGCGACAAATTGTCACCGCAGTGACTACCCGCAAAATAAACGTCGCGGCAATAGGAACCATTCCAACTAACTTCACCTGAAATCCTCAACTCCAAGTGCGATTAAAACCACGAACAAACATTCAGCTAACAACTATGAGTTGAGTTTCCACCTTAAAATGAACTGCAAGGTTCACAGGAAGCTGAACAAACGAAAGGTTGCGAACCAATGGTCGGAGTTCTGTTTATTTTGGTTACGTATGTTGGCCGGCTTGCTAGAAGAGGCGCAAGTAATTGGCCACAATAACAACTCGAGTTATAAGTGTTTTTAGCGTCTGTTTTTGTATTACTAAGTCTTATTAGTTTGGCCGCAAAATAATACAATTGTCTGTATTACAACTACTTTGTGTAAATAGGTCGTACAAAAATTCCTACTGACGTATTTCTGCCGCCAAGCTAGCTAAATCTTGCTTTTTAAACGACAAGCACATGAGATATTTCAACCTTATCTCTTATGATGGCAATATCGTTTGACTATATGCTGATAATCCAACAAGACAGGGCAGTCAGTCTCTTTTTTAGCTAACTTTAAAAAATAAGATATTTTGTTAGTTCAAATACAAACAGCTCTAGCTAGCGCTACTATATTTTGCATACAAATTCGTCACCATAAATAAGTATAATTTGTTTCAGAAACGTGGTGTACAACCTCAGTCTGACTGACCTGACGGAGCAGCGCCGGCTGGTCTGGTACTCGCCCGAGAATGACGTCAAGATGTGCGTCGTCAAGGGGAAAGACGAGGTGAGTTATACATCTGAGGGGCAATTTCCGTATTTTTAAGGTCATTTGCATTCTAATCTCAGTCTCAATCTGTCAAAAATACAACCAAATGAATTGTTTAAAAAAAAAATAAACGTAAATTAGGTTTTTTTTTTGATGACATGGACTTTAAACTGAACGTTTTTAAGTACGAGTGTTGGCCTTCAAAACTTATTTAGTATAAGCCGTGTGGTGTGCCCGATGGGATTAATTTTTATGTATATTCTACACCATAAAAATACATAACATGAAAAAATATTTACGCGAAATGAAAAAATTAGGCCTTATCGCTTTCTGCGATCTCTTACAGGTAACCTTGGAATACACAGTGATTTTCCTGGACATAAAATGGGGCTGTCGTTAGTGCATTATGTATACAATACACTAAATTAGATACACACATATATACATACTTATCCAAAATTATAGATACATAAATACATACATACTATATACCTATATTTATATAAGCAACGAAAAAAAGGAAACCTGTAGATGATTGCAGTTAGGACAACAAGGATTGCAGTTAAGATTTTCCATCAGCAAAAATCTTAAAATTCCATACAAACTTTCATCCCCTACATAACCCACATTTTTTGCCCTCACCTTACTAGTCACGCGAAAACGTGTCCATACAGAGAAGAGTGAGCTCACACATTATTATAGTTATAGCGTTTCCATGACAATCAAGTCAAGTCACTGCGTCAATGTGTGTCAGAGGTGTCAAGTCAAGTCACTGCGTCAATGTGTGTCAGAGGTGTCAAGTCAAGTCACTGCGTCAATGTGTGTCAGAGGTGTCAAGTCAAGTCACTGCGTCAATGTGTGTCAGAGGTGTCAAGTCAAGTCACTGCGTCAATGTGTGTCAGAGGTGTCAAGTCAAGTCACTGCGTCAATGTGTGTCAGAGGTGCCAAAACGAAACTGAAACGCGACTATCTTTTGACGCGGTATCTAACGATTTTAATCTTTGCCGCTGTCATAATTTTCATGATATCCGTCACTGCAGCCGTTATGTGCGGTCACTGCTCAGACTAAGGAAAAAGACTGAGGCGGTCACCGCTTTTCTAGGAAACCATAGCTTAAGTGCTCACTTTCCATAAATAAGGAACTCTTGTGCTAAACTTTATGCTTCTCGACCCAGCGATTTAGGCTGTGCGTTATCTGTCAGTGAATTTAAGAATTTTATTAACTCGTCGCGCGTCTATTAGCGGACACAATAGTAATTTTATTATACACATGTTGTACGCTCGACATGCGAAGAGTTAAGTAGCTAGAGATACTAGGCCGATCATCATTGGTAACACTTTGACCTTGAGTTCGCCTAGCATAGTGCGGATTGCGATGCCATGTGGGTTTCAATATGATGCAAGCTGAGGAAAAGTTTCCTCGGCTTCAAAGAAAAGGTAATTTTTTCTATTTTTCTACTCTCGCCAAATAAGGCTCACTTCGTGTTCTGTAAAAATATTGTTTTTCACTAGGTTTAGAAAAAAAATAGTTTTCTAAACTTGTTTTTCTATATTGATAACTTAAAGCAATTTAAAAAAAATCTTAGAACATTTGTTTATGACAGACAAACTAACAGATTTTTTAAGTTTTAACTATTCACAAACTAAATTATGGCATAAAATTCATCCGCATCGCTGTCGACCGGTGTAATTACCACGTTGTATGATATGGCAATGCTTAGTCACCAAGGTAAAAAAGACAGTCCTTGTGTCATGAAAAGTGTCAACCAAACGTTTCAAGATTTCCTCTTTTTTTTTGATAAATCTAGAAAACCAAAACTATATTTATACCTTCATAGACTCTTCCTTTTATTTGTAATTCAATAAATCTCAGAAACGCGCAGTTCAAAAGACGATTTCATGTGAAATTATATCTACGTAGATTGTCAGAAAACGTAGAGATTAATTTCCAAGAAATCGTGTCCCAGCAGACAGTAACTTTGATTTCTTGGAAGTAAAATAATATAAAGAAATTACTTGTACATCAATTTAACTCGTCACAAACTTACTTAAATATGTAGATTGTGACATGCTACGGCGTAGGCGGTTGCTACGAACTTTCGTAGCGCGACGATAAACCGTAGCTAACTATTCTTGAATCAATGAAATTATTTATTATTAACCATTCTAAGAAAATATTTCGTACAACTATTGAAAGCTAGTTAATATAAGCTTGTAAAAACTAAAAGTGTATGATTTTAAGCAAAGAACAATGAGAGAGCGCCCGCAGCTCAATATCAATGTTACCTGCCGCCATCTTGAGGCGAATAATTGAATTTGAAACGAGTCGGTCGCGTATGGAACGAGGCCTTATTCCGCTAACGTCTCTCTACCGAATACCGGCAAATTAAAAGGCCAATCGAGTGGAAATTCTCGCTAGACTCGCACGGAAGATGTTCCAGGAGGTCGTTTAACTTTATTTTAGTTCGAGTTAATGAGCGACCTCATTTCGGGATCACGGAATATGAATGTGAGCGCGGAGCACGGGTATATGGTGGCAATAACCCGTATAATATATGTAGAAATTTGTATTAACTTACTCTGCTGCCATTCGAAGGAGAGGAGGTCGTCGCAAGAATGTCTTGCAATGCGAATTTGCGATGCACTAAGACTTGGAGTTAATTAATAGTGCTTTTAGTTCACTTTGAACAACTTCCTTTTTTAGTGCTAAATAGACCACTTCAACTTCTAGCATAATCAGCCTATAATGTTCCCACTGCTGTACACAAAGTAAAGCGCCTGTCTGAGTTCGAACCTACGACCTACCACTTAGCCACCACTGTTCTCAAACTTCTGATGACAAGGAAAAATGTCTGCCTTTTTAAACAAAAATACATAAACCTATCGGTCTTCATACTAACCTTCATTCCACTTAACAACCCCTTCATTTTTCCAACACACAACGGCCACCATATTAACGATGTTTTCCACCGAAATTAGCATAAACTGCAATAAATAGGGGGCCATTAAAAGTAGCAGTAAACTATTCAAGTGATCGTGTTTGTTTTATGAGCGTACTAGTGTTCTGTAGGGAAAATTAAAAGGCTGTTAAGTAAAATTACCCTTTTACGATACTGTTATTATTGGGTAACATTTTAATGACTGCTGTATAGGTATTTCAACCTTGTAATGGCGTAAAAATGGGGACTGGTGTTATATAAAATAACTCTCTGAACGCCAAGGACATGCTGTTGATTTCACAGTATTTAGATTTGACTCGGAAGATCTCAAGCTTTTTTTTTCAGTTCATGGAAGATTTTCTGCGTTACCTCTCTTTTCTTTTTAGTATACACATTACCGTCATAAATCATGATAAAACTTCCAGATGACGCAAAGCTTCAAGAAGACAGTTTTTGTTACCTTCATGATTTTTTGCGGTTTGAGGTCAAGTACGTACTCGTAGTACTCGCAACCGGCGTGCGTGTTTGACCAGAAGGCCAATTCCCGTAATTAAAAACGTTCAAAATCTAGTCGCAATCTCATATCAGCGACAATAAATGTCAAAAATGTAGAGATTTTAGAGGTATTTTTGACAGATTGAGACTGAGATCAGACTATGAACGTTCTTGAAATTACGAAAATTGACCTTCCGATGTATGAACGTAAAGGAGGCAAAAGGAGTATGGTGGCGTTTTGTAGTTTTTGCTTACCCCCATGGGAAGAAGGAAATACTCACGGTATAATATGTATGATTTCTTAAAACACAGATTAAAGACAGATTAGGTAATCATTATTTCTTAAAGCAACATCACGAAATTTCCATCCCCATTTAATTATTTCCCAAGACAAATGTTTCGGCTTCACTAAACTAATGTCTTAGACTATTTACAAATTCACTCGAATTTCTCTAGGAAAGCGTGTAGAAGAAGTTTTTAAACGTTTATGCATTCATTAGCGGCTTGTAGTAACGAGTTTCGATTAATGTAACTGCCGCCGTTTGGTCGCAGCCCTCGTTTTAATAAGTTTTTGCTCCACTAATTGGAAACTATAATTTATTTCTTTTAGTATCTGAGACGTGTTTGGATAGCTGCGCGGGGAATGTTGGTGGTAATCGTGAGTAAGTGCTTTGGGGCTCTGGTTTATAGCTTCCTGTGAGGTATCTTTCGCAAGTGTTTTTTTATAGATGAAACTTGGCTTTATAAGTATTAAAGGTATAGAATTTGTTAATGTAAATCATGAGCTCGTCGTGTGTGATGTAAAGCAGCAGAATGCATTTCTCACTAATATCTACTCGTAATTGCCACCACCAATCCTTCGGTAAATAATATCGACAAATATGCAGGGTAACAGGGGACATCGACGCTCAAACCGATTCTGAACCCCCAAGCGTTGAAAATTTTCGTCGGTTAATAAAAAAACTTTGCTGTTCCGGTACATTTTGACCGCGTAGGTACTGCACTATTCTGTGATACAGGTGATTTTTATTTCAATAACCGACGAAAAATGTCTACGCTAGGGGCTATATAATCATGTGCTGAATTCATGGTTTCAGTTTGCGTGTCGCTGTCCCTGCTACCTATATGTCGGTATATGTGTTTACCATGGCATTCGTCATAGTTAAGAAATAGAAAAATATAAGTGTACACCATTATCAATTTGAAACCTATAGCGGTGCCTAGCCTTTTAAAATAACTCATCATATTATTAACACAAAACAACTGAGTAATTTCCTTAACTATTTATCCCAAAACCTGTTAATTGTCACGTATAACACGGTCCAGCTAATCTTTCTAATTCTGGTAGCTCAAACAGTTCCTAACGATTTATAGATAAATAGGTAGTTTTGTATCACTCACGATTTCAGCAGTACGTGATAAACGATCTCTAAGTGGAATTAGGAATCAATTAGGAATCTTTTTGTTTTTATTCTAGAGGATTTTCATGTATTTCGAATTGTCTGCTTTGTTAAAGGTAGATAGAGTTCATCATCATCTGCCTAGCCCTTTCCTAACTATGTTGGGGTCGGCTTTCAGTCTAACCTGATGCAGCTGAATACCAGTATTTTACATGGAGCGACTGCCTATCTGACCTCCACAACCCAGTTACTAGGTAATACGATACAAAAAGGTAAAAGGTAGTGTTATAATCTATTTATAATTTTAGTATTGTACTTTAAAATGTATGTTTTATCAATAATTAAAATAATGTAAAAGAAAGTCAGTACTAGTGCCACTTTTCCCTTCAGTAGCCATTATTGGAATTATTGGGTTCCGCCATCTTTGAATGTCATATACTGCATTCTCTTTAGTTTACTGTCTTGGGGTCTGTATAAACGGAGCCACTCGCTATTTAAACAACGTTTTTCTGGGGAAGAGGTAATCATAGCATATTTTTTAAATGTTGTGTACATTTAAAAAATATGCTATGATTACCTCTTAATAGGTAATAGGTAATACGGGCTTGTTGTCCGCAACTCTACGTCAATGCGCGTATTTTGCGTGAATGAATGTAATCCTATAAATTCCAACAACACACTGGCCGCTGGCGCATGGCCGACTCGTGAATTAATAAAAAAGAAGACAAAATTAATATATTTATAAAAAAACTAAAACAATTTCTAATAAGAAAATGCTATTACAGTGTAAACGAATACTTAAACGATAAAAATATATAAGTGCCAACAAAATTAAAGAACCCTTATAATTATCAAGTTCAGAAGACTAATAGTTAGTATTCCAAAGCTTCCTCTCTCCTACTATATTTTTGCTGTGCCCGACAGGGTCCACAATGATCATATATTTTAAGTTACCATCTAAGTTCACATTGTGGAATGCAAATAAATGATTGAGTCACTGTTCCAACTCGTCATTGAAAACCTGTTTTAAATATTTTTCTTTTTATTAGTCAAGAATTATCATCGGTACTGCATTTAGGTTAAATTACAGTAAACTATTTAAAAATTTAACACTAAAATAATTACAGTTAAAAAGTTGCATTTTCGAAATTATTGAGGTTGGTAGAATAAGGCACATACATAAAGTCCCCATCACGAGAAGCTATAAATTTTGTAAATAAAGAACTGCTACTAAGTTACGTAGCGACAATTCAATCAACAACAAATAATCCTAAATTCAATCAACTCAAAGTAAAAAAGAAACTAACGAACAATTTCACTTTGTCGGGTCGGGTTCTATTTTAGCGATATAAAGCGCTGTCGTCTAATGTTTTGTGGTACTGGAACGCGTCTGACTCATGGAATGTAAACATTTGGGCCACCATTTTGAAATAAGTTCACGCTGACGCTGTCAATGATGCAGAATACTCGAATCGTCTGACGACAGTAATTAGATGTGGGTCTTGACGTAATTATATCCTTAAATAAAAATAAAAATCATTACAAAACGGTTTTTTTAATTTAATCCAAAGGTTGCGAACCCCTGAACGTGTGTTTACAAAATTTATAGCTTCTGGTGACGAGTACTTTAGTGTTCAATAAAATCGGATATTTCAGAGAGTTTAGAGCTTCAAGGGGCCGTAGACCTACGTATTTGATATCAATTTCAACTTTGTACTTACATACGTTCCTGAGAACAAGGGTCCTGATTGACTGGCAGACAGACAGACGGACAATGAAGTGATCCTATAAGGATTCCGTTTTTCCTTTTGAGGTACGGAACCCTAAAAAAATAACGAAAACAAAAGCCAAACTTAATTAACCAAAGCATACCTCATTCTAATAACTTACTAACATAAATAATGAGTTTTTTAATCTAATGCCGTACATAGTAACAACTATTATGAAACTTTAAAGACTAAAGTTAACGACCTTCACCGCCAGAGGACGTAACGGTCAACTGAAGGCTAATTAAGGCACGTTTTTTAAAATATATGCTGTGTCGAAAGTAGGTCATGCCTGCTCGAAAAATAATGTTTCAAAGTTGTTCAGCAATATTATTAATGTAAGGGAGAAGTGTACGTTTTTATCTGGTAATATGGGAATTGAGTTATGTGATGATGTAGTGATGTTTTCCTGGTTGTTACTCGTTGTCGTCGTTGATATTGTTACTTTAGCAGTGTGTTTCAATCCCATATAATTTACATTCCATCGCCACTTATTCAGAAAACTACTTTAGTGAAATTTATGTATTCCAAGTTGATTTTTGAGTGACCATATTTTGTAAAAAAAACGTTCTTATAACTTTTGGTTTCAATGGAATTTGAACTTTGTTAAGAACTTAACAAAGTTTAAACTTTAACTTTAACTTTTTTAACATTCAGTTTGTTGTTCCATAACTTAAAAACTATCTCAAATTCCTAATTCAAATATAAGATTGTTCTATGAACGACTCGATATTAATTAGTTAAATCCTAAAAAGATTTAGAATGAATTTGTTCATAACTTCTTATTCTTCAAATTCGTAAACCAATATACGTGCAGTGGCCTCCAAAAGTCAGTTGACATTTTTCCACTTCAGCTGTGAAGGCACGTTATGATTTAAAGAATAGTGAAAGTTGTTCATATTCATGGATAGAACAGCCTGTAAAAATATCGAGACGGTAAATAAATCATCCGGTGTATTAGGCAAAGGTGGACCATAGTACCCCCATATTTTACCAGTTATGTTTAAGTCCCATGTAATAGGGGCGAGCACAATTGTCATTACCCGGGCACAAATCCAGACTCCGGGCTGCTCCTGAGAATTTCTAATGATAAAACCAATAACTTTTTCCTCTTTAATTTTTCTAAATTATTCGAGGACATCGCGGTCGAGGTAGACCACGGCGAAGGTGGTGTGACGATCTGATAAGGTTTGCAAGGCCAATATGGCCAAAGATCGCACAGGACAAGTAGGTTTGGAAGGAAAAAGAGGAGGGAGTATTCCACTCAGAGCACTGATTTCAACAGCTCGGACGAACGGCACCTGAGCACTTCCACTAACCGCACTGAAACAAAATTTTGTAACAATTTATCGTTATTGTTTTCAGTCTCCGAACGATACTTGCATACAGTTTGTAGTGATGGGACGTATATATTCTTTGTTCAGGACATTACCAACGTATCGATACGGCAAGTGTGTGTAGAACCACGGAAAGGGAGGCCGGCCTTTTGGCCAGCAGTGGGACACAGTACAGGCTAACAAAAAAAAATCGAAGAACAATGTAACAAAGAAATACAAAGACGAAGCGGGAATAAAGTAATTAAAATTATATTTTGGGAAGAAGGAAGCATATTGTTTGGGATGACCCTGGATTTTTTAGAATGTGGGACAAAACTTCAGGACGAACGAAGAATAAATAATTTTAATTAGGTACAAAAATTCTGCACATTATTCAGGAGTTATTTACACGATACTTAAGATTATCAATTCCCTCGAGCGAAGTCACGTTCGTCATGTCTAGACTCCCACTTACTGAAGTAGGCATTTGATACCAGCTTATTAACATGTCACTCAGGTTGGCTGGACAAATCTTCAAAATAACTCGCATTTAACTAGGTCAATAGGGCATTTTATGTGACGGCTAAACACCCTTATTTCAGAATTTGTGACGCAACAGAATCTTAGATAATCGATCGAAACCGTGTCCAGCCATCTTGATAAACCACTTTTCGCTGGTCTCTCAATCTCGGTAACGGAAGTAATTTTGACGACTTTTTGCATATCAACGGGCGTCACATAAATTTGTGACAGGCATCGAGCTAAAAGTTTTGTGATACGTACAGCGGTTTAGTAGAAAAATGCAAAAATCTGTGTCCAGCCATCTTGATTTTACGTATAAAACTTTTGGCTGGCACTTCCGAATCTCAATAACGGGAGCGTTTTCGAATATGGTTCCTTTACTAACATTTAGTGACGCAATTTGTGACAGTAATAACGTTTGATTTATGGCGTCACATGTAAGGGTTTACGAGAAATCAATAAAAACTTAATGTCCAGCCAACCTGAGCTCAAGCTGGCTGGACACATGTATCTCCGCTGCGTGATGATCTACGGCCTTCGAAATATGTTCAAATTTTTGTGACGGGGACGATAATGATTTACTGAATTTGTGACGGAGAAACTTTGAGTAGTTTCAAAGATATTGATCATTTAAATCTTCCCATACAAACATCCATTAATATTGTGAGGTGACCATCATTTTTACATAAATAAAGGATTTTTTTTTAATCGACTAATCGGCCGGTAGCAGCCACGCCTGCTTTGTATTTGATTTTCATATATGGCGATGAGAAAACATCGTTCTTAAGAACAATGTTTCATCGATGTTACCAGTTTCAACATCGATGTTTATGAACGATACATCGATGCGGCCATTTATTTAATTTCAACTACAGATAACTTATTAGAATCGTGGATTCTTATTGGTTTTTTGGCATAAAAATACCACAGCCAATTACTCTACTAAAGAAAATAGAATGACAGCGATACTCCCATAGACAAAATTACTAAAAATAAAATTGTGCAGACCGTATCGCGCTCGCTGTCACCGTTTATATATTTGATTAAAATGACGACCACCGACTTCATTTGCGCTTCAAACACTTAGGGCGGCGGTAAAAACAACGTTGTGGTACAGGGCGGGGGTTACTGAAGCGCAAATGGAGTTGATTGTCGTCATTTGAAACGCTCAATAAAAAGTACAAATCAATAAATGTGATTTTATTTACCGCAAACATTATTTTTTCATTTAAATACCTTCGAGCATTAGTTATCCTGACACAATATCTACCTATGTACTTACCATGAAAAACACCAATACCTACCTACTAAAAAGAGTAGGTATCTGCATGTAAATAAGCAATAACATCAAAAAATTACCCCTCCCCCCCTTCCTCACTTCTACACTTTTGTCTTCTATCGATTTAAGGAGGAAGCGCTAAAGTAGCCCGCGAAATTCAAATTTTCTCACGTTTTCTGCAATTTGCTGGTCAGTATTAAGTTGTACGATGATTAAAATATGATTCGCAGCCGTAACAAAATGTATTTACAGAATTATAATCTATAATTCATCAACACAACTCTCTAAGACCAAGTAATTCCCAAGAATGACTATTTCATGAAATCTTCACATTTGGGGATTATACTAAGTTAACAAGTTGTATTACTGATTGTAATGATTATGATTCTGTAAATACATATTTGTTACGACCGCGAATCATATTTTAATCAACGTACCACTTAATACTGACCAGCAAATTGCAAAAAAGAAAATTTGAATTTCGCGGGCTACTTTAGCGCTTCCTCCTTAAATACCTACAGTTGTTCGTATTAATATCACCAAAACACGGATTTTCATCCATTAAAGAAAACACCTTAAAACATACTTAGTCCTACATAAAACCTATATTATTGGTAACCCTACTGCAGTGTTTGTATGGGAAGATTTAAATGATCAATATCTTTGAAACTACTCAAAGTTTCTCCGTCACAAATTCAGTAAATCATTACCGTCCCCGTCACAAAAATTTGAACATATTTCGAAGGCCGTAGATCATCACGCAGCGGAGATACATGTGTCCAGCCAGCTTGAGCTCAGGTTGGCTGGACATTAAGTTTTTATTGATTTCTCGTAAACCCTTACATGTGACGCCATAAATCAAACGTTATTACTGTCACAAATTGCGTCACTAAATGTTAGTAAAGGAACCATATTCGAAAACGCTCCCGTTATTGAGATTCGGAAGTGCCAGCCAAAAGTTTTATACGTAAAATCAAGATGGCTGGACACAGATTTTTGCATTTTTCTACTAAACCGCTGTACGTATCACAAAACTTTTAGCTCGATGCCTGTCACAAATTTATGTGACGCCCGTTGATATGCAAAAAGTCGTCAAAATCACTTCCGTTACCGAGATTGAGAGACCAGCGAAAAGTGGTTTATCAAGATGGCTGGACACGGTTTCGATCGATTATCTAAGATTCTGTTGCGTCACAAATTCTGAAATAAGGGTGTTTAGCCGTCACATAAAATGCCCTATTGACCTAGTTAAATGAGAGTTATTTTGAAGATTTGTCCAGCCAACCTGAGTGACATTTATTAACTTCAAGTGGAACGACATCTAACTACATAGCTGCACCTAGTATGTAGCTACATACCTACCAGACGAAAACTTCAACTTAGCTAGGATTTTTAATTTGCTAGACCAACATGACAGCTAATATAAACTAAATAATGTCATGTTCACAAAAAAGGTCGATCGCAGCTGTCATTTTCGTCTAGCAAATTAAAAATAAAATCAATCTAGATATTCGTGGAAAAACTAGGAAATCTGAAAGGCATTTTGTGTAAAATTGATTTGACTCATGTTTTCAGACAGACATGTTTTTTAGACATTTCTTAACTGAATTCATTTTCGTTGTTGCAAGTGGTACTCAATTTTTTTTCTGTTTTTATTCTAGCTGTGCGTCAACTTTTCCTTTACTATTAATAAACAAACAATTTTTGTTAGAAATATAATCTACCTACTGCTACTTTTACTTTTTTTACCTTGGGAACTCTGTCCGCTGACCACAATTAAATAAATAAATATTTTAAATTTTCCCAAAGTTTGTTGACCACAAACAAAGGGTACGTTCTTTTTGGGTCCCCGAGGTTCGTCGCTCAGTTGATTACTCGGAGCTCGCAGGACGTCGCAAATTCATGCTTCAATTGCAAGCAAGGCTGGCTGGCCCCTCTACCTGCATCCCGTTTTACTTGGTCCCGAACTGCAGCCGACGTGAGCCGACTGCCATTGGTTCCTAAACAGATTTGTTGAATTCCGTCTCCGAGAACATTCTAGTAACATTGTGAATTAGATTATGTAGGTGCAAAGTAGAATATATCAATTGGGAGGTATGTTTGGTTTACAGTTTTTTTTTTTTTTGGTAAAAACTTAAAATGGATGGCTTTTCATTTGTTTGTTGGCCTTCCATTTGCAGTTAAATTGACACCTCTCTGATGCTTAGGTACATAAATTTAAATTTATTTATTTGCCAGATAAACTCTGGCAAAAAAAAATTTAATTTTATGTAACTAGTGGTTTACATCGTATGATCTTAAAACTATAATGGCCAATTTACATTATACGGATACTATTACAAATGGTGTGCAAATATTTAATTTTTATCTTACACAATGGTTTTGAATAAATTAAGAAAAAAGTCAGCGATAACAAATAAGAGCTCGTCCGTAAGACAAAGAACCGTGAACTTTGTCTAAAATAAGGTCAGATACCAAAAAACATACTGTTACATAATTCAAATTAAAACAACAATAGATGAATTATTAAATTTTATCGAAGCATTCTTTATCATTTCCAATTTCCGATTTCTTTATTCCCACTGTATTCTTAATTAACGTCAATATCCATCGTTCAATGGATTATAACATCACTCGGGTAAATCCGATTACAGCCCGTATTCACAATTAGCTCTGATCCCAAAGCAAGCAGGCCGTGTTTTATCCTAGGTTTACGCGAAATGGGCTAACATTTAGTATTCGGCCTGGAGTGCTCTGAATTAGAAAGTAACTCGTCAAGTGAGGGTGTGTGCGAATCGAAATGCGAACTGTTACAAAGCTCTACTGTAACGCACGTAATGGAGAATCAGGGTTGCCACATGTCTGTTTATATCATTAACGCGTACGAGAAGAAAGAGACATTTTATTTGCATTATAAGTGCGGGGTAATTGCGTAACACACTGTCAGTTCAGTAACAATGACATAAATTTAAAAATTAATTATGAATAGAAGAAATAACCATAGAATAATGACACACTACGCCAAAACCTAGCCAAGTTACCAAGTTACGTTCCAGTGGTAATTCAAAAACATCTTTCTCTTCGTCTCAATCATTTCTCTTGCTAATCCCACTTGTAGCAGCCCTACAGGGTATTGCGGGATGTGTTGCGTGGGATGGGCCGTTGGTAATGGTCGCAACTGATGGCGCCGACTGTGGACAACGGGCTCGATCGAGGCTTCCAGAAACTTCGGGCATTGCCTAACATGTTCAACGTATACTAAGCTCATTAACAGGCTGGGTTTCGATCCGTTGTCCTATATTTTTGGAGGATTTTTTCATGAGTTGCAAAGAGGGTGTTTACAAAAAAGTTTATAGCAAATGAAGGGTAGTATGAAAAATAAACGAGTTTATAGATCTGGGCTGTATCTTAAAACCTAAACATTTCCGTCATTCGACATCTAAAGTAATTTTTCCCAAAATATCCAACTTCTTACTACTTATATATACCAATATAACATAGTTAATAATATATTATATGATATAAGATAATAATAGGATAAGCGTGAAAGTATGCATGTTTGGATGTTTAGATGTTTGTTTTGTATGTTTGTTACACAAAAACGGAAGAACGGATTTGTATGAAATTTGGCACACAGATAGTTTATTTATCCTGGTACCTACACTATTGTCCAGCACCGTGCTTAGTAGTACTTAGAATTGTCCTGTCAGTCAATTAATAAAAAGTAATATACTAACCAATAAATAAATAAAATACGGTCAAGTGCAAGTTGGACTCGCGCACCGAGGATTCCGTACAAATTTGTAGGTATGTAACTACACATTTACGGTTTTCGGATTTTTTCCTTTACTTGTGCTACATGACATTGCTTCTTGCCAAATTTCATGATTCTAGATCAACGGGAACCAAAACCCTACCCTACCCTATAGGTTTTGATTCCCTTGCAAGTGTCAAAATATGCTGCATAAACGGAACTTAAACGGAACATAAACGCCCGTATCTTTTGATTGCGTTGACTTAGAAGTGCTTCAAGGGATTGCAGCCCTGAGTAATTGATATTAATTTCAACTTGATAATTCCACGCGTTCCTGAGAAAAAGGGTCTTAACAGACGGACAACGAAGCTTTTTAATTTATGGTATATTAAGTAATCAAAATTGTCAAGTATCACCCCATTCTCTTAACATAATACGTCACCCGCTCGGATAGTCAACCATAACAGTAATTGATGCAAGTCAATAACTTAAGCTAGACTAAGCTAACATAATAACTATTGTTCTGTAATGCGCGTTAGTTTGAGCTAACTTAGATCTGCATTCAGATTAGTTACTATTGACGCGTCCTAGTGTCAGCCGATTAGGTAGGTATTGGTGATATTAACTTAGATTGGGATACTAGCTTGAGCTGTTAGCACTTTTTGCAACTTTTGATACGAACACATTTTTTTACCAACAAAATTCGAAAAAACTTGGAAAAGGTTTTTTATTAAGTTTTTTTTGAAGTAGGTAACAGACATCATCATCCTAGCCTCAAAACAGTATTACTAGAATACGTTTATTATACCTGTCAAGCCTTGACTAATAAGACACAAATAATTATCTAGTGCTAAGTTTTCCCGATTAAGATTTTAGAAAACTCGGCTAGTTGTAGTTATCCACATGAAAATGCTTAGATACTATGTTTTCTTTTAAATCAGGTAGAGTTTGTGAATAAACACTGTTTGATTTCTTTAAAGATTAGAGTTATACTTAGTCAACCAAAACGATCTGTAGATAGGTATGCCAGTTTTTTTTCATAACCCTGTTTACAGTTTTTGTGTTTAAGCATATCTGGCTCTTGTGATTCAGGAACTGCTAGCACAAGAGACAGGGCTACACAAACATATGTCACATGAAGTCTCGTATAAATGAAATTATTAAATGTCAATTAATAGCTCTTCCATTTTAATTGTCATTCACTCTCATAACATAACGGATTTGAGAATCCTAGAAAGCTACTCGTAATTTCAATGATGTGAAAGTATAGGTACTTCATACAAAAAAGATGGTTACTTTCTTTTCAAGCGCCACAAAAGTGCTTTAAATCCCACTATCTCTTTTTCTGTATAAAATATGAGCAGGTAAAATACTGCTAAGAACACTAGGTCATTGAGAAACTTTTAAGATACCATAAAACTATTAAAATAAAACTGGAATTGGAAGATTTATTTCCGGTAAAATACCGTTCTTTAAAACTCTTTTAATGATAAAAACTTAATTCGTCTCAAAGATTTTCAGATATTTTTTAATCGTTTTTAAAAGTTTTTAGTGTCTTCTTTAATTACTTTTGATAGTCAGTTTTCAAGTGAAGACTGCTACAAAAATCTTTTCGCTCTTAAATGACATCGATAGGGGGCGCTGTTGGTAAACATTTGTGAAATGGCATTGAAAAATCAAGATGGTGGCGTCAGTTCTGATATTAGTCAGGCGCCAAATGATCCTTGTACAGTTAAAGGTTGATAAGGTTAGTCAGAACCTAAGCGGTCAAACTGTATGGCTACAGCTTATTTTTGCAATGATCGACAATAAAATTCAGTAAGAGCAATTTCAGTAAGAGTCTGACACTCCCTTCCGCTCCGCCCAGAGCGGAAGGGGTCATTTGATGATTTCCCACCCAAAAAAACAAAAAGGGTTCAGAATCATATATTGAATCTATGGTATCAGTTTGAAAGTCGATGGCCATGTCACTCTGTATACAATTTATTCAAGGCATTCACAAAAATGCATTGCCCATTTCATCCAACATCCAAGAATACACCATATTATGCAATTTTCCTACAAAAAATCCTAATCATGTCTCTAACTTCATGGAACCTAACCATTCCAAGCAGTAAGCACCGCAGGCTCAACTTGTTACACAAAACGACGTGTATGTCTGTCTGTATGTCTGTCAGTGTGCCCGGATCCCATTGCAACGGAATAGGATTACGGAGCGTACATCTGGTGGCGCATGGAAATGCAAATGCAATCATATTACCGAACTATACCGCCAATATACCTGTTCGGACATGGATTTACTTGCACTTAATTTTACTGGCGACAGCGACTGAGAGTCCGGGAACTTGAGATGCGATTATTTTTGTAGTGGGTTTGGTTTGTCATTTTAGGATGAGAATTTTTGAAGCTGGATCAAGTCAAACTATTGATTGTATTTTTTTTTTTTTTACTTAAAATGCTTTATAAGGGGTATTTTTGTAAATAGGGCTAAGTTTTGTTTATACAGCCAGTTACAGTCACCGTGTGAGGTACCTGACTATTTCTCATGCCTTCTCTGTTTGTGAAGAAAGCCTTTGTTTTACAGTGGGACAATTACAGGCAGATGTTATTATTATAAACGAGGAGACTTACACATTTCAACAACAGTGGGACAGAAACCGACCGAACCGGGCCCGATACTTATTATTCCTTCCCTGAGATTTCTTCTCTTTCCAATTCCAACACTAAAACCACACATTTTTCTATCTTCACAGGAGAGCTGCCAGAACTACATTCGAGTGCTGGTCTCCCTCGGTACTGGGAGGCTGCTGGTCTGCGGCACGAACAGCTTCAGACCGTTCTGCAGAGAGTACAGCGTGCAGCGAGACTCCTATCATATGGAGCGCGAGAAGTCGGGGCAGGCCGTCTGTCCGTACGACCCCGAACATAATTCCACTGCCGTTTATGCTGGTAAGTGAAAACAATTGGATAAATGGATTATAGAATAGAATACTCTTAAAACTCCTGTCTCTTTTATTCTCTTGAGAGTTTTGAATTACATTTTGTAGTAGGTAATCACCCTGTATCCTAACCGAAAGCGACTGTTGCACGAATACGCGATTACGCAATCGTTTAAAGGAATAATGACGCACGTATACGCGACTTGATTGACCGCGCGAGTGCGTCATATTCATATATGAGTAAGCGAGCGCGACATTCGCTTTCGGTTAAGACACGGCCTCACAGGGGCTGCCAAACTGAATTTGTACAACATTTAACAGCAGGGTTTAAAGGCATAGGTGTGTGTATTTCCACATAAAGACGTATTTAGTACAGAATTTTACTCATACATACTTCACTTCGCCAAAGTCCGGCCTGCTGCTTAAAATATTGTAAAAAAAATTAATCTCATATTCTGGCAAGAACACAAAACAGCAGACATAATAACAGTATTTACAAGCATTACATAAATATACCTGCTATTCCTAACGTAAGATTTGATTATAAAAATTAAAAAGAAAAAACACAATAAAGAGACACTTTCCTAAAGCAATCTGATCTGATGTGTATTGTGTGTTTATATGGGCCTTGATGCCTGAAATAAATAATAAAATAAAAATCCAGCTTTTTATAACACTTTAAGTAGGATTTGAAAGGACAGGTTAAGGTAAAACCGCTGCTGTGACACTCACAGCAAATATTCTGGCAACCCTAGCTGCCAATTAGCGCGACACTGGAATATTTAAATTCGGAACAATTTTTTTTATCTGTGAGAGTAAATTTTTTTGTGGTTATGGCCAGACTGGCCGGTATAATACCTACAGCGAGATACTTGATACCTTTATTTTGTCGTTTGGTATTGTAAAGCATTTATTGATAACTGAAACTGGAACGTAAAAGCAATATCTAGTTGGTCATACAATTTAATGCAGCATTTCTTCATAATTATGATACTACATTTTGCAGGGAGCAGTGGTGGCCAATTGGTAACTGCAGAGTTGCAGCTCGTAGGTTCGAACCCAGATAGGTGCTTTACTTTGTGTAAATCATTTCATCACCACTGCTCCCAAAGGAAAACATCGTAAGGATTCCGGCATGTCCACGAACCAAACATTCGAAGACATGTGACATCTTCCAACCCGCACTGGGCCCGCGTGGTACACCCTTTCGAAGAGAGGACGCCTGTGTCCCAGCAGTGAGAACATTATAGGCTGATTATGTATGAATTATGATACTAGGAAATAAATAGGTACTTACAATCAACTCGAAACACCTGCCTGTTTAGAAGCTATGAACTAGAACACTTTCTCTAATCACTTTTTTAACCTCTTTTGATACAATTTTAAACTATTTACACTAGATACTAAATTAAATGACTATAAACTAACTTATTATATAAATAAATAAAAAAATTCAACTTAGGCGTCGAAGTACTCGTCCGCATCGCTGTCATTCGGAAACGTGCCCAGAAGACTAGCAGCATTGCCACGTTGAATGGCAATGCTAATTCTTTGGCTAAAGAACGACCCAGCCCTCTGGTCACGTGAAGTGTCGACCAGCCGGCGTGAAATTTCCTTAAAAAGGAGACGCGCACTCGGGCCCCATGACGTTGCGTCCTACACCAGAGGCCTACCCACCTTCCAAGGCAACAACGTCATGCCGTCTGGTCTCTTCCCATCGTCACGTACCAAGCCGTTTTGGTTCTACCACCGCTGGTACACCGGCGGTGACAAGGGCTCGACGAATAATATCGTTGATGCTGGCGTGCCGTGCTATGCGACCTGCGCTCCTACAATTTTAATTTTTCCTAACTATTTATTTATTTATTTATTTTACCATTTATGTACACACATATAAAACAGACAAGAAAAAACAGAACAGAAAAATAGGTACAAAGGTGATGCTTATTTCATAAGAAATCTCTTCCAGCATACCTGCGATAGGATAGTAAATAGAGAGATGTAGACAGCGTGTGAAAGAGTATAGGAGACAGAAAAAAAAAATAAGTACATAAAATTTAAAACAATACACTTAATAAAGTAGACAAATATTATGAGAATATACTTACATACATACAAATAAACATACATACTTCTAAAATAAATATCATTAGAATGTTAATTATAACGTAAGCAAGATAATAAATACACACACAACTATGATAAAGTGGAAAGATAGTGTTCTTTCACTCTTCTCTTAAAAACTGCTACAGTTTGGCACTATCTAATTTAATAGTAAAATCACCATTACCTGGGCTACTATTTCCATTAAATTCTATTCTACAGCCTATTTGGTAACACAACCACAATAATCCCATCAAAACGATTTAATTCATAATCCAATTTACAAATGCACATCGCACAATACACACATGACTTATCTTATGATATCTCTCAAGATATATCTCGCACTATATAAGCACGGTCCGGCCGGACTATGGGCATTAGGTACCACGCCCGTTAATGGCATACATCGACGGTCATGTTACACTGGGACACCAATTAGGCATTGTGTATTTCCTGAAACTACGTATACTGATAGGACTTGTTGTAATGCTGTTATTTTTGGATATAAATTGGAGGTTTTAGTATAACAGGACTAAAAATCACAAGCACACCTGTATTGTGTGTTACTGTAGCCGTGTAACGAAATCCGAACAAAGGAGAAAGATGACAAAAAAGGAAAGAAAGAAAACGAAAAACTGACACATTCCTAAAGCAATCGTGGAACGTGGATCCACGCAAAGATCACAATAACAGCACCTGAAAAAGTATTCTCGATAAAATGACAATGAAAAACTACTTTCAGATAAAACGTATCTCACCCTCCGAATACGTCACAATCGGTATCAATAAACCTCAGGTGTGTATCATTAGGAGCTCCACATTTCCTGAGGGTGATACCGAGACTCGGTATCGATCTCACCTTACAATTTAAAAAGTCCTCCATTCCAGCAAGAGAACCCTAGAAACAGTCCTCCAAATAAGCAGGATCTTCGCAACGTAACAAAAGCTTGTTATTAGACTAAGAATACTTTTAACATTTCACCGGAACCCTTTCCAGTAAGGTGAGGGACCTTAGAAAGGGTTCCGGACCACATATGCTAAGGAGTCCATGGTCGTTCCATTGTCGGGAAATTAGGAAAAAGGGAAAATCTTTTTCATAACGATTGAACCCACTTTCACAGTCTGTCGGCGTACAATAGCCACTCATTGTTGCGTTGAAAGAGGATCGTTCAATGGGACTACGAGTGAATTATAACGTGACTGCTATACATATTACTTGAATAACTAGGTAGGATATGTGTGGGATAGGACGAAGGTGGGACGAATTGGTAGTTAGCTAGGTTTGTTCCAAAATTATTACTAAAAGTTGGCACACTACCTTTATATTTTTCTACAATCTATATCTCTCTATATACTAAGCCCCTTTACTAATAAACTTATTATATCAGATGAATAGTTGCACACCGATTTCTCTCTTTCAGTCGTCAGTAATTTGACTTTCGAGAGAAGAAGACTATGCGTTGTGTAACTATACAGACGCTATACAACTATTAGTCTATTAGTTTAACTATTAGTATATGTATTAGTTTATTAGTAAGGGGGTAATAATAAAGCCGATGAGATTGTTAGTTTTTTTGAACGCGCTTATCTCTGGAACTACCAGTCGGATTTAAAAATCTTTTTGCCATGATAGCCCAATTCTTGAGGAAGGCTATATAGGCTACTTGACATCACGTTAGGACCCTCAGGAGCCGAGCAAAAACAAAAATGTCTCAGAGAACGCTAAGCGAGAACATTCTAATAGCGCAGGTAGGCGATGCGATGAGGTGGGTGGGTCAAAGGAACAAGAAATACCACGCGAACGTAGTCGCGGGCATAAACTAGTAAGTTATGCAAGGTGACTTTGAAAGATTGGCAATCTTTTAAGGGTGAAAGCACAAACTCATGAATATAAGCAACAGTATTCAAAATCAGCCTGTATATAATTATCTATAGGTCAATGTAGGATCACCTTGCTCACTCTGCTATGATTATTACCTACCACGAATTTAAACAACATACAACAAGACTTTGTTCAACACAAAACAAAGTCTAAGTAGTCAAATCTAAATTAAATTCCCACAAACATATAAACCCTGCAATTTATATAATACCCTTCAATACTTAAACTCAGCAAATATTAAAACCGCCGCCCACGTTATACTCCTAACAATAGGCCATATTCCAAGACGCTGTCACTAACCGACTTTATAAGCAAGGAAACCGACAATAGAAAACAATACGCGGCGTATTATCGTAAACAATAATACGCAACTTACCTACGTCCGAATAAAGGATCTGCTCGTTATTACCCATGCGTAGGTATACGTTTTATGTACAGCTTTTAATATAATGCGTTCATTGTTCAAGAACTTAGTTAACTTGGAATGTTTCATTATTGATCGGAAAATATAGAAAATAATAATTTTCTGAGATGGTAAGAATCCTGTCTCTCTGCTGATTACAAACTAACGCCTTTATTCATAAATGTTGATTAAAGTTGTGATTAGCGACTGTTAACAGTCGCTAATACGACGTTGACGTTTGAATAACTTTAATCATAGTTTATAAATAAACCCCTAATTCTCTATCAAACTTCTATATGAATTCTGTAATTAATTTAGGTATACTTTCAAATATACACAGGTGTTAATAGTTATTGTAATAGTTTTCCGATCATATAAAAATGGATTTTTAAATAAAAGTAGAATCAAACTAACCACAATTAAAATATAAAACTTTTGGAATCGGTCTAAATATAAATTGTTATTCAAACCATATGCAAGCTTGAAACAATTTACTCAATGAAGTACTTATTATTTTATTGGATCCAGTACCGGGTTTATGTACTATCAACTTATTTACCTACTTTGTCGTTGTCCATTTACATTATTTTGTAATCTAAATGCCTCTATAACAATGAACATTAAGAACCTTCCTTTGTTTATAATGCTTGACTGTATTTTGTTGTGCTTTGATAGGACTTGTAAAATTTTCAAATAAAATGATTCAAAATGGTCAACGAAAGGTCCTAGAACCAAAAATTCGAAGATGTTTGACAGCCACCAACCCACAATGGGCCCGCCCGCGAGGTGGATTATGGCCCACTATTCCTCAAAGAGAGGAGGCCTGTGTCCCAGCAGTGGGTACATTATAGCCTGATTATGCTTATGTTTATGCTAAGTCAAAAATAAGTTTATCGTATTCCCTCTGTTCTTTCTTTCTATAACGAAACTACGACTCCTGTCAAAATTAATAATGAATTTGAATTCACTGTAGCTGTGGACTATAATATAAATATGTGGTTCTCAGCAAGAGAGGACTTTGACTTCTTCGTAAATAGGACTTTAATAGCCTAACAAAGTACTGGTTACATGTATGACATGTAGGTACCCTGTACTGGCTGTACTAGTTCTCTTACATCAATGTACTAGCCCCTAGGCTTCCTACATAATTTGGGGTTGAAACCGGAACCGTATAGTAACAAAGCCCCCAGGTGGATAAAAGCTAATACTGCAAGCATATTCTGAATTTATCCTTTGCAATGGTGCATAAATATCCAGTAGGCTTTAAACTTGAACAGATCCGAAATGTATGCCTTTATGAGCCCATTTGCTTAATGAAAATTACATACCGACATGCCAATATGCCACTGGAATTTATGAAAGAAATATCTTTGTGGTATGAGGCCTGCTTCTCGTGAGGTTCTAACGAAAATCTGAGCAAAAAATAAGCAATCCAAAGACTATTACGAATATTGGTTGGCTGTCTCCTTGATACATCTTCAGGGCCCGGGGTTTGGAAGTTGGTGGTTTGATACCACGCACGAAGCACGTTAAGCCGTTGGTCCTGAGCGAGGAAAAAGAGAATGCACGTCTGTGTCTGCGCATACACTTGTGCACTATACCTATAATATCTTGCGCGCCGCAGGCTAGAGATCCGCTAAAATTGACTGCCATGACCGAAATACGCTTAAGCAGGATACAAAGGCCTAAAAAGTTAGTTAAGAACATTTTCGAAAAATAGTGTTACAGCCAAATTAGACCGATTTTAAAGTTTCTATAGAAACAGAGATTTCCAGTTATCTTTTTTTAATTAAGACATTTCGAAAATGTTCTTATTACTTTTTAGACCTTTGTATCATACTTATGCGTATGAAGTTTCATTAAAATCTGTTCATTCATTTCGGAAAACATGGTCTTGAAAGTTTGTATGAAATGCCGTACGGCGTAAACGCTCTTAATATAAACATAATTAAGTATGTAAATTCAGCAATGACTTTTAATAAACCAAGTCACCGCTGCCTGAGCATCACAAAATACCTGTATTAGCCACTTTTACCCAAGTACCCTACTCCATGTTTCAGCACAGTGAAAGTACCTCCATATTGTACAGCTTCTCTATTGTGTTCAGACAAAACACGTTGAAAAGGACAAGAGATTATCCCGAACAAACAATCGACGTTTTTGTACCAAACCTTTCTGAAAAAATATAAGTATTTACCTACCATGCTGTTGCCGAGAGGTATTCCGAAATCAACTTGTGTGCTTCATAATGTAGCATTTTATGGATATTTAGGTAGTAGGCGGGTACTTAATATTCGTGCCCATATTTGATAGTCTGTGTACAACCTGTTTTAGTATGCACTATATTTTATGAAGGCCATGTGTAACTAGCTTTATTATAAACGTAAAATTATGGTCCGTGTGATTTTATTGTGCAAGCAATTTTAACATTTATGATTGTGGTAAAAGCTTGGGGTTTTCACGTGACAACATAAGTAAATTAAAAGTTATTATATTAATTATAATTTTGACATTTACACTCAAATTATTTTTATGAAATGTTTGAGGTAAATAAGGAAATTAAACGAATAAAATAAGGATAAAACTTCTGATAGAGTGTGCAATGCATTTTGCTGCTGACACTTGAACTAATCCATAATTTAAAATACCTACTCTTAAAGAACCAAATGTATTTATTTGCAAATATAGCCCTGCACAAATTCGCCTTAGTTTTCATTCATAAACCGCTACAAGTCTTGTTATCCTGGAACATCGTCACAAAAATCTACCTTGTTACCATGGCAACTATACAAATCCCCCTACACAAACAGTTTCCTATGGTGCTGAACCATCAATTACCGTCACGCTGTCCCTTTGTGCAATTTTCTTTGCATTAAAGCATCCCCTTGCAAATTCACACCCATTTATTACACGCAACAAAACTATCGTCGCAACTTGTGTTATCTATGGTAACACTGCGGTGTTGCTAGGTTTATTTTATGGAGAACAGGGGATGTTTTTTGTTTAAGCTCTATTTACATGAAGGAACTGTTGATTGTATCTTTTTAATTACGGAATAGAGGCATTTTCAATAATACAAGCATAATATATCAAATACATGATCCTGTTTTAATATTAAAACTGACATCTCTAAATTTCCGCTTATTTAAAAACACGTTAAAGTATTCCACTTAAAAATTCATGTGAGTAATTGAAAACCATGTTCACGGCTTGTCGCTGGGCAGAAACGAAAAAAAGGATAAAACGTTTACATTAATTGAATTTAACAAAAGCACAGTTGCCAGTTTGTTATATTATTTCATATAAAACTGGGGCTAACTTTAGCACATATACGCTGCCAACTTTTTTAAATTGTCCTCGTGATAAGTTGAGCAATTCACTCATTCACGCTAGCGTTACCTTTTATACGGACACACATTTTGGTCAAACACACACACACAGCTCTTTGTCGCCTGCTCTAAAAGAGTAAACGTAAAACTTTTGCATAAAAATGGAAGTGAAAGAATTACCTCGTGTGTGTGTTAAAGTGACCACTTACGTCCGCGTCACACACTGGCGACTTAAAATATATTTTTTCATGCACTCACACATCGGACGTGTGCATCCACATTACGTGGTGCGGACACAGGACGGTTAGTTATCTCCTATTGATCTGGTCCAATTAAGTGCACCGACGCCCTAGGGAACGGATGGCCGGTACACCGGCAGCTGGTCTTACGTCGAAGTGATATATACCTAATACCTATGTACAGGTTGCTTCCGTGTCGTAATTTTGCTGATGGTGTAGGTAGGAGCACAATTCCCGGCGATCGTGTCCGGTCGGAGATTGCGATGGATCTAAACTATTGTGCTAAATACTCATTGTCTTAATGCTGATGCTACGGTAAATATTAGTAGCTCTATCGCTGTCATTGGAAAATGGACGGAATACCTAATTTGCTTCGTCGAATTTGATTATTTGAATTTCTCTGTTAGGTCATCGTTGAAATGTACATTGTCATTTCTGACTAATTAAGTACAAATTAAATGTACTGTGAGAGTCCCTTTCAAAGCTTTGGCCAGATAAGAGTCCTGCATGAAACATGTATAGCTTCATATTAAATTCACCGAACATGTTCAATGGACCGCTATGTCATAAAGCTTCTATTCAGTTTGCCCTAAGCTCGAGCTAATGTTAAGTTTTGAAGCAGAAAACTCTATTCCTTATTTAAACTTAAAACAAAAGAATAATTATTGCTAAAACAATTGTCTAACGTTTTAACATTCTTTCATTTATCAATGAGTTTGAAAATTCACATGAAACTGTTTATATGCACAAAAAAGTGTCATGAAAGTGTTTATTTTTCAATTGATAGTTCAAGATGCCCCGCTAATGAGACACAATTGATTTTCTATTGTATCGTACTACATAGGGTACGCGCGCGGCTTGACCGGTTAAACAGATACCAGTGATAAGACAACATACAATATAACAATAAATTACGTACAGAAGTTGAAGGCGAACAAGCCAAACTGCTTAAACTTGCACTGTTTAGCATAGGCCTCATAAATTGAAACTACAAACGACCTTACTGCCGACAATGCCCAACTAACCACACACTGGTGTTCGCAATATCTTGTCTCAAATACCTACACAGGTAGATACTACCCACTACTACTGCCTACACCAGTTTTGGCCCTTATCGCATTTTACGGCACCCTCGGGAAATGAGGGGGTTGGTCCATTCGTAGCAGAGCACAGCACAGCATATTGTTATCTAGTTAATCAAATTAGTGCCTGGGTTAGATAGCTGGTTGTGTTGTGACGCTGTGTGTTATGGCGTACACATTCTAACGAGGTTTTGTGATGTTGATTTAAAGATTCAGAAAATAGAATCTTTGTAAGAGTCATTTTCGATACTTATTAGGACAGTGTAAAGTCGGTTTTAGCAGTACATTCCTGCGTCATTTTAAGAAAGGGCTTCATCATAATTTATAATCAACAAAAGTTTCTGTGTCAAACTCATGTTAATTTATTTTAATTTGTCATACCACCACTAGCCAAGTATTGGGAGGGTTCGCCATTAAATATGATGTCACAAAACAATCTACATAGGTACACAAGTAGGTACGGAATCAAATGAACAAATGGTACACCATAACAATCTCTCCGGTAATTCACATAGTTACATTTGGGCAATTCACACAGACACATTTTGGCAATTCACACAGACGCGCTTGGGCAATTAACGGGCACACGCATCTCATATGCGGGTCACGTAAGCCGATGGCATGTAACGCACTACGCTACTTACCACTGCATTATGAGATTTCGCAATGAGGTTTACCCTTGGGAAAATTATACGTACGTAGATTATACAGTGATATATGATAAACATAATGAGGACGTTGACTATGTGTGAAGAAATATGTTTTTTTTTTCATGTTTTAGTTTTAACGTTTTCATATAGCCACATCATCATCGTTATTTTTAAGCCTCCGCTGAAAATAACGACCATTCCTCTTTATTTTTTACCCCACTAGTAACAGTGTCTGCTAAAAATTCTAACATAATACGACGTAAGTATATTATTTCAATGAGGCAAAATTCTAAATCGATTTTTCATTATTTTCAGACGGCGAGCTATATTCGGGTACAGTCGCAGACTTCAGCGGTATGGAGCCGATCATTTATCGAGAACCATTACAAACGGAGCCGTACGATTCAATGACGCTAAATGGTAAGGATTTATAACCAAATTATCAATAAAAACAATAAATGCACACAAAACAACACATCAAAGCCTAATTAAATCATTATGATCGGCACCTAAACGTCAGATTACAATCAAATAGAAGCAAATAACAAAACACGTAATGATAAACACCACACATGCTTTGTTATCAATGTGTATTTACATATCTACGGGCGATTGACTCTCAATGTGACTGTCAAACAGACATCCGCCATTATAATTGAATTCAGAAGCGCGGGAACTCCTTGTCACTCGCATGACGTTTGACGTGTCAACAATCGCTAAATCCGATTATGATCGTATTAGAAATTATCGACTAAGCAGCGATAAGATTATAACACTGATTAGTTGGGTGTTAAAATTCACTTTATGACAGAAGATCGTTTATGTAACTTTAGTGATGTAGTCTAATTTAGTGGTGTACTTCTTATTCACAGCTCCGGACTTCGTGAATTCTTTGGTACACGGCAATTTCGTGTATTTCTTCTTCAGAGAAACAGCTGTTGAATACATCAATTGTGGGAAGGTAAGATATTTTTCTTCATTTCTTGTAACTTTCATAACAAATTGATTTTTCGTTCGCTATCAACCTCCAACTTTTTTCTCTGTCTTGATTTCTGGACAAGTTTAATTTTGAAAGGCGCCTATTTCCAGCAATGTACTTTGATGGCCCGCTCCTACCAATTAACACCTCTAGTAGTTATTAAAGATCTCTTTTTGATGAACCGATTCGTTCCGACACGGAATGCTAGGTAATTGGGCGTGTTCTTGCTACTCTAGTAATTCACTCGCACCGTGACACGGTACGTATCACCGTCCTCACGGCGGCGTGACACGTCTACAATTCATTGCTTAAATGCGGTTTTACTGTACCGTTTGCAGGTAGTTGTGAATTAGATTCAGAGCTGTTGTATTGAATGGTATAACTATCGTAATAGTTTACGGTAACTTGAATCACAATCTTACAATTTATAACTAAAAACTACATAACTTCTCGCATGCATTCTTCGTTTATAAATTCGGATAGTTTATCCAAAATGAGCTAAGAATTTTCCAAAGTAAAATAGACTGCTATAATAAGTACCTAATCATTCTTAGCACAATAATTAAACCAATGATGATAGCGCCTGTAACAGCTTATAAATTATAAAAAAAAATACAGCTTATCCATTCGATAAATTATAGTTCCAGCGGTACGTAATCATTGTGGCCCACACAACGATGTAGTATGGAATTTGTTCCCTCACATTTAGCCGTCAATATTAACGGTCATTCCTGAAAACGAGCAAAACGTCACATGCCATAATACAGTGCCGCTGTTGTAGTTTTCATTCACCTGAAGCTCTCCAAATAAGCAAGATTTTGTAATAGAAGTATGCTCAATAGTGCAAAGGTTGTTGAAACTTCTCGGCTACCCGACGCTTAACCGTGAGGCTCTTTGGTTTTAAATCTGTGCTGTGGTTTTAAGACTATCTATCGATCTATCTGATCGGAACGGATTTTACAATCTTTAAACGATATTAAATCGTGTACACCGTATTGAAAGTCTATATTATTACCAAGCCGCGCACAGCAGCTTCACCGCGGGCGTCTTTCGCGACACGCGATCGTAGCCGAAATATGCTGCGACGCACGATCGGCTCCGTTCGTCTGTCGTCGTATCCGATCGAATCCTTTCGGCTGCCGTCCAAATTTTTCTTTTCCTTGTCTGTGTTTTATGATTATTTTCTTCTTCTTCTAATGCAATAGCCAACAATACTACGTCAACTTCAACCATTTTCAAAAATTAGAACACGTCAACACGGTAGGAATGAAACTATTTGACTAGGCGCAAAAACGGATACGTTCGCAAGCGACGGTACGGAGCCAATCGTATGCGTTGATATCCTGCCGGACGCGATCGGTTGTCGCCGCATCCGTTTGTATCCTTTCCGATCCGATGCGATGCGAGCCGTTTGGTGGAAATCATCCTTTAGCGTGTCGATGGCAATCTAATACAGTCAGCCCAGAATTGAGCTTGGCACCTTCAATAGCGTCCATCGACTCCAGTAGCGTGCAGACACGCTGGACATGATATTAAGTGACATTATTATATTTCACCTATTTTAGGAGTAGGACCCACAGTTTATTTTAATGTGCTCCTTATGCTTTATACAGGCGGTGTACTCCCGTGTAGCACGAGTGTGCCGCGACGACCGCGGAGGGCCGCACCGCTTCAAGCAGCGCTGGACGTCCTTCCTCAAGAGCAGGCTCAACTGCTCCGTCGCCGGAGACTTCCCCTT
Source organism: Gortyna flavago (assembly GCA_963669345.1). NCBI lineage: Eukaryota > Metazoa > Arthropoda > Insecta > Lepidoptera > Noctuidae > Gortyna > Gortyna flavago. The sequence goes on along the minus strand of OY770143.1, from coordinate 6,552,218 downwards.
CTACTTCAATGAGATACGTAAGTTTACAACCACATCCATAAAAAAAATATTTCAGTAAGTCTTAAAAATGACGATGTGTTGTTATCACGAAGCAAATATACATGATACATGACATGCTACATGATTGTCGCGCAAAATGTTGGTCATGCTAGAAATTTTTTACTTATAATAATATGTATACACAGTCATTAGTATTACACTAATTTATATAATACTATATGTAATAATCAATGTGATTTACCGACCCGCGATGCTCTCGTTGGGATAATATGATTACGACCACAAACACTGATGCGAAAAATAAAATGAAGGATAATGTTTAGCAGTGATCTCATCATGACGAAACTATATTAACCAAACATCTCTGCTTTTAGAATCAACAACAGAGCTAATAGAAGGTGTATACGGAGGTCTGAACGCGCAGTTGATCTACGGCACCTTCACGACTCCACCCAACAGTATATCGGGCAGTGCTGTCTGCGCGTTCAGCATGCAGGACATTGCTGATACCTTCGAGGGAACCTTCAAGGAGCAGAACGCGATCAATTCTAATTGGTTGCCTGTTAATAGTGCTAAAGTAAGTTATTGTTTAAAAAAAGACTTAATAATTCGCCCACAAAATGGTTTCTCAGTTTCCTTTAGCCTAACACAATACTCAACTTATTTGTTGCAGTCTATTCACAATGTGAAATTACGTGGTTAACTGTTACATTTTTTTTTAGATTTTTGATGTAATTATGTGTTAAATTATTTTAAAGTAGAAATTCTTCGGAGAAAATATTATTGATAGTCTAATTCGAATCCTCTAAAATATGGTAACGTTTCCATAGGTACCGGAACCTCGACCAGGTACATGTAACAACGACTCGAGACAGCTGCCCGACCAGACGCTGAACTTCATCAAAACACATGCGCTGATGGACGAGTCTGTGCCAGCCTTCTTCGGAGAACCCATCGTTATTCGAACTAGTTTTCAGTAAGTTTGATAAGTTATATCTTTATTAATGTGTATGTTAGTTCTATGTTGTGGTACAGATAGTTAATATTTCGTTGTTTGTTTCCAGCTATCGATTTACCCAAATAGCAGTAGATCCTCAAGTGAAAACCCCTGGAGGAAAAGCGTATGATGTCCTATTTATTGGCACAGGTGAGTTCCAAAGTCAATCTTGACTGAGCTATAAAATACTTAATTATAATCGCTGATCTCTTTGAAATGCTTAAAGCTGCACTTGTTGAGGCAAATACTCCTTATATCAACATAATTATTATAACCTTACCTTACCTTCAACAGACAACGGCAAAATCATAAAAGCCATTAATGCAGTCTCCTACGACTCGAACAAGCGTGCAGTGCCCGTAGTCATCGAGGAGCTACAGGCATTCGCAGCCGGGTCACCAGTGAGAGCCCTGAGGGTCGCACGGGCTGGTCGTGATGCTGCCAGACTGATCGCCGTGTCTGATCGACAAGTCTTGAGTCTAAGGCTACATCGCTGTTCCAGTGATAAGATCAGTTCTTGCTCGTAAGTATTGATTGAAATTTTGTTGTTTTCGTGGTATTGTCTCATAGTATACTTCCTTATTTGTATACATTCTGGTCCTTAAATAATATATTATGACTTATACTCTTAAATAAATGATGAGATTTGAAATTCAAATATTCAGAAAAGTATAGGTCACTTGTAAGTACATCTTTAAAATGCTCAGAGAATTCATAAAAGCCCAAAAGTTTTCTATTCATAAAGTTCGTCAGAGCCCAGCATTTCACCAACAAAAATCAAATGAGTTCATTATTTGTTTGTTATAGCGAATGTGTGGCGTTACAAGACCCGTACTGTGCATGGGACAAGCAAGCGGGTCGGTGTCGCGCCTTCTCTCACGGAGTCAGTCGGTGGCTCGACGAGAACTCCTTCTACCAGAGCGTCAGCACTGGCAGCCATGCTGCCTGTCCTCATAGTAAGTACTGATAACAGAAATATACATATAAAGGCTAGAAAATAATTAACACAGCACAGAAAAACCGACTGCTGTTAGAGACCACGGAAGTGTGAGTAGAAAGGAATTTAGCATTGTTGACAAAAAAAGAAGAGATCAAATGAGAAGGATGACTTACATTATAGTAAAAGATTCGGATTTAGAAAAATATCATCTCAACAATCACCGTTTTTTCCTAGGTAAAGACGCTGGTGCAGTAGGTGGTCTCAGTTCAGGTCTATACGATGACGCCCGAGGTGAGACGAAAGGAGAAGTCATCAACATCGTACAAGACAAGGACGGGAAAGGAGGAGGTGGAGGTAACGAAGGTACTTTTACTAACATGTTTCATTATTTGAAGAACTTCCCATTTCATCACATTCTGAAACATTATCAGAACACTATTAACAAGATTTTATGAATAACAAGATATCTCCTTTTTTTAGGTCCTGAAGTTCTAGCAGCAGATCCTCCGCCCGCTGCATACTCAGTAGAAACCTTAGCATTAGCAGTAGCTGCAGGTGCTTTAGCTGCATTAGGAGCAGGGTTTGCAGCCGGGTACATCTGCGGCAGAAGATGCAAGAAGGATGACGATGACAATATGCCTTACCCTGATACAGAGTATGAGTATTTTGAACAAAGGCAGAATATTAATAGGTTTGTATTTTGTTTAGGGTTAGAATGAAATGTATAATTCGTTACTAACAAACAATCATTTACAGTAAATTTTCACCATACATCAACATACATTCTTAACAAATAACAAAATATTAGTGTTCTGTACTATTGGAAGCTATCGTAAACAGAACAAAAACTGATGATTTTCATCTTTACAGGATCCAAGCAGAACCCAAGCTCCTTCAGCAAGTAGAAGAAGTGACATACGCCGAGCCGGTGCTAGCTCCGCAGCCGAAGCCGGCGTCGCCGCGCGCCACGCTGCGCAAGCACCCCCCCTACCACCCGCACCACGAGACGCTGTTCCAGTTCCAACCCGACGCATACCGTCGCGATAACTTCGGAACTCTTCGCTCCCATCAGGTCAATGTCAGTTATTCTCTTTTTATTCTCTTGCATGGCTTGCTGTGATCGTTTTTACAGGTATGAGTAAGGTTAGCCGTGAAAGTTGACAACACATGAGAAGAAAAGTTTACTTTTAACACATAGTTATCGACATGCATATCTGGGGTTAAGATTTGAAGCATTTTCTAATATTTGAATCCAGAATGGTACCTACCTGGATATCATTTTTGTCGTCACTTCTTATTACCTGTATGAAGATTCAGCTACTTGCATGACTTTCCTATAATCACTGAAATAATACTTCTGTCTCTATGCGCATTTAATCCTTTTCCAATATTAATGTTAGTAACTAGGTAGTAGAGCAATCGAAAGACAAAGTAAGTTTTTATTGAACTAATTTCATCGTCTTGCTCTTTTCAATCATCAAATTCATCAGTCACTTTGCATGATTCATCATAAATAACGATCTCGTCACCTTCATCTTTGTGTTTCTTAAATCACTTACAAATCTGTTAATCATATTAATACTGCATTCCATTTCCATTGCCTAACCATTGTGGTTGAAAATGTTCGTGAGATTTTAAATTTAAATAATCATATCGTCTATACAGGGCCAAATTAAATTAGTTTGCGAATTTCTGCAGATATGATGGGTATCGATATCTAAACATGATAAAAGAAAAAAGAAATTAATTTGGTGATTTTTTCTTGTGGTTCGTCGACCGCTGTTAGTGTATTTACTTGAAATATCTGTTGAAAAATAAGTTTTTTATCGTGTAAACTTCACAGACGTGATTGGTATCGATATCTTAAAACGATAAAACACATTTTCGTCTGCAGTGTTTCGGTAACTAATTTAATTTGACCCTGTAAATAAAAAATATTGTTTTAATGTAAAAGTCATAAAATAGGTATATGCAGTTATGTCACATTAAAATAATATGAATTTCAAATATCATTTCAATGTTTTCGACAAAATCTCACGTGCATTTCGATCTGGCGATAACCAATTCATTGTTCCACTAACTCACGCACGCTTATTCACCTAGGCATGTCAGTTAACACAGGAATATTCGGACCGCAGGGCGATGGGTACCGGCGGGGCAACGACAATGGCTTCTCGACCACGCGCTCAGTAAAGAAGGTGTACCTCTGAGAAACAAGCGGGGCGGACTCGCGCGACCAAATGCATCATCATAAACATAATACGCACCATCACCATACATTGGGTGAGTTGAAGTTTTTTTATTTAATATTTCTTACATTTAGTTATTGATTATGGTTTTCAACTGCGCCGTTTGTCTCGTGGTCGCAAGCGTGGGGTCCTGGGTTCGATTCCCAGGTCGGGCAAAGTGTTATTGGGTTTTTCCATTAGGAATTTCTTAATAACAGCCTGGAGTTTGGAAATTGGCGGTGTGTTATGTTACCCCCGTGCCCCAGAAAACACGTTAAGCCCTTGGTCCTGCTCCTGATCTCTTTCCGGTCATGTCGGATTGCCGTCCCATCGAACTATGAGAGTGAGGGAATAGAGAGTGCACCTGTGTCTGCGCTCACACTTGGACTATAATTTCCCGCGCCAGAGGCTAGTCTCTAATGTCGAGATTGGTTGCCATGGCCGAAATACGGCCTGGAGGACTATATACAGGATGAAATTGAATACATGCGACAAATCGAAATGGGAGATTGTACTCATCATTCTCATCATACTCGCGAAAAATAAACAGCTGTTCCCTACATTTATGTTCGCATAACTCGTCAAAATGTAGGGAACAGCTGTTTTTTTTTTCGCGATTTCAGGTTTGGTCCCATAGTAAAAGTTGTTCATAATGATGAGTACAATCTCCCATTTCGATTTGTCGCATGTATTCAATTTCATCCTGTATAATGGTTTTCAAGAGAATGCGTTCACTCGTGTGAGTCGTTCAATATTTTATTAAATCTTGTTACATCTAACTAATTTACATTTTGCGCATTGGACTGCAACTGAGACATACCCCATGTGTTGCAGTGTCGCAGCGCAGCAGCGGCTCGGGCTCTGCGTCGGCGAGCGGCGGCGGCTCGTCCTCGTCGCCGTCGCCGCCGTCGTCGTCCCCGTCGCCGTCGGGCGAGCGGCCGCCCACGCCGCCGCCGCCCGCGCCGCAGCCCTGCGCGTACATCTACCGCAACTAGCGCGCCGCCCCGCTACCCGCACACGACGTCGACCGTGCACTATACGTGATAAAGACACCGCCCCTTGCCCACGCGCACGTGACGTCACTGACGAACGTGATCGAGACATTCCAAAATTAAACGACATTGTTATTCGAATCGTATTCGACTGAGTGACGTTCGATCGAACGTGTTTTGTTATTTCCGACGATTATGACCCTGTAGTGAATTACTGTGGATACGACGTCGTATTTTGTCTGCATTGTACGTTGGAGCTGTTGAGCGTTTATCGGAAATGCACTTTCGGAATGGCTGAATTCTAAATGATTTGTAACTTGATAGAATAGATAAGTACTATGTTTAAATGTGGATTGTTAAAACAAATGCGAACACAAAACATTCTTCCATGAAAATAAATATATACGTACTGGTGATTATCCACAATCTAAATTGATCGTATCTATGGTCAGAGGATGTGAGACAAAAAATATGTATTTTTTTTAAAAGACGGAACAATATTATCGATTGATGTATGTAAGATGAATAATGTAACAAATTGTAGATTGTTTAGAATATACATAGTTTACAAATAATGTAGGAGAAAATATAAGTTTTTGTTGATAACATGTTAACGAATAGTTAATTTAAAACTGTGTTTGTCATTGCAGTTTTTTCAACACTGTTCTATCAGCATTGTTGTCAACCAAATGGAAGATTTGCAATGGAATCACAAATGCTTTTTTACATAAACTACTATTTTAGCTTAACGTCATTAAATATAGGGAGGGTTCTCTTATTCTAAAGTTTTAGCGTTACCATAACTCGACAACATTAGTGTCAACACCACAACGGTCACCTGATGATAAAGACGTCAAACTCTTTTTTGTTCAACTCGATAAAATATGACGTGTTGTGTAATGTTGCCGAGCTATACCTAGTTTAAACGATGATTATAACATTATAGTTGACAATGACATTATGAACCACAAAATATGATATAAAATTATATTTACCATGTATAAAAATGATATGTAAAGTTCTGATACTTATTCATTCATTAAAAAGTGCTTCTTATGGGTGTATTTAGATTACTAGGAGATCGTTTTGATAATTATTGGATAATGTTATAGAGTTAGCTATTATGTATACATAGATACATATTATAATAGTTAAGGCGGCACTGTGATGCCACATTGCCAATTTAGATTGTTGGTGCGCCATTGTATAGTTACAACCCGTAACTGTGATCATTGTGTACATACATTCTGTGACACTAACGACGTCTCCTTTTGTCTACTGTCGTTTCTATAAATTAAACTTTCCAGAAATGTGGGCCAAAACGTTTGTAAAAATCCCTTTTCGAAAGACGTTCCTGTTGCTAATTTTGTAATAACCGAGAGACTAGAATTTTCTCGTTGAATATCTAATCGCTTTATGAATTCCTTTGTAAACTAGCTAGCATTTCCTTTTGACCCCGAGATTGTATAGTGTTCAGACTCATCTTCGCTCATTTTTGACAATTGAATGTGTGTAAAGAAAATGTCAATTCTATTTGTAATGACTTAGTGCCTAAGTGTGTGTGGCAGGATTGTAATTTGTACATTACAACAATTCAGTTTTTCTTTTGGACTGATGTTAGTGCGGACATTAGCGCGCCTTTAGAGTAGCGATTACAGTAGACAAGACGTAATGAAACACGATAGAGACTACCTCAGAACTCTGACGAGATCTCCAAACTGCGCAGCAGCCAATAAACAACTGTAATTTATATTAAAATCCAAATAAAACATTTGATGTTCTCTGCATCTGGAGATTTTACTCTTGTCAGAGTTATTTGGCAGTAAACAGAAAATAATTTTTATACGCCATAATAATAAAAAAGGCATTCTCGACATTGCCTTCATAATACTCATGTTTAATTTCATTTTTATATAATACCAAAGATGCCATGATTTTAATGTAAATTATTTATTTATAGTAGTGATTGCTAATAACATTTATTACATAATCAAGTTGTTATTTTATATGAATATAACTGCCAATTTGTATACTTATTTTATAATTAACCAAAGCAACGCACAGTTTATTTTTTAAATTAACTAATCCATACGATACGTAGATGCTTTAACATGGCAGAATTGTTTGGAAATTGTATATGTGCAGACCGCGAAAATGGCAAACAAATTGTAATAGGTATTTAAACTTTAAGCTTGCAGTCCTTAGTCATGTAGTATCTAAAGAATATTTATCATGTTACAGATTTAATGTTATGACGTCATAAGAGTTGATTGTATTTATATATAGTCCGTTCGTTATAAATTGACCCTTTAGCGATGCGCTTTGTATGAAGTCGTCGAGTCATACGTGGGGTTGCCACTCAACCTAAACCATTAACTCGTGGTTGCCATTTTCACAGTTTGTAATGCGAAAATTAATTAACACGTACATACGTAAGTGAGGCTAGTACTTGTAAATAGCAAGTTCTGTAATGTAATTAGTTTTCGTCGAGTAAATAAATTAAGCGTAAGAAAATTTTTGAAAGTGAATTGTTAAGAATTGTTTTTTTGTATTACTTAAAAAATAATATTGATGAAATGTACAATAACCATTTCTACGTTTAAATTACTGAACCACCTTTTTATACTCGTAAAGTTAATTGTAATCATAACATGCCTAGAAGTTTCTTGTACTAAGCGTAAAATATTGATTTATAATATATTGAGAATTATATAGATCGTATCGTAATGTAGATTATAATAGACCGCTTAATTTTGTTTGAAACTCGAAGCCTTAGTGTTAGAAATTGAAGACTTTTATTGAAATAAAGAACTAAGTAACAGATTGGATTAATAAAAAATAATCCACAACTTTTATTAAAAAAATATAATGTTAAGGTATAGCTCGTTACGTCACGTTAATCTCAAACTATCCATCACATTACTACCTACTCTATGTTATAGCATGTAAATACGATTGAGTTCTAAAGACAGGCGGGGAAGCGCCACTTTTCACTGAGAATTGGTATAGAGTTTACGCGACACGCTATTCGTTAAGAATTTACAGAACGTTAAAGTATACCTTAATAAATTATATTCACTTTTAATGACTATTGCCTTAGTGCAAAATTAGATGTATGCCACGATACCTACTCAGTGAACTGTAGGTCTCTACAGATATTTAAGTACGTTTCGTTTCGCTGCACGTGCAATATTTTTCTACTCGGAAACTTTTCTCGGAATTCTAATTTCAAAATTATTCAGTAGAATTTTTAAATTAGAATTGTTAACTGCAACGCGTTTTGTGTTTTCTACGTGAAGAATTTCTTTATCACAAAATGTTAAGCAAAAATATTAGGTACGTTTAGAAATAAGAAAATTGACAATGTCGCTAATATTATATTGATACAGCATTTAGAGCCGTTTACTATTTATATTTTACATAAAACCATTCGCTCCCAGAACGAAGTCCCTATTGAGCATTTTGTGATAAAGAGAAGAGGGACGGTATATCATGAAGTAACTAATGGGAAGTGCCTAACTATATTACCTATTTGCACCTGTAGTTTAACGGACCCGTTAATTCCCATGAACCGACCATTATCTCATTACCAGATTTATAAGCGTTAGTTTAAATTTAATCTATGTCCTGTCAACTATGCAAATGTGATCGGAAACAGGATATAGCTTAAAATTGAACACTTAACTTCCATGCTAAGTGATAGTGAGTTTCTAATAGTGTGCCTTTAGTATCGCATAGTTACCGCCCTTTAGAAACTCGGAGAAGATTATTGGAATAGATCTATCAATTTATTTTTGACCCTCATTAGGGGGGAAGCGCCACGGTAGAAATTCAAATTTTCTAACGTTTTTGCAGATGTGTCATGTTGAATGTTGATAAAAATATGATACGCGAGCGTAACACATATGACTTTATAGAATTATAATAATTATTTTAAGATCACCTAATCCTATTGAATGACCATTTCATGGAATATCAATCAATAGGATTATATGAACTTAAGGGTTGTTATAATTCTGTAAATACATTCTTGTTACGCTCGCGAATCATATTTTGTTCAAAATACAACCTGACACTGACCTGCAAATTGCAAAAAAACATAAGAAATTTAGAAATTAACGGGACACGTTGCGCATCCCCCTTAACAGTCATTACTTCGTACAATTTTACTAGTAGTCATAACGTATACCTATGTCATCATTTACAGATAAATTCACTTATTACATTACCTACCTGTTATTCCAATTCACTATGTCTATACCTGAGGATAGTTTGGTATTCTATGATAAACCTATGGTTATAAATTACCTTTTCATTCTCATAAACTTATACATGTTTTGTACTGTCTTTTCATTTGCTCTTTTCTCCAGCGACATAAAAGATCTAGGCTCTGTTTTAAATCTAATCTATGTTGTTGTCTCGAACCATTGTTACAAGGAGACGACTTGTAAAAGATTTAAGGCAGAGTCTAATTTTAGTTTCTTTTAAGGCATAGGTTTAGGTAGGGGTTTTATAAATAATAATGCAAACGCAATTGCAGTGATAGAACTGTTACACCTTATTCGCTGCCCGTATTTATAGAGTGCAATTTTTTTTATAACTAGAGACAAATAGATTGTAAAACATTGATTTGCAAAATATGAAATAGTAAGCTCGAAGGAAGCAAAGTTTTATATTTTACTCTTCATTGTTTCAAATGTTATGATCATTTTCTCATTAAAATATTATTAATATTATGCTAAATATTTTAGCAAAGGATAAAATGTATTCCTTTTCTTTAGTAAATAAAATATTGAAACTCGTTTTTGCTTTTCCTTTTTGACTACCCTTACCCTTTACTATTCCACCATCAACTCTCTTATAGCCAGCGAACAGGTTGCCAATACCAATAACCTTTTCAACGGTTGGTAGCGTATCCGGACTGGAGTAAGAGAAGCCCACCGTTGCAATAGACCTGACTGGGGATGATACCTTAACCTAGTGGTCCAATTCTAACTAGTCGTATTAAAGTTAAGAAATATATTAAAATTAGTACTTACTTAACGTTAAGTTTTTGTGTGATAGAGTAACAAACATCCATCCATCCTCACAAACTTTCGCATTTATAATCACGCTAGTGTTTACATTCTCTTTTTTATAATATTACCTAGTAGGATTCCATTACAATATTTTCCAAAGATATAATTAAAATTTGAATTTAGAACATATCTAATGTTGTGAACTCATCTCGTGTAATTGTGTCCGAAATCTAGAATTTGTGCGTCCAGCCGATCCAAAGATATGACCTATTCACGAAAAACAGATTCCGCTGGAGTAACGTTACCCCAGCGGCATCTTTCTTAACCGGTGGTCGTAGCTAAATACAAACAAGCTAGAAAGATAGATATCATTTGTGCCTAATTGTGCCCAAAAAATGAAATTTGTGCATCTTGATTTCAGAGTTCTGGGTTCTAGGTTTCAGAGTTATTCAAGATGCCGCTGGGGTAACGTTTATCAAATAGCTATAACTCATAAACGGCATGACATAGGTACAACTACGATTTTTTTTTTTTACTACGGGGGATCTTAATTTGCGCTTCATTTGTGCAATTTTATCTTTTCTATCGACACCGTTGGAAAATTAGAATTAATTTTTCAAAAACCCAAAATCGTTCCTTGCGCTTTAATTAGAAACCCTAGAGAAGTTACGACACATTTAAGAAGGTTGGCTATTCCTAGGTACATAACCAGTGTAAGCTGACTTCTGTTTGTACGAAAAACTTACACAATGCGAGATCAGCTAAAACTAACTATAGATAGCACAAGTTTAAACCTTAGTGGTTTTTGGTTGCTATTTAATATGCATAATCCTGTATTCTTTTGTATAAGTGATAAATAAGAAATAAAAAAACTGGAAATGTATAGCTTGATGTGTAGCCGTGTGTCTGTACCTCACTGACCTCTATTAAACAACTTGTATAATACACGTCGGTGATGAACCTACATATTGTTTTAAAAAAAAATACTTTCGAACTGCCATGGATAAAACGTGTTCCATACCAGTCGAACGCAGTCGAAGTTACAATTTCCAGCATTTTGTGACATGAGTTTGACATTGACAGAGAGACACAGGTGACACTCGAAGCTCGAAAGTGCTTCGCAGTCGCAGCAAGCAGTCACAGAGTACTTTTTGATTTTTTTCCTCTATCTATGACTTTTTGGCAAGCAGTTCAGTTGTGCACATGTGAAATGTTTATTTATTTCTTTTTGTAGACCTGAATTAATCCGAAAAGATGGAAACTAATATATTAAAACACTTTGCTGTTAATTATAAACAAATACTTATAGATGAAGTCGCTTTGGAAGGGCTAGAAGGCATAACAGTTGATCTTTTATGGCGGCGACTACATAAACGGATATCTTCAGTGGTAACGGAGAAAATGAAAGCCCGTTTCTGGGGATTTGTTGTGAGTTGTGGTAGAATATCCTTCTATCAACTGCCAGAACCCCTACCCTATGTAGAAATACTTGACAGATTCGAAATAATCGATGAAGCAACCGGCCACCTGAAAGAGCCTGTAAGTTTGAAATTGTTTAATTTGTGAATTCATACAACTACTAGTGAATGCTGGAAGCCTTTAGTTTTCTATATCTGCTATTCATAGACTGTATTTTTACTCATGCCTACTACAAGTTTTGATATACCCAGATAATAAACACAACTGCTTATGTATTAACAATCATACAACAAGCTATCTTATTGAAAGTGACACATTTCGATAACCTAATAGCGGTCGTCTATTTGCACAACTATTTGAGAAAATTTTCGGGTTTTAGACTTGTGAACAGCGTATAGAGGAGTCATACTATAACATTAATTGCTGTTCGATATAGTACGGAAGCATATTGAGGGTTGTGAATAGCTATGCTGAGCAGCAGTCTAACTAATAAATTACTCTGCATGAATAACAGCATGTTGATTCTGTAAAAATCTCACCGTGAAAACTTGCGTGGAGTGAGCTGTCATTCCATCTGATGCTATAGGGATTGACTTAGTGTCAATCCCTATAGCATCAGATGGAATGACAGCTCACTCCACGCTCACTTCACCTAAGTTTTCACAGTGAGATGGTTACAGAATCGCACTACAGGAGCACTTCAAAGCATTTTTTGCAATTTTTTAACAGCCTGATATTAGGAGGTTTTTTTTATAAAAGATGATTAAAGTTAAGTGAGGTTTACACATCAAAAATGTATGGTTAATAAACAGTCACTAATTAGAACTTATCTTTAAGTAATGTTTATTAATTTAAAACAAAATATATATTCACTCAGAAACTCACAATCAATTTGTTTCTCTTAACACTGCTATCCATTTATAAACACTTGTCTACAGGATGACTTCCTAGATGGCCCGTACGAATACAGTCCTGTTGAAGGTCAACATGGCTCTTGCAAGTATTATGATACCAGAAAACTAATACCTATAGCGGAACTGAAGACTAAATCATATGACACTGTCATGGCTGAATATGGGGACACCATAGTTCTGGTAGCTGATAAGGAAGAACGGTGGCATGCCTTGGCTCAACATATGCCTACAAATTATTTGGCACAGATGACCACTTTACACTATTGTTTGTTGGAGCTAATAGGCAGGTCTAGGGGTAATGTTAGTACCTTCTTTCAATTAATTTCTCTTCAAAGTTAGAATGAATGGGCTTCTTCTGGGTAAGCTCACTCCATCGTCGACTCTGTCTCTGTCACCTCTGACCTAGATTAGAGTCAAGAGCAAACCAATATCAAATAAAATAAATTTTTTTTTAGAGAAGTATTTGATATTATCCAGAAATTATTAAAAAATGTGGAAATGTTTCACATAACTACACTTTGCTTTTGTTAGGAAATTGTTAATTATTTTCAAAACTGGAAAAACTTGGTTCTGATAATGTTTCCCAAGTCTTTCTGTATCGCTTGTAATCTAATTTGCATTCACACCTTTAGGCTGCCTGTACATGAACAGTGATGGTTGCTTAACTATTTTACTTGGCATCAATGAGGTGTACACGCAGTTCTGGACCAGTGCATGCACGATATACGTTTGTATACATAAACATGCGGTCCGGCGCCGGTGCGGCTCCTTCGTCGTGTACAGGAACCCTTACCCTCATTTACACATAAAATCTTATTCTTACGTCCACAAACCCAATTTCAGGGTCAATCAACAATAGGCTTAACAAACCTAAGCAAAGTAATAAAGGATCCCAAGACATTATTCTACAACAGGAAATACTTACGAGGCCTTGACCTCATAAGGACCTGCCACATAACTGAAGTAATCGGAGGTAAAGGGGTTAAGGCACTGTTGGTCAGGTTGAAGAGATTCTACCAGCCCAGTGTGTTATCTATGCCGAAATCAGGCGTTCTACGCAATGTCATAGAGTATTTGCTGCAGCAACCAGACTATAGTGAGAAAACCGAAATTATAGTCAAGAAAGGGCTAATCACACAAAAGCAGAACAGGAGATTGCAGAAAACTGTGAATATTTTTAATTTTGTGAGTATAATTGTTCTTTTTCTTTTCAAATTATTTTGTTCTGCCATTTTCAGTACATAATAAATTGAGGAGACTTTGGTGTGGGACTGAGGCAAATAAGTAAACAAGCTAAATAAAACCGTTTAAAAAAAGTGTGCGGTCAAGGGACCCCCATCAGAAACGAAGTTCCTTACGCGATTCTCGCATGCACACACACTCGATACATAATAGAAACTTAGAAAGATCTGTCTCTTCCTATGTTTCTATTATGTACGAGTGGACATATGATGTGTACAGAGAGACGGAGAAAGTCGTATGGAGGAGGCATAAAGCTTACGTGACGATTTCTACTAGTCAACTCCTACCGCAAGCCGCGTTATGGAACTTCGTTCCAAAATTATTTGTATTCGAAAAAATATTGGTGTTATATTTTGCATTTCTGAACTGAATAAAATGTAAACAATGTAACATAAATATTACAGGAAGAACGAACTGTAACATCAGAAGAAAAAAACAAGAAGACCAAAACTAATCTGAAAAGAAAATTCATCTACCTTTCATCCAAGGCTGACGAATCTTCAGAATCTGATGAAGAGTCACAGGAACCTGATCTCAAATGCCAGTACAAGGTTGGAGTGAGCCTCATGAGGCAGGCTTATGAACGGTTCCTGGATGCAGGACTTGACGGCCTCACTCAAGTACAGTTGGCACAGTTACTGGGCATTGAATTTTATACAAGTAGAGGAATCTGTAGGATATTTAAGTTAAGGAATATTGTCAGGGAGTATCTTGAAGATAAAGGGAAACAGAGAACTGCAAGGTAAATTTGCAGAGTAATATATTACACACTAACCTTTGTTCGCAGTTTAGCCACTTGAATGCCGCTATTATAGCCACAATAAAATTTCTTACACAGGTTAACTCGCAATATAGGAATATTACTTCATTTTCTTGAAATGTAATAAATCCAATGCAAATCTTGAATAAATAAAATTTTATCCTCATCAGTTCATCCATTCAGTTAAAAACTTTGTGAATGGTACAAATACTTAATAATGTTAAAAGAGACATTGACTTATTTCTATTGAAACCTTCCAGGTTTATCGCCATAGCCGCCACAGGAGAGATGGATGTCAAATACACAGAAGAAAAAAAGAAATTCTTAGAATATTTAAAACAGAATCAAGTACCTGATGAACCCGTTCAGGTAGACAGTACACCAGCCCCTGAAGATGGAAGACCACCGAAAAGAATTAAACTTGAAACTGAAAAGAAAATTTCAACTGGAGGAAACCATCCTGAAACAAGCACAAATGCTGACATAGACATGGATTCAGAAAACGAAAATGAAATCACGGAGGTAAAAGTCCTAGAAGGCTTCGAAAGTGGAAAATCACTCGGAACTTTCAAGAAAAACCCCACACTTAGACAGCTGACATTCGCAAATGGTGTCTTCAAAGTACTCAAAGATAAACAATGTGTTTGTGGATACATCACACTCAGCAATTTAGCTTCCAAAGAAATAAATGAACCACCCATGGATACCAAAGCATTGAAATCGTTCATACAAAAGTTGGTCACAGATGGTCATATTAAAATTTATAAAGTGAAATGGCCTGGAATTCAAAAGTATTCGGTCTTAATTTGCGCTCCTCACGTAAAAGCAACAGACCCGCTGGTAAAAGCGAAATATAAGGAGATATGTATGAGAGCAGTCACTAATAAGAGAGTAGCTATCAAAAAAGATAATGTGGAAAACACTTGCCCATCTCTCTCACAATTTTCGTACCCCCGATATTTGAAAATCCAAAAACTGCACGAGTTTCTCATGCGCTTCGCTTACTTCGAACATGTGAAGCCTGAATCACATTCCCTCCCAGCAGGGTTTGTCAGCATAGTTGACTTTATACAAGAAGTGACAATAGAATTTGTTATCAACAATATGGGCAGTATGGGCATTACAGAAGTCAACCAGTTGATAAATGAAAGCCAGCTCCAGATAAAACTTAAAGACGCACCATTACATATTTATAAAACATTGATGAGATCTAACACGCTACAAAATGCGATAAGGCTAAATCTCAAAGTGTTAGGAATGCTAGGTCTCATACAGTTAGTTCGTCAGGCGTCGCAGTCATCCAGTAACACTGGCGTCGTCACATATACCAGTTTCTTATTCTTTGTGAACCGACGCGCCAAAATACTAGACACGTCAGGTATATGGCCCAGGACAACTGACGAGAAAGTTATAGAAAAATCATTTTACTTCGAAACATTTGATGATGTGAGCAACTACTGGAGTGAAGTGTATACGATCAGCACTAATACTGTTATAGAGTTGGCTAAGCGAGACAGGAAGCAACTCAAACCACCGCAACGCTCCGAGGAAGAGGTGTTCAAATATGACACTGGAGATCGATATGGCGACGGGAATGGACCCTGTGGATTCGACTCCTGCTTCTACATGGAAATACCTCGACTTTGGCAAACCTACTACATGAGGCCAATCAAAAGTCACATGATGTCAAAGAAGAAGGTATCAATCAAACTGCCCAAATTGAAAACAAGTAAGAAACTTAAGCCAGAAACAAAATCTAAGGTTCCTCCAAAAATGGTGGCTGAGAGACTATCGAACGAAAAGTTAACTAGAAGGAGAAATGATTCTTCTATAAGATGGTCGAAATCGGAAGATATGATAATAACTATGTGTAAAGCTGCTATTACCATCTTGAGTCCTAGTTCACAACCCGGCAGTCTCATAGTCAGAAACATTGTTGCCAAAGATTTACTTTCTATCAATGATCCGAAAAAGACAAAAGGCGTATGCCACAGTAGGGCCTCAACCCTCGAAACTAACTTAACATTGATTCACGAAAAGCAATGTATCATAAACGAATTGAGGAGAAGGCGGAATCTAATTCAAAAATACGAAGGACTCTTGAAGAAGCTTAGACTTCGCTATTCAACCAATATGTCGAAGTTTATCAACAAGGCTCGGGTCCCAATGATGGAATTGGTGTATACTATATCTGAAGTTATAAAATCTAAATCATATATCCAGAAGGTTCCATGCGTCGCAGTCAACCTAGAAGATTTCCACGAACATTTTACAATAATAACATCTACTGCCAACAAACTGTGTAACATGTTCAAGACGCCCGAACATGCAACTTTGAAGGAGGCTATAGTACTCACGATAATGCAAACAATAGATTCTGAAATCAGTACAGAAATGGGCAAAAAAATATATAAGACTTTCAAAGAGTATCCTGAGGGCTCCTTGCGAACTGCTGTGGAACAGCTACGCAAATGCGGCGCTATAGCAGCTAAAGAGAAAATATTTAACAACCAAATGCGTAAACTTGATTTGGAAGACATTTGTCAGTCGTCGTATAAAATATCAGCGTTTTATCAACGGAAGTGGGTGAATCGGCTAAACTCTGACTTTACTGATGGTTTGAACAGTATATTGGACGCAGAACAGCCTGAGAATGATGTGAAAGGGTCTGCTGAAGTCAACTGTATGTATTGTGAGATGCATGCGTTCGATGTTATAGACGTAACGTGTGCCACGGCGCCCGTCATCACGGATCCGTTGGGGGCTCCCATCATGCCGGAAGAAATAAACGTACTTGTCATAGACACTAAGTACAAATTGACAACGGGAACATTGAGGTGGAGAAATAAATCTGATTTTAGCCGAGTTTCTGAACTATACCAGCATTTGGACATCGACCATAGTGTGAAGTATTTGTCAAGGTAATTTGTTTTTTTTTTAATAATTTTATTTATTTATTTACGTCAGCCAGTGATATTTTTAGTTAGTATACTTAAGAATTATGTTAGTAACTAAAGATTCGAATACCACAATCATACTATCTATGTATATCTATTTACTTACAATAAAGCTGAAGAGTTTGTTTGTTTAAACGCGCTAATCTCTGGAACTACCAGTCGTATTTGAAAAATGCTTTTTGCATTTAATAGCCATATTCTCGAGGAAGGCTATAGGCTATTTAACATCTCGCTAGGACCCTTAGGAGCCGAGAAAAAGTCAGAAAGAACGCTAAGCGAAAACAAAGTAATAACGTGGGCAGGCGATGGTATGAGACACGGTGGGTCGGGGCCCGAAATTTCACGCCGACGAAATCGCCGGCAGAAGCTAGTTACAACTAAAATTAAATAACAGAAATCCATTATACACACACATACACGCACACAAGTCGTATCTGTATTTGTGTTATTCATAATAAAATAAATAAATTAATAAATTCCTTAAAATCCAAGCTAAACTAATCATAATGGCTTTCTCAAAAATTTATTCTATCTCAAATTATTTTTTATGTGTAATTTTCCTGTAAGAATATACCGTTCCTTCACTTCCCTATTTGGTTTGTTTTCTACCATTGAATGCAAACTATGCCACGATAATTCGAACCTTAAACCAATGTCACACATCACATTATTAAAAAATACGATCAACTAACATTGTTTGTTCTCTTTGTTACAGTTATACTTCTGTAGAAGTTAAAGACATTAAGCCAATCCTGGATATAGAAGATCCTATACTATCACATTTGGACAAAAAAGGTGAAAAAGGAGCAACATTCCAGGAAATACAGGTATCTAAAATTTTATATTTAAAATAATGATGTAACCTCATTTGGACAGCTAAAATTAAAAAACTTTTTTTTCTGCAGGAACTTTCCGGATTAGATGACAAAGAACTGATGGAAAAATTACTACAACTCGAATCCAAGAAAATTGCTAAACGGGTTGGCTTTTACGAAAACATTATCATACTTACTAAATATATAAAACCTTGGTCGGTAAAAATAGGCGAGAAATACATCGTAGCCACTCCATGGTTGACTTTAACTGGTAAAATAAGACTAGATATATTCTTCAAGTGGTGCGGTGTCGTCATGAATCTAGTCTTTGAAAAGCCCGGTTCATCAATAATATTTTTAGCAGATAAAAGTGAATATTTAACCTACAGATCCGTGCAAGATCTTTGCATGTTTTTAGAAAAGTATGAATGTATAAAACTCTGTATTGTGAAAAGCGTTCCAATAGATTTATTTTCAGACGAAGATGCGGAACCGGTAATTACCGAATTCAATCCCTATGAGGCTCCGGAAAACATAATAGCGCATCCTATGAAAAATTCTCTAACAAAATACTGTCATATAAAGAAACATATATTAGATTCACATCATTCACAGACAAACGATGCGCTAATGGATAAGATTTTCAAATGTTGATTTTGATAAATTATGTAAGGTCCGTTTCTACATTTGCCAAAGATGTAAACAACAATGGCTGCTCGACATTGAATATAAAAACAACAACAGACTTCCAAAAAAAACTACAAAGTGATAGTCGGTTTCGTTGGTTCTGCATTTTCGTTTATTGACACCGACTTCCGAAATTAAAGTTATTTATCACTGCAGTTTTTTTTTTTTGGAAGTCGTTTATATTTTTTTTGTAAAAAAGTTATTATTTTTCACTTTTTAGTGAGAGAGTTTGTAATTTATCTAAGTTACAATAGCATAACGTCAACTGCTCATCACCTTTTACAAAATATTGCTTTTCCCGATGCTGGGACGTTAATCACTCACCATACGCATCGTGACGAGCATAAATTGCTTAGCAAATCGAATCGCAACCCGTGAAATATTTATCATTGAGTAGTTCCGATGGCCGTCTGTGGAAGACCACAGACATCATCATCAGCTCCACCCACCAAATGATGATTTCCGAGAGCAAATGCTCAAGTTACCAAAAAAAATATCCAAATCGCTATAGGTTTGCCTATAAAATTTGAGGGTTTCCCTCGAGTTCCATGGGATCCTCTCATCAGATTCCAACTTGCTGACAATGGGTGGTCCCATTTTCAGCAAGTACACTCGAGAGTATACACTTTCAAACAAAAAAAAAATTAAGATAGGCCCACAATTGACGGATAAATCGGTGAACATACAAAAAAAAACAAAGTCGAACATATAACCTCCTCCTTTTTGGAAGTCGGTTAAAAATCGAATCGTAATGTTTTCGTCTAGTTAGCTCGGAGATTTAGACGAAAAGAAACATAAATTAATTAAAATAAATTAATGTTCTTGTAATATCGATTTTATTCAATGTCGAGCGGCCATTGCTGTTTACATCTTTGGCAAATTTACCGGACCCTAAATATGATTGACAAAATAATAAAAATATAAGATTTAAACAGACTGGTTTGTTTTTTTTTTTTTTAATATTTCTCAAAAAAGTAATAATTATAATAATTAAGTGTTGTAGCCGTAGTGTTGGCAATAGTTTTTTTTTTTTATGGCCATCTACAGAATCGGAAAAAAAACTGAATTACTCGCAAGTTCGCAACCTGCGAGCTACCTAACTTCTCTTTCTATTAGGGAAGTTCCTATTTTTAGCGCCTCACAATTTATTAAATTGCGGATAGAGGGAGAAGGGTGCCAATACCCTCTCCCACAGAGCATGTAACCTTTTACCCTCTCCTGACCTTTCGCATTCCTAGTGGCAGATAGAAAAATCTCAATAAAATTGGACCCTGCCCTCCTTGGATTAAAAAGAGTGGGATTGGAAAGGTTCCAATTTTTACTCTTTTTCATTTAGGTAGTTCTAAATCTTTAAAAAAATAAGCCTCATGACTGCCTCGATGTAAATGGGCAAGCGCGGCTGAGCATGGGATACAGTGTTCGATTTTTCTGTCGGGCAGTGTAATTTGTGGGTTGTCCATACAGAGTTTCATCCATAGAAGCAGCCCAGTCTGGGATTGTGTTGCCATTGCTGGCAATAGGTTCGCTCCCTATTAATTGTAATTCTTACTTTTAAAACGTTACTGGGAAAATTTTGCATTTTTTATTACCTCTGCCTAACCCATGTTATTTATAATACTTATTAATAACACAAATAATACATGCAAGTGCGTACTTTAATAACAGATTTCCAGGCTTCTCAGTTATAGCTACAATCGTGTTGTTTGTAGAAAATAACCGGTATAAAATAAAACACGTTTACTTTTCACCTACGATAACAAGTCGCCTGCTACGTATGACGTAATTCGGCCGTGAGAGCTGCAGTATAGTCTTTATAGTCAAGTACTCTGTGCTGCCAATACAGCGATAGCGATCAGTCGCCGATTCATTTTCCGGCACTCTTGCTTGTTAAAGAGTAGTATATTCCTCGGTCCGGCAGAACATCATGTGGGTGTCATCAAACATGCAGTTGAAGTTGCCTGCAAGTTTCTTAATGATAAGCTGTTTAGTGTTTCATCATTGCACAGCAAGAAATGTAAAACCACCTACATACCAATACCGCGTCCTAGATAATCAAACCCAACACCTCAAATTCTGCGACGATCAACAGGATCAAGATGCAGGTATGTTCAAAATTCGCGGTTAATCTCTCCTTGATATGTTGCCTGCCACCAATTGCAATCTAACATTGTATCATTGATAAGGTAATATACCATAGATAGGTGAGTATCTCTAAGTAGTCTGTGGAGTGTGGATAGGTGTTGAACCAAAAAGCAAACTAAAGGAATATTACCCGCTAGATGGCGTCACTAGTCACGCAATTTGAAGAAACACATTTCAACATTATCTGTAAATCAAATTATAACCCAGGCCTGGCAACATTTTTTAGCCGACCCAGAAATCGTTTACAAAGTGTTTTATTTATTTCCCTGAAGTAAGTTAGAACCTCCCCTCTCATAGGCACATACCGTGTGATAAGTGTATTCTTGGCTTTAAAAGTTTTAAAAGATCATTTGCTTCACCTATTTTTTTTTTATTAAACAACCTGTTACAGTATAATAATAATACAACCAAAAGATTATAAACGAAGGATTTATCGTTAATAGTTATTTTTTATTCTGATTTTATTATCATTCGCTGACGAGCCGGTCTGTCGATCGATTGTCATTTATTTAGCTTGTCTATGAAATACTTTTTTTTTCTGGTAGCAATTATTTCAAAGGGAGTGAGTGAAGTGAAGTGAAGTAGGGCAATCCAAAATTCGCCATTTTTGCTTTTAGTGAAGGGAGATTTTTATTTGTCAGGCTGGAGGACAAGGAATATTCAGTAAAAAGTGTGTCATTAGATTTAATTTCTCGTAGCGAAGACTTTATTTGAACAGAATCTTAGTATAATAGTGTGGTTTTATTTATTACTAACGTTTGTATGTAGTGCTACTTCCCCATCGTAAAATTTGCTCGTTGGTGTGTCGCTTTAGCTAATTCAATGGCTATGATATCGAAGTTTTAATCTATCGTGTCGCTTAGACGTTCTCCTCACGGGATAATATCGAGAAAGAGAGGCGACGCCTTTAGAAATGAGCAGGCCTCAAGGCGGACGCATTCAAGTCCCGGATGACCTTAGAGAGATCTTATTGGAGTTCACCATAAGTTATCTGCTGGAGCAACCGGGAGACGTGATCAACTACGCGGTCGAGTTCTTCTCAAGATTACAAAACAACAGGACGACCACCGTAGTGAGGGCCCCTACCGCAGCCGCCGGCACCCCTGATGAGTCCATAATATCAGACGAAGAAGGTACTAGTCCTCTCATATTTACTAGACAAATTAGCCAATAACAGTGTTACCGGTTGACCGCGATGACTGAGGTGGGTTGAGTAGGACTATGCCAGTACTAGCTAGGCTTCCTACATCCCTATTTGAATGATAGTGTACAAGAGTCAAATTGAGCTCCACATGATCAGTGACCAAGTAATTTGATTATATTGCGTTTTTGATATGAAGTGATTGTAATACTGATACATAATAATATTCATAATCTATCCATGCATACCAGTATAACATAAAATAATAATATGGAGCTCAGTGATTAATCATTCAGCAGCTGAAAAATGAAACAGAACTTTTCCAGTGAATGTTAAATTTTTAATTAGTTTACTGTCCTACTATTTGTGGTGTTACAGTGACCTAATTAGCACTTATGTGTTGAAATACCCATCAGTGTTTAGTTAATATCCAAAAAAATTATAATCATTCTCATTATATCACTACCTGCTGTTTATTTATCAGATTCATTTAGTCCGTTGATAATGATTTGCTCATTGATAGCTTTTGCCCAGTACATACCTAGGTTTAGTTTAGTTTTAGCAATTTTTTATGCTAGCACCCTCTAGCAAATTGTGACATAATGATTACTACAATCTAAATTTACAATTTTGAATATAAACTTGAATAAAAAAAAGAATTATAAATACTCTCTTATAGCCAACATCTGTAATGATTAAATTTTTGGCATACTGCCATTACAGTTTCAATGGTATATAATTTTATTTATGGAGAATATAATTTTTAACTGTTGCCAAGTGATAAATTACAAGGAAAGACAGAATAATGTCCAGTTGTACAATTATCTTTATTGTTTATCTATATTATCTGAAAGTATTACCTAATAATATTTACGTTCCTTATTTGGTGAAAACAAATCTAAATAAAGTGTCATTAACACAGATCAAGAGATCAACAAGATATAAAAGTGTCAAATGATAAGCAAACAACTGCAATAATAAAATCCATTCAGTGTGTAAAAGTACTGAAGGAGAAGACTTGAAGCTTCGGAGAACTCTACAACAAATGCAGGTTTTTACATGAAAATTGTTTGGAGAGGCATAAATTTACAGTGTTTACTATACGCTCATCCTATTGGTGTGTTTGAATTTAACGCTTTGAAGTTGAGTGATGATGAGATTGGCTTATTTTCCCATGTCCGCCACTGAGTTTAACGTCGTGAACCGAACCAGATGTCGGCGATGTACACGCGTGTTACGTAAAATTAGCTGAGCCTATTTGTTCTGAGCTTTTTGTTCAGGTGTTAACCAGACCTTGAGTTTTGTTTGTGTAAGAGATTTTCTCTCATTGTTAGGATCATTATTCTGAACAAGATACCTACTTGAATAGAAACAACCACATTAAGACTTACATCAAGTTGATGACTCTTATTGAAAGAATACTTTTTTTACACAGCTACTCTATGAATGTGACAAAATGGGGCAATTACCTTAGGTCAGCAGCAAATTAGTTATAAGCACCTGTTGATTAATATGATGTGATGTCATGTTCTCTATAATTAGCTGAAATACTTTTAAAAGTGTTTACCATGGCTTACTAGAGTCATCCGTGAATTTTCAGTCAGTGAATATTAGTGAATGAGATCATTTTCACACCAATTTTCAAGCTCAAAAATGTACAATTGAAATCAGAAGTTAGTAATAGGTAGATAAATTCTTCATTATGAAATGGATCAATGTACAATACAAGAATGGTTCACATCCTGGATTGTTTAACGGTACACAATGTTATCTGTGGTGTAGATAGATAGAATGATAGAACATTCATTAACTTCAATGCTAAGCTGTGAAAGAAGCCTGTAAAAAATATAATTACTCTACAGTTCAAAGCTATTAACATTTTTAATCATATGTTAGGGCAATTACATGGCGTAGGAATTATATGTATACATAATTTAAGATAAAGTCATATAATAATATCTTAATGACTGAAAAATGAAGTAATTGGTACAGTAACTATGTAATTCTAAAAAGGTCTTTCTAATGTCTCTTTTTTTATTATTTCATTTAAAAGCCTTAGAACATTATATTATTTAAAAACCTCATTATAAGGTTGGCGAAATAATTCGATTCTATGTTTTGATGTGCTCTCGAGGCTACGCTACTGCTGCCGTGTTCTGGCCTCCGCCGTGAGTGTCTTGGCGTGTTATTAATAATGCAGTTTGTTACATTGCCGGCCCTGCAACACATACTAAACACTTCCACTAACTTCACTTTCTCTGTACGCACCATACTGATATTTTCTATAGGTACACATGTACATATTAAATAATATCAGGCACATGGATCAGCTACCTTTTCCTTGACGTGTTTCTAGAATCGATTGGACCTCAGTATAAGTGCACGCAAGACAAGTGCAAGAAATTAAAACTTAATAAATTCATAAAATACAACTCATAAAACATTTACAGCAGTTTCTAGCCTATCTGTGTAATTTTTAAGTCGGTTTTCAGTCATTCTGTAACAATGATGAGCATAATTATCGTCAGCCGTTTAGCCTTCCCATATCTAGAGCGAGTCGCTAAATAATAGCTTACACGTAAAATCATTCGTGTTCCTAATTATGGGTAAAGAGACTAAAGACCTTTCGAGACTAGGCTCATAACACGGATGTTTAAAGAAGTCGATAGCCGTACGGCATTTCATACAAAGGCATTTCATACGCATAAGCAGGATACAAAGGTCTAAAAAGTTAGTGAAGAACATTTTCGAAAACTTTTTAGACCTTTGTATCCTACAAAATTTCATTAAAATCGGTTCATTCATTTCGAAAAACAAGGGCTTGAAAGTTTGTATGAAATGCCGTACGTCGTAAACGCTCTTATTACATTGCAAACCTTTACATGCCTACTAAGTATTGGAACAAAATAGGTACGTGTTAGGAATTCAGAAGTCGCGTCAAACATGTTAGTGAGCCATTTGGGAAGATGCCCGGCGGGAGAAGTGATTCGGCGAGCAACTTGTAAACGATGTGTGTGTTTTAAATAACATTACGTACCTACAACTAAACCACACATGTGTCGACCGAATCATCTGGCTTGCGAATGTGTTTGCGTCATATAGTACAAATATGTTTCTGAAGTAAACCTCTTGGATACAAAACACTTGGGAACAGATGCAAGCAAACCACGTCAGGTCACATCCATATGGAACGTATTGAGGCCTTCAGCACAAATGTGCAAATGTTAGCCAACATATTTGGTATCATAATGAAGTCCTCAAACTTATACTATAGATTTAACTATAGATATTTGAGTAACAATAATACAGTGAAGTGCCCTACACTTTACTGTTGCAAACCATCAAACTATATAATGTTATTTATGAAGGCAGTAATTACGTATCATGGGATAATTATAGGCCCTCGAAATTCAGGTACTCGAAACGTTGTAAGATAACAATTGAGTGTTTTGTTTGAGTTTAAAATCATTAATAGTGTGAATTACGTTATTATACACAGCCTGTTAAAACGCCTAAGCGCATAAGAAAACAATTTATTTATAATATTAAACAATAAATGTAACCGTTTTTATTAATGCAGTTACCAATAACCAAAGGTAAAGCAGGTAAAATATTCTTCCAAAAAAAAAATGGGCTTTACTAAAATGTTTGTAACATGTACAACAGAGCCGCCAGTGGCGCGCTTCAACACCCGACGCAAATCGGTGTTCGCCGAGACTTACGACCCCGAAGAAGATGATTCGGATGAGGGAGCCACGACCGTGTTCCCGAAGTCGGACGCGCAACGCCAGCGTCTGGCCGAAGCAGTGCGCAGCATCCTGCTGTTCCGCTCGCTCGACGCTCAGCAAATGCAGCAGGTCAGTTGAAACTTACTTGTAAGTTCTAATAACTCTTCAGGGCTTCGGCCGTACGAGACTAAATTCAATTACGTCTTCCTCGTGTATGCTACAATTACATTACAGAGAGAATCCTCTAGATTTCCTGCTCTATCCTGGGCGAAACACTTTCTATGAAAGAGTTTTTTAGATCTCACGCCTGCTTTTTACTGCTTGTAACCTAGCTTAAAATAGTCGTCAATCATCCTCAAACTAAGACAAATGAATCACTAGCTGTGCGTTTTATAGTATACCAGGCTCACCGTTTCTCGTAAACTGTCGTTAAATGCTTGTAAGTATAAGAAGTTAGGTCCATATTAAGAATGTAGAAAGTTATCAAATAAACAAAAACAACTCGCTGGACTTGTAATTGTGCTTTTTACAACGTAATGATACTTCATAGTTTGTAGGCAAGCTACGTTATGTAATTACATCATAACGTGTCTCATGGTGACTACTTGGTAGTGGTACTTTGTTTACGTGTATTCGATACCTATTGAACGATGGGTCGTGCTCTTGACCACCGTCTCTTTGATAAACAAGTGGTGACATTTTAGTTCTCGTTCCACACTAATATACTGAAAGTTTTCTGTCATCACTTTCTTACACACAGCTCTCAAAATAGTATACACTATGAAGTTTTCTCGCCTGCCTAACTATAAATCTTAAACAAATTTTCCACTTCTTACACATATTATTTAACAGAGTGAGGGCGAATTTCACTAATAAAACTATACGCGATCAGCACATCTAAACCACGTTTAAGAGCAGTCAATGTGAATATTCCACAACAATTGTGTCATTGACAGCTCTTAAACACAGTTTAGATCATTCATTTGGTGAAATTCGCCCTGCGTATGGCCGACACATGACGTGATTTGCGTAGGTGCTGGACGCGATGTTCGAGAAGCGCACGGAGGCCGGAGAGTACCTGATCAGGCAGGGAGACGACGGAGACAACTTCTACGTCATCGAGAATGGCATGTTCGACGTGCTTGTCACTGGCGATGATCGCATTGAGAAGGTACGTAGAGATGTCATCGAAATTAACTTTTTTTTTTTGTATAAACTGTGGATATAGTAAAATGTGATGATGTAGATTAATGAATCGTCATTCTTCTGTCCTTATCCCAATTTATTTGGGGTCGGCGCAACATATCAACTTCTTTCATACTTTCTTAAATTCTTCCATACTTCTCTATTAGTCTAGATGTAGAGGCCAATCCCGCGCGGATTGCGTCATATGTTCTTATCCCACAATCTGCACAGTGCAGCAGTTATAAAGCTGATTGTTGAGTCCCGTGCTGGATTCGCTTCAGTCAGTCTGTTTGAAGCCAATCATTTGTAATGCGTGTTATAATGACATAGATGGTATTAATGTTTCCAAACATCTTATCATCATATCTATGTCGCAGCCAACTGGTTAAATTAGCCGTTCAGTTAACCGCCTAGCCTTTCAACTAAACGGCGGCCGTTCAACTAACGGCCTGAATGATATTCAAATATATTATATATTGTTATTTTTTTTTTTTTTTTTATATTTTTTTTTTTTTTTTTTTATATTTTTTTTTTTATGATATTTATTTATTTATTTTGAATTGCAGTTTAGGTTGGAAGTCTGTAACCAATCACCCGTGAGCCGAATTGGTTGCAGTAATTAGGGCATTGCACCCCGACCAAGTGGGTTAGGTTAGGTTAGAAGTGTGATCAACCACGTGCGAGCCGAGGGAGGAAGCGAGGCGAGCACTACTTCTAAAGGCCAGGCAGTTAACTGAACGGCTAATTTAACCAGTTGGCTGCGACAACTACATACCATTGGTTTTAAGTCAGGTCACCCTTTAGTTTAACGTTGCACACTCCAGTATTACAGCATAGGTTATTGGCCTCGCTTCCACATTTCTTAATGTCGTCGTCAACCCCAAAATAAAAGTCCAGCATTCTTCACGGGCCGGCTAATTACTATACGCGGCATTTGGCACAAATAATTTAAGCCCGATTTACTTACTGTTTTTGTGTTTACCAAAGCTCCTGAAAGATTATAATACAGTTTTAAAGTCAAACTAATCCACACACGCTTGAAATGATACGTCTTATAAGGCTTTCAAGCAGAAAAACAGTTTTTGTTATCGCATTGTTATCGATGTTAATTTTGGCATCAATAGAAATTAATCAAAACATCTTCGTACCCGCTTCAAAAGATACGAACTGTTTGTCGGACGCCTTCAAACGTTAAATGAGATAATGCCAAGTTTTTTTTATAGGAAATTAAAATATCATTCTACATTCCTTCCACCACTAGTAGCCAGATCGTTATAGATTTTGGACAGCCATAATCTTTGCTTTGGGTACTTTAAAAAAAAGTTGTGATGGCAGATGTCAGACTTGTAGAATGAATAAGTGGCGGGGGGGCCACTAACCTGTTATTTATCACCAGTCCCCTGAGTTGTATGATAACATTGGTGACTAAGCAGAGTCTATGTAAGCTCGTGTCATTGGAAATGCGGGGTAATAGCGTAACACACTAACAGTAGCAATGGCTTTCATTTTGACAGTTCAACAACATTCATTGCACTATTTACGTTGTTTATAAATTTTTCGAACATATGAAGCAATGTATTAGCTATGTCCATTTTGAAAGATTCAGATTGTGAGTGAGAGTGTTACGCATTTAGGATGCAGGATTCTTCATTATGTCAAATGGGAAACTCTTACTGTCCTTGGGTTTTGTTTAATGCTAGTATAGTGCTGCTGTTATTCATGTTCAATAACCTCCTCCTTTTTGGAAGTGGGTTAAAAACTACATGTGTATAAACTAGATGTGGATTAGTATGACTCAACAGGCATAGATAGTCATTTGTTTTGAATGGAGATGAAACGTTATTCGAAGAAGACGTTCCAAGTCTGGGCTTTTATGATGTGTGGAGCATTCTTTGACCCTGTTGCGCTTACGATACAGTACATCCTGCAGGCTATATCCCTTAGGGTGTGGGTATCTTTTGCCAGCTCAGACAATAACATTCCTATAACCACCAGGTGGTGCACACGTACGAAGGCTCGGGCTCGTTCGGCGAGCTGGCCCTCATGTACAACATGCCTCGCGCGGCGTCGGTGCGCGCGCAGACGGCTGGCCAACTGTGGGCCATGGACCGCCACACCTTCCGCCGCATCCTGCTCAAGAGCGCATTCAAGAAGCGCAAGCTCTATGAGGATCTGTTGGAAAAGGTGCCCATGCTGAAGGCGTTGCAGGTATGTTCACGAACTTGTCATTATTTTAGCGGTAATCACCGGTTTGGACCAATGGATCCGTCAGCAGCTGCAACGTGGATATGCCTTCTACAAAGTAAACGACCAAAGCCCTATTTAATATAACTGAAAATGTGACATATCTATTTGTTAAAAAAATACATAATTGACACACTTCAACCATGATATAAAACTTACTAAATTGTCAGATGTGTGTCCTGTCGGTTTTATCAAATAGGCCCCTGGTTAAGGTGGCAGGTGGGGGGCAGCTATGCTTGGGGAGGGTTTATGCCTGGACATGTCATCCTTCTGGATGATGGTGATGAACCCATCAGTTATGGTGTCAGATTGGCGTGCACTAACGGTCTTGAATCGTGGCATAACAGGAATCCTAGTAATTGGTTAATAAAATGCTGTAGGTATCGTCAATTCGTACTCGCACTTCATATTTACGAATTTACACATTTCTTGGTGCTTCGTAAGCTTATTTGTAAATACTCTCCTAAACTTGTGAGCGCTCATTTCAATTTGTGAACATTATGAACGATTGGGAATGACTGGGAGCTATTACGATTTTCTGCTTTTCAAATAATGGCCTGGAAGTCGTGTCCGATAAATGGAAATTACTTACTTCTGCGTAACGCTTTACAAAATAATAATCGTTGATCGTCCGTTTCTAAGATAACAATCCTTATGCTGTACGCTACCTTTATACCTAAGGTACCTTTAGGTAACCTACACATTTTTTAAATATGAATACCTAATTCAATTAACGAAGTGTTCATTAATTTAATTCATATTTTTTAAAGTAGGTGCAGTTACCAGTTATCTCATAACAACTAATGTTCATGGACAAATAAA
Source organism: Gortyna flavago (assembly GCA_963669345.1). NCBI lineage: Eukaryota > Metazoa > Arthropoda > Insecta > Lepidoptera > Noctuidae > Gortyna > Gortyna flavago. The sequence goes on along the minus strand of OY770143.1, from coordinate 6,521,987 downwards.
TGCAATTGGATATAAATTATTGTTAGATCACATATGTTTGCTCTGCGATTAGGTGATATCACGATAGAAAATATTGACCAGTAGCGGATTTGCAGAATTGCTAAAAATCTTTATACAAACATTTCAAGAGAATCCATTCAATGTTGTTTGAAGAATCTGTTTCTAAAACTACCATTCATATCATAAACAATCGGACTTTAAACAGAGTTTTTCTCAAACCAAAAAAGGTGGCGTGGGAAGTTATCATTACGATTACCGCTTTGTCCAAACTATACCTATATAATACGTCTGGCATTAAGACATGTTTCTCGCAGACTCAATTGACATACATCGACAAACTGGAATTCCTTGAGAAATAAGCTCTTATGAACTACACTTGAACATTAATCTGTTCACTAATCTTTCCCACAATGCTATAAAACTAACATTTAATTATTAAAACAATTGTAGAGAGATTTTAGAAGATATTTTCATAATAATGCCATAGAAACAATTTTCAACGCCCACTCTGTCGTTAGTAACAATCAAATTATTTAAAGCTACACGAGTTTTAGTTTAAACACTTTTTGTGATATTATAAAACAATCATTTTTATACAATATGATAGAAGAAGCAGGTTTTTCCCTAATTAATGCTACGTCACATAAGTAATTATGAGAACTCACATCAAAATCTATCCAGATGTTTTTGATGTAGTTTGTAAAATACGTGCTATTTTCTTGGGCTCCTACATTAACATCTGAATAAAGTTAATGAGAAGGTACTAATTATTAATGACCGCAAAAGTTAAGTTAAGAGTACATTTATCCTTTTGCGGTAAATTCGAAAGTTATGCAGTTGTTACAAACTTTGGAAGCTCATAAGTATTCTCTTTGTGTTCTTAACTTGCAGGTTTTACGACTGGAAATGTTTTTTATCTTAGTAGCGAGCATTTTCTATCATGGCTGTAAAACTATAAGTAAATGCCCCTTCTCTTGAATGATGAGGAAAAGAGTGTAATTATGGTTATGATGGGCTTCAGAAAACTTGATTAATCTGTTTACTAGCTATTACTAATCCTTGGAAAGAAGTAATTTAGTTTTTAATACCAATTAAATGAAAAGCTAAAACTCCAAAGCACAAAGTTTCAAACTACAGCATAGTACGTAAACAGACTACTGAAAACATTAGAAATATTGAAACGAGAGTGTCACCGTCCCTCTGCACGTTCACGCGCGAACGGATCCGTTGCCCAGCGTCCCGAAAATATTGCCTGACCACACTCGAGCTCTACTCGACAATCAATATGTTGCCTAGTCCTACACCTTCCTTTATTGGATTTTTTTTACCCACTACATGTTGACATACTTTGTCTATGAGAACAGTGAATTTCTGGGGTGTGTTCCTGACCTTATCAATAACATATTTTCGAAATTAAAAATTTTTTAAACACAATTTTTCACTCATGTACTCCTCCAGTACTAGGGTTTATATATTTATTATTATTATTCAAATATTTTATTCTTGGTACGGGAATTGATTACGTACGACCCTGAATACAGAACCTGGCATCCCGAACTGTGACATTGCGCCATTCGAGTCGCCAAAATCCATACTAATATTATAAATGCGAAAGTGTGTCTGTCTGTTACCTTATCACGCTTAAACCGCTGAACCGATTTAGATGAAATTTGGTATAGAGGTATTTTGAGCCCCGGGAAAGGACATAGGATAGTTTTTATCCCGATATTCCCACGGGAAACTTATGCGGGTGAAATCGCGGGGCGCTGCTAGTATGAGATAAAATACCTTTATTACTATGCTACCAAAAGACGATACAATTTTTCTTTAAGAGTTTGTTAGTTACCTATTCGTCTAAGTGACATCAACGTAGTGTGACGTAAACACGTAATAACTGCTTTGTTATTGCCAATATCGATTAATACTACGTTTCCTCACTTTCATAGCAGGACGATGATAAATAAAACGTAATCATCAATCGTCTTTACCACGTTACTTGATTAATTTTTTTACCGTTTGGACAAAAACAGGTTTATAAAAGTGAAGCCTATGTGGCACAGATTTTTTTTTGCATCAAATAAAATAAAATAGAAACCCTTTTTTTTTTATTCAATCCTTCGATTGAAGCCGGCCGATGGCTTCAATCAAAGGATTGAATGTTGCTACGAATTCATTGATAATTTCCGCGCGTAGAGGTGCGTTGATTTTTTATATTTTATTTGTTTTTTTTTTTGTATTAAAAGTTTAACTACTTAAAATAATAAGTAGTATTTATTGATAGGTTAATTTAATTTTAGGTTTTAAAGAAACACTCTGTTTTTGTCGAGACGGTAAAAAAGTCTGCCGGTTTTCGTTTTCTTCCGTACATCTCTAAAAGCCAGACATAGAATTCACTTTGTTCCCTTCTAAAAAATCATAATCAAGATATTTGTTAAAGAACATAATCCTTCTTTAAATTTACCTCCCAGTCTCCAATGAACGGTCGCAAGGGAATAAAGCCGCAAACACTAGGCTTAGAAAACGGATAAGTGATCATGGAAAATAAAACGATATAGCGTTCCATGGGAAATCTTTTCCAATCTTCCACTCCGTCCTTTTCCTATTGAGATGGAAAAGCGTCTTAATTGCTTTTAGATAGTAGCTTAGCAAGTTGTAACTACTACATTTTATCACCATTTAATATCAGAACGATTACATGCAAAGAAACTCGTTGTGTTTCCGCTCCAAAAACGTTATACTTAATTTTTTCGTATTTGACGCTCGTCGTGCTCAGAAATACTGGAGAGTAATATTTTCCCTAGAATTATTTCGAAGCATATTTAATAGAGTTAAACGCAATAAACCTTGCGCCGTAGGGGAGGATAACTCGATGCAAATTATACAATTTATGCGTCAACCCACGGCGTAAACAACTTTTTACGCTAGTTTTAAAACGTTTTCTGCGTTTTCCACATAGTTTTATGTAAATGATAATGGTACTTACCTATTTTTATATGGTGTGCTATGCTATTTCAAAGATTATGTGCCCATTTCTCGACACGTACTTGAGTTAGCACCAGTGCTATTGTAGATCATAATTTATTATTGTTAAAATATTAAAACAACAATAAGCTAATGTCGTTATAAAGTACTAGCTTCCGCCCGCGGCTTCGCCCGCAAGGTATGTCGATAAAAAACTATCCTGTGTCCTTCCCCGGGATGCAATCTATCTCTCTGCCAATTTTTATCAAAATCTGTTTAGTGGCTTAGGCGTGAAAAGGTAACATACAGACAGACAGACAGTTACTTTCGAATTTATAATATTAGTATGGATTTTACACGCCCTCATTCCGTAATTATTGTTTCATGTTTATTTAAAAGAAATCACGTTGTCTTTTAAAGATTTACACAGCGGTGACGTCAAACCTTATTGATTTAAACTGAAACGTTTTCACAAATATTTCATTCCACTTGTGACGTTTTTATTATCTGGACTATAATAAGAAATGCGACACCAATGCCAATTGAAAAGAGTTAGAAGCAATCGAATGATAAGGCGATAGGAGATATTGTAATAGTGGCTAGCGTCGCGTGATACGTGTGTACGTAACGTGATAACACTTATCAGTTAATACTGTTTTAAGCTGAGATTAGACTATGATAAGCGGTGCCCAACGTCCAGAGTCTTAGGTTCGGATGCTCACACTCGAACCTCTCTGTCTTAGTATTGTGTGAACTGAATGCTAAGCGAGTTCTGTACCGGCCGAAGCCTGGTACAGAAACTAGGTCGGGTTTGAAGATTTTAATAGTGCGTAAGTTTTCGCATGTTGCCAACACTAGGACACAACGCTTCACGCTCATAGAGCCAGATCGAATTCTTCGCGTCGCACACACATGTAAGCTGTATGCAGAAACATCTAGGCTAAAGAAATACCTATAGGCATGCTATTTGTCCCTATACGAGAGTGAGCAGTGAACGAAGAGGGTGGAGACTCCGCCGACACTTAATTGGCACGAGATGGCTAGTTGATAAGAAGTTTAGTTTATGTCTCTGTAGAAGTGTGGAATATGAGTATATCTGAACACTGCACAGTGGCTTGTATCGACACTTTGACGACTGTTTATGTAAAACCACGCATCCACTTTGATAGAGCTTTTCATCATTAACTACGTCATTCACTGACATTGCACAAAGATACTATGTGTGAGTTAACATGCAAAAGTGCCTTATTAAACTAGGCTCGGTTTTGTTAAGTACGTCAACATAAATACAAGATCGACAGTTTTTTTTTTTTTTTTTTCAATTTATGTAGTTGCTTTGCCTAAATGTAATAAGCATAATCAGCCTATAATGTTCCCACTGCTGGGACACAGGCCTCTCAGTGAGAGGGAGTGGGCCGTTATCCACCACACGGGCCTAGTGCGAGTTGGTAGATGTCAAATGTCTTCGAATTTTTGGTTCTAGGACATGCCGGTTTCCTCACGATGTTATCTTCGTTCACCGTTTTGAGGGCAGTGGAGATGCAATAATAAATGTCTTAAACACATTTAATTAAAATACAATTATACGTGTACATTGAATTTTGTGCTTAGTAGTGATGAGCTTAGTTCGTCTGTCTATAAGATAAAAAAAACTCATCATTTCCAAAGTTATGTCAGACACGGCGCCACGGTATAATCTGTCAATTCCTGATTATCCTCGCTTATTGTGCGCGTCACAGGTCTTTGACACGCTCCCACTGTTTTGTGTTTACATACACATTAACACTGAAGTACTTTCGGTCTAAAATTATTCTTTTTGGCTCGCCACGTTTTGTTCAGAAACCATGGACACAATAGTAGTAGAAAATTAACGTAGGTATTGATTCTCGCCATTTTAAAATGATTGTCCGTAAGTAAATGTATGGTTTTGTCGACCCTTCGCCATCGAGAAATGGAAATTGGTTAGTTTCCTTATCATCATCGTCACATGCTCGTAAAACCTATAAATAATTGCTTCAATCACAATCATGATAGTTCAAACAAAAAATACTTATAGAACAACCGTTGTCGCAAAGTATTTCCACATAATATGAGAAGGGACTGCTCCGACAGTCTATGGTTCTGGGTTCGTTTCGATTTCTCAGGAACTTTCCAGGGTTCACTTTCACTATGGGACCAACACTGAATTCACGAAAAAAAAAAACAAACCTGTTTAATACAAAAGTTCAATACCTACTTGACTAAAATGTATGAAACAGCAGATTTTTTCTCGTCCCATAGCGAAAGTTGTTCATATTCATGGCTAGAACACCCAGTAAAAATTTGGTACCGGTCAAAAAAAAAACATTCTGTATAGGAATGAAACATAGTCGCGAACCTCTGCCTACCCCTTAGAATACAAGCGTGATGTTATAAATAGATAGGTACTAATGAAGTAGTGAAAAAGCATTGCGTATAATCTGCTTAATTAGCCGTATGATACCCGGCCATGAATAGTTTACCCTATTCTTCCCGTGTGTTTCGCCAAGATTAGGTTCATGTGGATGAGCAGTAGTTAAAATAGATTGCTATAACGATTTCCGAGACTGTCTTCACTAAAAATCTTGAAGCTATTGTGAAATTGTGTGTCACAAATTAGTTAAATTGGTGGCTAAAATTACCACAATGTGAGTCCTTGCTGAAAACATCCAGCGGTTACGTGGCAGACTCAGGAACCGATGCTTGATATTTATAGACAGAATTAGCTCATGATCAAGTTGACTGAAAAACGGAATGGGAAACGTAGGCCCTGCAGTGGAACCTCACAGGCTGAATAATTATGCAGTTTTTTTACACTATGTAAATTATTGTGTAAAAAAACATCAAGTAGTATTTAGTTGCGGATATTGTATAAACACTAAATCTTTGCAAACTTGGGACTAGCGGAAAAGGGTCAGTTTGCCGCCCGCAGGTAATTAGCTAACAAGCTGTCACTAATGCCCGACTCTACCCCTAAGGAAAGGGGAGGAAGCGACACATCGACACACATAGACGTGTGGACGTAATAGTACCGTGTAGGGTTTAAGCGTGACGGAGGGCACCTCTTCACATAGTGGGGTCTCTGTAATATACTAAGGCAAATAAGAGCTAGCTTGTTTCTATGGGGTCAGACAGAAACTAAAGGAAGCCCCGTGCTGTAAATGCTATACACAATACCAATGTCTGTATTTGGCAATTAAAAACCTTAAAAAAAAACCGGTTGGATAATGCTCGAAAAGTGGTCACGATTTCGTGAAATCGCACATCAAAAATGTTTGAAACAAACTAATTTTAGAACTTCTCATTCTGTTAAATGTTGTATGAACACCCACTCAAATTTACTTCTCCTGTCACAATCATGCATCTTTAAAAGCGCGCCGGCAGCGGATTCTGCGTTCCGTACCTTTCTGAGGCAGTTCCCAAATTAGATTTTTCGTGGTGATAACATAATTCCCGATTTACCGGAAATTGCTTGAGATTGGAACATTCCTCAATAAATGTTCATGATTTGGGGAGCAAATCATGAACATTTATTGAGGAACGTCCCATCACATTTCATTTGTAATAGTGTACACACAGCACCTCATCTCCGCTCCTATCACTTTAGGAAAACACTCGTAAATTTCATTTGCATGAAAGTACACATGCAATTCTGCAAATAAATACCTTAGCCTTGTTTGAACAGCTTATCGAAATTATCCAATTGTTTTTCAAGTAAATTAGGGGCAATAAAAAATAAAGCGCATGGTACCGCTACTACCGTCAAAGGCGGTTCTCGTTCGTGTGTAGATAATATTGTCTGGCAAGCGAGGCGAGAGATAACAGCTACCGTACGCCGATGCTCTATCGAATTTATTCACCTTTCGGACGATGACGTCATGGCTTTATCTTAGGCTCCATTCCGAATTACGATAAATAATCTGTTTAAACGTGCTAACACTCGTTCCGAATTACCGAGCGCGCTAACGATGTCCCGTGAATCGTCATAGATGATGTCATGACACGCGCCATCTTGCGATTACGCCAACCGTCCCCTAAATTAATATCATCGGGAGCACTGACAAAAATGACAGTTGTGCTGTTTTGTTTTGAGTCGCATCATATCTTTAAACTATGTGGCATTTTCGATATTAAGCTTCTGGCTACAGTGACCACCTAACCGAAGAAGAAGAAGAAATTTGTGGTGTATGCGCAAAGAAATTCTGTAATCCTACTATGAGTATTGAAGTGAATATTGTTTTGACGTTGAGCGAGCACTTGAACGCCTTCACGAGCATTTCGAATTGTTGACAGCTCTCAGCTGTCATAATCGTGATATCTTAGTCGGAACTCGGAACTCAAATTATTGATGTTAGCACTGTGACTGATTACAGCATAATTCGGAATGCGCCCTCTCTCTCTCACACGTCACACTGAAACCCAGGTGGCGACCGCGCAATGCGTCGACAAGCTGACTTTTGATGACTTCGACAGTGACATTTAATTGCTTATCCTATATTGTTACTATTTATAAAATAATCTTTTATACATTTTTAATTCTTCAATGAGTATAATCCAAAACTAATTTATATCCTGAATTATTGTCATGAAACAGCTGCAAAGATTATCTTATATACCAAGGTACTATCAATTAAGCGACCATATTGCACGCCACTTGCATCTTTTATTTTCGCTTGCATTCGGAATGGAGTTAGTTTCTCGGTATACACTCATTAAAATGAGTCTATTTTCTTTAAAAACATAAAAAATAAAAACAGTTTTCTTATAAACGCTTTCATATGTAGGTCATTATGTTGCCGACCAACGGGAACTCGTTTAGACAGATTCCCGGATATTATTTATTTACAATCATTTGTCAAACACATGTTCGCAATTTATCATTAGGTTAAAACGGAGAAACAAACCCACACGTTCATTATAAAAATATAAAAAGGCGGCCAAGCGTGGGACATACCAATATTTTGTAACCACTGCAGCTTGTTCCCAAAAATGTTGTGTCGTCGGAAGTAGCAGAATAATAATTGTAGATTAATGGGCAACCATCAAACAAATAAGCATTTTGGACACAACAGATCAATCAATGATCAAATTGTCAAACTGTTTACAGGACTTCATTAAAGACCTTTGTTGAAAAGGTCTTTAATTTTCGTTAAAGATCTCTTCAACAAAGCGGTGTCGGAAAACCCACGGCTTATTAGGTTTGGAAGTAGTGTTTTTTGTTACAACTCGTATCATTACTAGTGCATGTCAGTCTAGTCTAGGTCTAGTTGGCAGACATGGCTGTCATTTTCAAGGACTAGTAGTTAAATCTAATCATACAGTAGTAGGTAGGTTCCCAAATTCTTGCCATCGTCGTCTGAACGAATCATATGTATTTTTCATACTATGGACTCACTTTTAACCACTAACCTGAATGCTTGTCTAGAACCGGGTTATTCCACAAATCCCCATATGTATAAATGTTTGTATTTTTGTTGGTTATTAAACCATGACATATTTATTTCTTATGGAAGTAAGGACTCATTGTTTATTTTTATAATCTTTGTTTTGTTTTTTTTTTGTTTTTTTTTTTATTGATTAAATGTAAAAATAATCATGATGGGGATTCTCAGTCAGGATTTGTGGAATAACCCCCTAGAAACAAGCTGTTTACTTTTTTACTTGAAAATTGATTTGTCCACAAAATCCATAGCTTCACACTAATATAATAAAAGCGAAAGTAACTGTGTTTTTCGGCCTTAGCGGCTGAACAAATTTGGATGAAATTCGGCTCACAGGTAGACAATGGTGGACAAAGGTATAGAAAGCTTTTTATTCCGATGATGGGTTTCCGTGAAGTAATTTCCGTCTTACCTCTATGACCGACAAAAAAAAGCCTTTAAAAATTTAAGTAGTTCTTCGTGTCTTTCTGTATATGTAAATATTAAACCTGCATAATTTGTTTTACCCAGGCGTACGAGCGCGCCAACCTGGCCGACGCGCTGCTGCCGCGCACACTGATTGACGGCGAGCTGATCATCCGCCAGGGCGACACGGCCGACGGCATGTACTTCGTGGAGGACGGCGCCGTCAGCATCCGCATCACGCGCGACGACGGCAACGAGCATGAGATCAAGCGGCTTGGTAAGGAACAACTTACTTTTTTTAACCCAGCAAATTGTAGTTCGAACCTATCTTGGTTTTAGTGGTAATAGAGTGGTTTAGATTAGTCTACGTGAAGGAGCTCTTCTAGGAAGGTACTACCATCATACCGATTCTCTCGCCAAGCAACAATGCTGTGCCGAGTTGAAGGACGTAAAACAATTCAGCTTCGTCTCTGGGATAATAACGCAAGCATCTACGGTGCCTCTGGAATTGCAAATGTCCATCCATACGCGTCGATAATCACTGAACCATAGCAGACAGATTCAAGGTCTCAATGTGCCTACTGTTAATTTTACTGTATCATAATCAGCCTATAATGTTCCCACTGCTGAGACACAGGCCTCCTCTCTTCGAGAGGGAGTGGGCTGTAATCTACCAAGCGGGCCCAGTGCGGGTTGGTTGATGTCACACATGTCACATGTCTTCGAATTTTTGTTTCTAGGACATACCGGTTTCTTCACGATGTTTCTCGTCGTTTTGAGTGCAGCGTTTGATAAACCTATTTACTCAAAGTAAACCACCTTCGTGGGTTTCGATCCCAGGCAGGCGCTTTACTTGCCCACGACCTAAATCTCATAAGTCGTCACCTCTGTGCCACCACTGCTCTCGCTGATTTTACTGTATCTAAACAATTTGTAGCTAGTACGGGGGTTTCTTATTATAAAAGTAATTTCGAAGCCTTAATTGAAACCTTAGAGCTTTTATAGTACAAAAAGCTACTTCAAAGAAGGGTGTACTCCGCGTGTACAACGTAACTGTGTTTATTGAGTAATCGATGCAGGACAGCCGGAGCATGTAACAACGTCATCTATAAGAGCGTTGAGCAATCAATAACCTATTAGTTTGCCTTAGTTCGCTCACACAGGCTGCTCCAAATGACGGGCGAATGATCGATTGCGTATTTTAGAACGACACCGTATGTGAAATATTTTACTACCAGCTGACCTTCGTACCGCTTCAGAATCAAAACACAAAATGTACGAGAAAATGAAGCATCTTATTTTTTTCTTTTGTTAAATTTTTCCGTGTTTTAATAGTTATTCTGCTATTCAGGGCGGAGACAAATCTAACAAATCAAAGATCATAAAAATCGGTCCAGCCATTCTTGAGTTATAAATGGTGTAACTAACCCGACTTTGTTTTATACATTTAGGTTTTAAATTTGTTGTTGTGACATCGACTTATTAGATTACCCTTTGCCAGTTTCAAATAAGATTATGTACTGAACTCGTAAGTTAGTTGGCCGTTAGGTTTTCGGTCAAGAAATAAGCCATCGCCTTGCCTCTCGTGGATTTGGTTTGAATTATCATGCATGATGATTCAGCTGCATCCGGCTAGACTGGAAGCCGATCAAGATACTTGAGAAATCTAGGCAGATTGATTGCATAAGGATTGCGACAAATTAACTACTTTGCTTATCATTCTAAAACCGTTTAATTAGTAGCGTGGGATTGTACCAGCGCGGTCACAATTATTTCAAAGCTAAAAAAAAGAAATATATAAAAGGTGTTCTCTCATCAGGCAACACTGTACTGTCATTTCGTTTAAAGGTAGTTATTGTAAACAACCCTATATATGGGAAAACTTCAGTAGGGATGGGTAGGGAGACCTGTCTCGGAGAAGAAGCTTCGTATAATTATGATAGAACTTCACTTAAGGTAAGTTCGTTTAAGAATGATAAGAAAGAAAAAGTATCGATAGAGTTCGTAACCTTCAGAAGAATATGGGTAGTCGAATCTTCTATATAAACTATCAATTGTAACGACTTGATACTATCGAGAATTTTCAATTTACCATATTTAAATATGCGGACAATTTAACTTGGCAGTCAATTGGTTTAACAATTAATTTTAAACTTTACATATCAGTCGATTACTAGACCGTTAGAAAAAAAAAACATCATGTGTTACATAAGATTACCGTTTGTGTTCAACAGAGGCTGGTGGGTATTTCGGTGAGCTGGCTCTCGTCACCCACAAGCCGCGCGCCGCTTCTGCTTACGCCGTCGGACCCACCAGGGTGGCATGTAAGTATTATTATTCTAATATTCATAATAAAATACACTTGACATCGATGATGCCTAGTGGTCACAAGCACGTCTGCCGACTGCCGTCCTAAGCTCTGCAGTTATGGCTTCGCTTTCGAATATCAAGGTCTTGGGTCAAGCTCCCCAAATCGGCTTTTCCATTAGGATAATATCGGAGTTTGTGCCCGGTTATTGGCAATAGGGTCGCCCCTTATTACAAGACATTTAAAACAATCGACACTATGTTAGTTACCATGTGGTAGTCTGAAAAGAGAGAAAAGAAAAGTTTTTATTTGCACTGGCAATAATTAAAACAGTGCAGCCAACCCAACAAAACGAAGACATTGTACAGGTGTTTATGGGCAGGACGGTAAACGTTAGTATTAGCACCTTATTCCTGCGCCTGCCTCATTTGCATGTCGCCGGATGTTAGCCTCTCTGCAGTATTAATCACCATACATTAACTTCGTTTTCCTCTTATTGTAAAGTCCTGTATTGATGGAACAATGCCTAGTACATTATAGACCTGTAATATGCAGCACTATATGTATATGCTACTTGGTATATGGAGCACGAAACAACATGATAGGTATGATTCCATAATCTCTCAATAGCATAACATGAAGCTGTTTGGCTCGCCACATCTGCCTGTGCATTCGAAAATGGCTTTGAATAAAAAACTGCTTTACGGGTTTTTTGATGCAGTTTCACTAGACCCTTTCTCCTCAGGGAATATTTAATACTATAATGCATCGATTATAGCAATCCCAATTTCCTCAGTCAATACAGGGTGTAACAAGACCCTTCACGAAGTCATTTACGCATTTTGTACATCAAGCTAAGTAACTTTGTGCAAAAATAATTGCTGGGAAACTATTATTATATTGTTTTATTTATTTATTTTTTGTGTGAAAATTCGCTGTTTACGGAAGTGTGCAATAAACGTATGCAACGGTACAGGGGTCGTGGAAGTACTTAAGAGCAGGTATCAACCAAAATAGCCTAACTTCAATATGATTTTTCATGAAATTGATGAGACTTAGGTATAAAATAAAAATAACACGAATAACTACATGATATTTCCAAACTTATTGTGGCACAGAAAGACAAAATAGTAAAATTTTCTCTAATAAAAAACATCACGAAGTCACCTCCAATTTTCACGACTTTTCGATTTGTACTTAATATGCTTCTGACTACTAGAATGAAAATTTGATGATTAATTTATTAATATAAAGCGATTTAGACTGTGGAAGCATTTTTTTTTATTACTTTTATTTGTGGTTTTATTACGACGATAAGCTTATAGCACTTACGACGTTCTTAGTTCGTGGAAGAAATCATCTTCCGTCGCACGTTGCGGGAACTTCAAACATATATGTGTTTCACAAATCAGTCGCCCCCGCTCTGTTGAGACGAGAGGACTGCGCTCAAATTTTCGGCTGCGCTGCTATTATTTAATTTACGTAAACAATATTTTCGTAATTTATCACTTTGTAGGAATGACACTGTGAAACAGAAAACATGGAAAAATAATTAAAACCACTCCCGAAACGATTATTAAAAACAATAAAACTTGATAAACTAAACAAATACCGAGGCAAAACTATAAAATAAAAATATTGAAATAATTCAATGTTGATATTTGAAAAGTCAAGATGACATACATTTTATTTGACAGATTTTTGACTGGTATAGTACCACTAGCGCCATTGTTCTGCACTTCGGTTCATTTTCTTGCGGAGAAAATTTGCAACATAGCCAACTAGCGTTCATTTGAAAGTTCGTGCTGGAGATTTTAGACCTTACGGTGATTAACTCAAAATCCAAATTCGTTTTCTTCCACTTTTCTTGACAAACTCCGTATAAGGTTTTAGTAAGTACTATTCCCTAAATCAAGTTGAAACTCGAAATTCAGCGTAAAGGGTATATTATTATTGGAGCATACAAAAGAAATATCGGAAATTAAATACGTAATGAGTTTATTGTGGACAAAAGTACGAAACGGTGTGCTCATGAAATATTTCATACAGATAGTGTTCTCATGACTAGCCTTCTTTTTATGGTGAGGATGAGTAAAGGTTGTGACGGATCAACATGTTTGGGATTGTCGGCTTCGCCGATAAAAGAGTTAAGCTCTGAATGGGTGCTAAGTTCTATAGAGTTGAGAGAAAGTCTAAAGTTCATATTATAACTTGGCAAGTTCTTAAAGCCAAAGTTTCAACAGTTACAAAAGAGGAACCTAATGAACTTTAGACTTTGGAACCCATTTACATAGATGCCATGTTGGTAAATCCGACAAACATGTACTTCTTTTGTACCGAACTTGGCCTCGTTTTCCACAAATGTTTTCGGTGGGGATTTTTTCCTACTCGCACTTCGCGCAGGAAAGGCTTTTATGACACATGCCGTTTGACGTTGCATAATACAGTGCAAAATCCACCATACGAATATCATTTTTTATTTGGGTATCACTGTTGCTAATTTATTGACTTTGCACGATCCTGCAAAGAAAAATCCACAATATACAAATATAATTTTTTTCTTGGTCAACACTGTTTTTCATCAAGATGTGGTGACGTCCAACTTGTAGGTCCTAAACAAAATTTGGTTACATTGGAATTTGAACTTTGTCACATCAACATTGAGTTTCTAGTTCCAAAAAAATACTAAGACATGATTCTTAGATTCTGAATTCAAACTTAGCGTATAGTAAGTATATGCAAAATAAACGGATGTTTTTACTTACTAAAGAATTGCATTGAAAATAAAGGGAATGAACAATGATCATATTTCGATATTGTAATTTGAGAAACCAATACGAGAAAATTAAATAGGGTTGCTCATCACTGCGGTGCGACAAGTTTTCTAAGATTTTTGATAGATATTTTCAATCATCTTTGTCCTTAATATGACCATTACAACGTCGTCATTCTAAAAAGGCTTGATTATATAACTCAAAATAAAAAATCATAAGATAAGCGATGTGATTACATTGGCCTTTATATTGTTAAAAAACAAATTAGTTGAGTTTGTTTTCATCATGATTTATGATTAGGAGTATGTAATATAATACTTTGATGGAAGTGCTTTTGCTTTTTAGGGTTCCGTACCTCAAAAGGAAAAATCGAAAACCTTAGATACAGGATAACTTCGTTGTCCATCCGTCTGTCCCTTTTTCTCAGGAATACGTATCAAGTTGAAATTGATATCAAATACTTAGATCTACGGTTTCTTGGAGCTGTAGAAATATCAAGCCTCAAAGACGCTGACTTAGAAGCTAACATAAATTGCCATTCATGTCGCGTGTTTTGAAATTTAAATCCTTGGGTGTACCTTATACGTTTTAATTATTCCCGTTGACCTAGAATAATGAAAATTGGCAAGAAGCAAGGTCTCACAGCATAAATAGGTACAGGAAAATATCCAAAAATCGTTCATTTGTAATTTCATTCGGAATCGAAAATGTATAGGCATTCAACTCGGTTTGCTCTCTAATATAAGATTTTTTTTTTTACTGTATAGTAAAGTTAGTCCTTCAATCCAGAATTGGAAATTCATAGATAGGCTGTATTACATGTATGTCCGTGAATCTGTTACCAGCATCGGAACAGATTCAGGGACATACAATAATATTGCCCTATCAAGATATCTACTTGCACAGCCTGCTATAATACTTAGGTACATTGAATAGAGCCGTTTCATCTGATTATTTTGCATATACTTATTACAGAAGATGGAAATTCAAACACAAATATATATGATTTATACCGATCTGTTCCCATGAGAACCCCCACCCCCCTCCCCCCTCGATCCCCTGCTAGTTATTCTTCTGTTTTAATCTCTGGCTTACTTGGCCGGGCGAAAAGTTTCTGCTGGCGGGAAGGGATTGTGTTTTGTTTTTGTCGTGTTTGATGAGAGGGGTAGGCAAGGAAGCGCGGGTGAAATTTGATTTTTTTCTGGCTTTATGCCCCCCCCTTAAAGTTAAGACTTGTTACATTTAAGAGTTATTTTCGTAAAAAGACGTCAAAATAAGTTGTAACTTTGACCTTAAATAGCTCCGTAACAGGAAGGTTCCCAGGTATGGTCCAGTACAAAAAAAAAACAATAACGAGAAGAACAAGTGACTCTCGGCTTCGTTAAGGGTATTTTTACACTGCTCGGCTCGCTTAAGGCATTGACTGCCAACGCGGTCACCGGTGACCGCGAACAATAGATTTTCTATTGTGTCTGTTGCCTGGCAGCCAACGTGTTAAAGGATTGTAATTATACTATAAAATATATGGTTACGTTTAAAAAAGGTGTATCCAATAGCGACTACACCTTTTTGCTTTCTTAATTATATATCACAGAGTTTTTTTGTCAGTGACAATCATGCTTATTAGTGTGCTCGTTTGTTTTATTAGTCTACCGGCGACGATATAACGTTACAATAAAAACATCACCTGGCTACGTGCCAATTTTGCCATTACAAAAAGTGCATACATAGATTGTTTGAAATTCTTCCAATGTGACATAACATCACGCCTGTAATCCCTGAATGGTTAGGCAGAATACACCTACATTGCCTATCTCAAGTTATGTTTAAGTTCCATGTGACATAATCACAACGAAAAACTATTAGTACTTTTATTTATTAAATAATTAGTTTTTTTTTAATTAAGTTTATGCAATTATCGGAGACTGTTTTGGTATAAATGTCGCTGTCAACTGGTTAAATTAGCCGTATAGTGTATAGTTTAGATTATTTCTGGACTTGAGAATGAGACCCATCTGAAGGCCATGGAGATCTGTGTCTTGAGATAGTCTTTTGAAGAAAGAACCACACAGATTCGAATGAACCTTTCCAGTCAGTGCGCGTATTTGTCAGTAATTGTTTAGCTCAACTTAAAACTTAAGGCGCTCAACGACACAAACAATACCAAAGAAAGGAGACGTAAGAATAGAGACATAATATTTGACTGATGTTTTCCAGTCCTTGACGTGGAGACGTTCGAGCGTTTGCTGGGGCCGTGCATGGAGATAATGAAGCGCAACATCGACGACTACGAGGAACAGCTGGTGAAGCTGTTCGGCGACAAGAGCAACCTCACCGACGTGCGATGAACGGCCGCGCGCATCCACCAGCGCCCACACTTGTTTCCCTTCCACACACCGTAATCTGTACTCCTCTTCATTTTAAGGCGAAAGCGTCAGGAGTGCCCGCGAAATTCAAATTTTCTTAAGTTTTTTGCAATACGGTCGCGAATCACGTTTTGATCAACGTACAACCTAATACTGACCTGGAAATTGTAAAAAACGTAAGAAAATTTGAATTTCGCTGGATACTTAGCGCGTCCCCCTTAAACGCTTATGTGAGGTTATGCTGATGTAAACTATATCATCGCACATCACTCATCCAAATTATAGTGAAATTTTTAAATATGTCATGTTAACGTTTTAGTTACTTTTTACTATATTAAAACTACTCCTATTGAATGTGATGATTATTATGAACAAATAATAGTTAATTGGGGATTTAAAGTAGTATGTAATCAATCTTTTTATGCCAAAACATGACAATGATATTGTTTTAATGTTAGATAACTTAATTAAGGCTCACTAGGTAGCTCTTACGTATTTATTGAACAGCATAACCTCGTGGAAATCAAGTCAGTTCGTGCTCATAAAGCATACGCTTACTAAATAACTTATTATAATATTTTGTGCTTAACCAACTAAAATGTTTTAGAGGTACAAATACACAAGATTAATTGATTTCATTTGAAGTAGTGCCATGTTGTTTATTTAATTTGAACTTGTAGTAGATAAATAAAAGGGATTACGCGTTGAATGGAAGGTGAAACGATGACTTCATAACGAGCGCTCAATAATATTGCATTGATACAAATATACGCTTATTTTAGATAGAGAAATGCCTTAGTAGCTAAGTAAATATAAGGTACACCGACGAGGTGGCGGCGAGGCGAGCGCGTAGAAAACAAAATGTTGACGAGACATTATGCTCAGTTTATGTGCCATAACTTACGGTGACGTTGACGATCGCACGACTGCACGACGCGCCAACACAGTCTGGTTGTATGAATTAACTGCTTTGAGGTTATTTTAATTGTTCTAGTACAGTTCTGTAGCTTTTTCGCGTGCAATATAATTATTATTTTAATTAAAGCGTGTCATAACAAATTTTGTTTTCTACGAATGTTGTCACCATACGAACATGTCAACAGCTGACGATAACAATAAAAGAATTTATGACTCGAGGGTAAAAGGCATTAGTGTTAAACTTTAACATAAATATGTTAACGTAGTGAGTGGTTACAATGCAATACTATTCGGCACTCGACCACGTCTTATCTTGGGATATTCTCAATCGCTATCGCCATTTCTATTAAATTAAGATATTTCCACTGACACAGGCTTTTCTGAATGATAACAAAATTATAAACCTATTAGGTAAATTATATACTTAGTTGTATTCCTTAATTTTTTGTGATTAGATTAAATCTATCACTTTCTATTTTTATTTATTTTTTAGCTTGGTTAATGGTTTTTCGTCGATATATGTATATGGAGATTGTAATGCGAAGATCAGTTTTATTATATTATGCCAAATTATAAATAATAGTTTACGTACATTTAATTTTAAAACAACAGTTATGAATTTAAAAATGTCTTATGGACATATTCAGACTATGATAAAGAACGGAAAATTCTGTCTTAATGAAATACATATACTTACATAAATATATTTATTATTTATTTAGTTTCGCAGAATATTTTTATTACGATTGTTTCATAGTAATTTTGTTAAGCAAAAGGAATTGTTTATGTTGTCTTTTCATTAATTTAAATCTTCTTTTCTGTTGTAGAGAGTTCCTATTGTTTTGTTTGCTCTTTAACAATTTTACATTATAATAGATCTGAGGTGTTTATCTTTGTAATACTTTTATAGCGAACACAAAGCTCCAATGAACAAATAGTAGGCGCCCATCGTTGTTGTTTTTATATGTCCCTGTAAGAGATCGGTGTATAAATTGTAATGATTCGGTTCAGTGGACACATGTTAGGAAGAGTAGCGTGGCACCGCGCTACAGACGGCAGACGTACGGCGCAGGCGCACTCGGCCGACCCTCAGGTATAACTTTCCAGTATTATTTGAATTAGAACACCCTACCACCTTTATTTGTGAATCCAGCCAAAGTAGGTGAGTGCGTAAATATCATGTGTAGCGCTAAATATTTAAGTATATATTTACTATGTAGTAGTTAGTTTTTGTCATTTCTTATTGTAATTTAAATATTAGTAGATTAGGAAATTTTAATGGAATATAGTCAAATCCTGAGGGGTTGAGGTGTATCGTTTTTGAC
The DNA here is from genome assembly GCA_963669345.1 of Gortyna flavago. NCBI lineage: Eukaryota > Metazoa > Arthropoda > Insecta > Lepidoptera > Noctuidae > Gortyna > Gortyna flavago. Next base: position 6,503,471 of record OY770143.1, on the reverse strand, counting down.
GCCATGTACAAAAGTGTACAAATTGATTTCAGATGCCATAGAAGATTTTATTTTATTGAATGAATATAATATATGTTATTTTATTGTCAAATATAAATGTGCCGCTTTCTAATTTCACTGGTTAACTAAGTGCAGACACGGCTCTGTGTTAGCACATTCATACATGTCCGCTTTCGCTTCGCTGCTTGTTATTCAATAGCATTCGTTATGTATCTAACTACTGGTTTGAGTTTGACGTAGCTAATACATTCCCTGTACTGGTTGACATTGTATTTATTTTATTTCTGAAAATACTATTGTCCGCCCATCGATTTTCTATAGTTTATTCTCACTCGAAGTGCCTATTTCGTACAACAACATGCATCAGGAAACAATTTTCTTAGTACACTCTCTCACTAACAATTATAATATTATTAATCTCGTGTTTTAACTTACTTCAACTGCCTTTTTCTATGTGAAATTGTGAAACGTGTTGTGAGATATGTGTATTTAGTGCATCGGACATTGAACAGTCATGCAGTAGTTCCGGTTTAACATGTGAACCACTCTTTGTAATATATTAACACGACAATGCTCAGAATACTTACCGTTCACGGACGCGTTTATGTCTTGTGAAAAACTTGACAAAATGATAAAACTTGTAACGGTAAGTATTTTGACTGACAATGGACATAATTTTTGAGTATTTAATTGGATGCTGTCGAATCCACTATTTATCCATGAGCACTGGTAAGTTTGGGGAGTGTGATGTTCGGTTGGTTTTCCTATGATGGTGTACATGGTCTGATATTGCTGTGTATAATGTTGTGTTTGTTACATTGTACAGGTGAGGTGCGCCACGTGTCGTCACCACATTATGTCTGTGTGTCCCCATGTAATGAATCCAGTAGTTAATATTATCGTGCAATAATAACTGTCATTTATCTATGTCGTTTACATCAATATCATGTGTTAAATTTTGTCTGTGTGAAATTTATTTATAGAATTTAATAAAAATATAAATAGAATAAGAAATATATATCGCTCTTAATACTGGTGTTAAGAATATTCAACATCGGTAAAGTAGGAAATGCTAATCAAATTACACTTGTATATTTAGTTTTTTTATTTAAAATTTATCGACACGCAACATCCTTAATGTTAAAATAAAAGCACAAATGTCTAGAATGCGTGATCGTGATCGATGGGAGGTTTTCATTCTGTTGTCTTCCATGGGACGCACAGAGGCTGCTTTTCTAACATCCCAACGCATCATTCGGAGCGCTATAATATGCATTCTCTGGCATACTGATGTAAAATTAAAATTGAAATTCAATACGCTTAACCGTAGCGTAATTTTTTATAAATTATACTAGTCATTGGTGTCTAATGTAGATTTGTAACCTGACAGCACGTTGGAATGGAACATACTCCATGTCTTCACTCACAGTAGGTGTAAGTCGTCATCCCTGTTCCATACAAGTGAAAGCATATCAGCGCGGCGGTCGCGCCGCACCTACGATTACTATGCACCACATGTGTACATCCGGTAGCCAGTTGAGAACTAGTACCGCTTTTCCCACGTCATGAGCTTACCCTGTACATTTATAAAAATTATGTATCGTAAAATGTTAGAAAACTGAATTATATTTGTTTGTAGATCTAAGTGTTGTTTATTTTATATCACACTATTTCCCCTTTGTCTCGAATTTTTTAACTTAGTTTTAGAGTAAACATAAAAATACTGAATACAAAAAGTATCACAATACATAATAACTTGGCTAGAATTTTAGTGACTAGTTTTGCGCCTACTGACGAGCGTGTAGGTTATTATTACCTAAACTAGCTGCGCCCCTCGGTTTCACCCGCGTAAGTGTCGATCCTGTGGGAATATCGGGATAAAAAGTAGTCTATAAGTCCTACGAAGATGTATGTCAGATGTTGTAGTGGTTACGGGGTAAGGCGGCGTCCTAACCAAAAGCGTTCGTCGCGTTCAAATGTCACTATTTCGGAAAACCTGAAAGGCGGCTTCTGTCGGCACGACCACACCTGCATAGCTATTCACAAACATACGATTCACTATCGTATCGACAATGACACTTGTTCGATAACCTGATTTCTGAACCGAAGGACCGGCAAAACGCTATTCACAGATCCGTGTGGAAGGTTTTTTTTTAGGTGTGTATACGGGGAACGCTACAAAATGGTAGTAAATAGATATTCGTGGTAGAAAGTTTTAAGTGGTACATAAATGATTTTTATTGAGTATTTCACTAAAGGGCAACTATAGATTATGCATTCAGTAACTATTAACAAATATAAAACAGTAAGCAATGATTTTATTAATAATTAAAATTTACTGATTTCTATTAAACTTGCTTTGTAAACTTCAACTTTCTGTCAAACCTGGAAATCTGGAATAATTATTTTTCTGAATCTTGTTTTGAAGATAATTGAGAACTACACGGAAGACAAGGCGGTATGGTCGAAAGACTATAGCCTGCCCTTTGGGCAAATAAAAAAAAAATAATAATTGAGAAGTGAAGAATTTGTTTCTTTTTTACAGAAAAATGGTTGTATGTATTTTATCGGTATTTAAACAAATTACTATTTTCTCATTTTCATTTTATAAAACGTGGTACCTAATATTGAAAATGCATATTTTCAGAAAAGAGTGTCATTGGAGCAGCGGCAGATGCTCTTTGCATTCATGCAAGGGCATGAGGACTACTGATGTTCAAATCCGCTTTAAACTAAAATCGTGTTATAGACTATAAACTATATTTTTCTAGCGCGTTGTTTTATACGCTATCATTATAACACGTTATTACAAAACTTGGCCGCAGTCTGAACGCGGAGACATTATCATTTTATCTGGCAACACGCTAGTTATCTCGCAACGCGCTGTACACGAAAGAATATAATAATATCTCATGAAGCGTTATAGATCAATGAACTTTCCTTCATACTTTCCAGGCTTAGGACTGTCTGTAATAAAATTGATTAAATTTTATTATAAAAGTTTTATGAGACAATTATTATTTATTATAGGCGTATTTACTAAAACTTATTTACAAATCACTATCCACAGTTTCACTTTCTCACACAGTAACATCCTACCTATTTACAATTATTAAAAACGAACACACAATATTTACAATAGCACGACGAATGTAATGTACGAAACATGAGAATTATTATAAGTATTTACAATTACAGTACTGTAGTACTAATAAGTTGCACAGCAACAAAATTATTATTTAGAAAAAAACGTGCGAGGGCCGTGTTTGTTTACAAAACAACGCGTACGTAATAATAACAGGTACCGCGAGCCAACCGGCCGACAGCCGCCCGAGTTCACACGACTTCGCCCGAGTGCCCCGACGCGCTGTGACGCTGTGAGTGAGACTAGTGAGACTATAAAAGTTATAAACCTATAATGCTATCCCGCTCTAGCCTCGCTGTGTACGTTTAGAATATGAGACGCCTAGTTTGTTGAGACGTTATATTTCTAGCGCGAAGTCAGAGTCCGGACAACAAACGCTAGATGCTATAAATAAATAGCGTGCTATTTTTTGACGCTATACGTTTTATTAACCACCACTAATGAGGACCTTGCCCGGAGCCGTGTTTTCACACTTATTGCTTAGATTATTCTTTTTTAAACAATATTTTGTTATTCGATAACACTTCCGACAGCAAATACCTGTCGGAAGAATTAATGTCTTCATACCGTATATGAACTGTCAAAATTGTACGGTTTCGGATTTGTGAATAGCGATTATAGGATTTCGTCGATAACATTGACATTCGATACGGTACCAAACCGTGTCGTAGCTTTGTGAATAGCTATGCTGGCCCGGTTCCGCGATGATCGTTTTGGTTAGGACGCGGGGTAAGTGCTATCAAGGGACTGAAGGGTCCACAATAACAAGGCTGTCAATGAAAAAGGGCATTTAGAAAAATTATAACACTTTATTAAATAATTTAGGGAAGCATACAAATGGAAACGTTAAAAAAAGATTAAATTAAATTATTTGCAGTATTTATAAACTAAATTAACAAGTTCTCCCTTTTTCAAACCCGTCAAAGCAGCTAAGTCCGGAATTTCCTTATATTTCAATATATCTTTTAATTGAGCTACTGTGTAGTCCTTTACTTTCTGATTATCAAGTCTATTTTTAAGTAATTGTTCATCAATATTATCAACTAGTTTCGCTCTCTTGCTCTCAGGGCCACCTCTTGATGATGCAGCTTTCTTTACAGCACTTGGTCCAAAGGGACCAAACAGTTCCTGAAATAAATCATCTTGGATTCCTTGAAATCTCTTTATGTCTGGCTTTGTGGTATCAATGAATGGTTCAACCTCTTCATCTTCCAGCGCAATCGCTTCTATAGCATTATATTGTGCTTGTAGTTTTGGATTTTCAAACATATCAGGCTTATAATCAAACTGTAAATTATTCAAGATGTCCTTCATAAGAGTTTTATTTGCGCTTGAGATTTCCATATCTTCATCTTCTTCAAATACTGGAATGTCATGAACATTTTCTACGAAAGGTACACAGATGATGTCAAATCCAATTTCCGCATTTAGACCAAGGGGTTTAGAGGTGGGACAAAGAGCTACAATAGCAGGTCTGGCATTCACCCTAGTACACAACACACAAATTGCTACTTTTTTCATCTCTGTACAAGCCTGATGTAACGCCTTAAATGCTACAAAAGAGCCTTCTATTATACTTTCATTTGGAAATAAGAAGAAGCCCCGTTTATAATACCATTTCTCTTTGCACATGACACTGTCCGGTTTAAATCCAAGGAGTTTTAACATTGGTGGCCCAAACGGGTTACTAAGTGTCTTCCTTTCATCAACTGTAAACTCTATTTTTTCTTCACCATAAGTGACATAGTGAATCTCCTCAGATTTCAATAATGGTACAGGCTTTGACTCTTGTTCATCATCTAGCTCATCAACATCCATCTGTTCACCATTCCCCACTTTGACTTTCATTGTTTTATTAACACTGGTAAGAATTGCATTGGTATCGCTATGTAAGTCAACAGTTTTCTGTTGTGTTTGCCCAGAACTCTTTAAAAGGTTGTATACTCCTACCCCAATTGCCATACCCTCACCAATTTCGAAACTTAATTGGGCAACAGCTAGATGGCGATGCGTTTGTTGATGCATCAATTGTTCTATTTCCTTGTGGTCCCAAATCGGTTTTGGTAAAGCTACATCTTCTCCTTTATTTGCTTCAATTAAGAACTTTGTGTAGAATGTATTTATCTCATAATCACTTTTAGAAATATTTAGAAGCTTTATTTCAATATTAGAATCTACTAAGTCAACAACTCTTTTTAGAGCTGGTTTTTCGTCAGATTGTAGTGGAGGTATATCAAAACGAGATAACATGATGACTGTGCGGGTTGAGAGCTGTTTTTTGCAACTTGCAAAGGCTTTATTGCAATACCAGAGGACATCTGACAGAGTCAGCTCTTTTGCTTGCTTTAATGAAGAAATATCAACATTTTGCAGTTTCTTATAATTTTCTAAACTTGGCAATGATAGTGGGAAAACTTCTTCTACACTTTTTATACCAAAAACGGACGTGTTCGATCCTTCAGTACCGTATAAACATACTCCAATGAGTTGAGAACTTGAATTTCGCAAATACTGTCGCATCATTCGACAAGTGGCTATGTAAGCCACTTGAGCAGAGTTCAGTTTCCCGGGGCCGTAGGTGTTGATGCATATTAAAGTGGCGGGAATACCTTTCCATGACGAAAATTCTTCTGTCTCTTCGTCAGAGCTCATTGTGACGTAATTTTTCGCACTTAGCAAGTTTAATTAAAGTTATTGACTTCACAAATTTCACAGGTTTTTATTTAGAAAAACTTTCACATCGGCGATTTTGAATTGATTGTTGGGAAAACTATGACAAAGTTACAACAACACAACTACAAACAAACAAGTAGCGACAAGTTTCAAATAAAATTAATTTTGAAATGACATTGACACCTTGGGCCGCCTTCCGAATTGGCTAATATCGCTCACAGCACTCAAATCGTCTCACATGCGTTCCTTAATGGATATCACGATTATGACAGCTGAGAGTTGTCAACAATTCGGAACACTCGTTAGCGCGCTCACAGTGCTTACTCGGTGTTAAAAAGATATTACAGCAGTATTTCTTCATAAAAACACCACACGTTTCTTCCTTTTCATTGTTTAGGTGGCGACTGTCAGCCAGAAGCACAATTTCGGAAATGCCACGTTATTAAAAAAATAAAAAGATATGATGCAGCTCAAAACAAAACACACACTGACACATCCTCATCCTCACACACACAAACACTGTCATTTTTGACAGCGCTCACGGTGATATTAGTACGAGGCATGGTCGGCGTTATCGCAAGATGGCGCATGCCATGACGTCATCTATGACGATTCACGGGACATCGTTATCGCGCTCACGCCAATTCGGTACGGGTTTAAGCACGCTCAAATCGATTACATCGATTATTTCCTCAATTCGGAACGCGCCCAATTACTGACTGAGACCATGAGACTGACAATGCCTTTCGGTTCAGTGGTTTAAGCCATAGAGTAAAGTAATATGGTTTAAGCGAATTAGGCGTGAAAAGGTAACAAACAAACAATCTTACTTTCGCATTTATATTATTATAAGTTAGGATTAGAAGTTAATTTGTATGTACTTACCGTAAATTATAAAAAATTAAGTAAAACTGCATTCAATCTAAAAATAATTATATATTTATTAAAAAACACTTCGTTTGGCGTTGGGTGGGGCGTTATTCATGTTTTTCTGACTTTAGAAAATGACACTTGCAAGAAAAAAAAATTGTCTATTGATAACCTCTTTTCACTTTTGGCGTCCTGAATCTATCAAAACAAACAATCCAAAAATTGTGTTTTATCCTTCTGGACTATGAAAGACGTAATTGACGTGATGGCTTTACAGAGCAGTAGACGTGAGAGAAGGCTACCTGACTATCGTAGTGCTCCGAGCCACAGTTTAGCGACAAATTTCATATTTGAGTGCGGTATAAAACTTGGTTTGCAACCAGCGACGGTCGCTACAGCTGCTGTATTTTATCATAAATTCTTCAAGGAAGCTGATAAAAATGATTACGATTGCTACGTAATATGTACTGCTTGTTTATGTGCAGCGGGGAAGTCGCGAGATGAACCTGTAAGACTGAGAGATGCTGTGAACGTAGCACACAATTCTATCAATCGTGGTGCGGGACCTTTGGAGTTGGGCGATGAGTACTGGTCGTGGCGTGGTGCGGTCGCCCAGGCAGAGTTGCTGGTACTGCGGCTGCTTGGCTTCAACTTGGATACGCCATCTCCGCACAGATATTTGCTGCACTACTTGCGCTCTCTTCAGGAATGGTTCCCTCCGTCACAGTGGCGCTCTGCCCCCGTTGCTCGCATTGCAATGGCTTTTCTGCAAGATTTTCATCACTCCCCAGCCATATTGGACTACAGAGCTCCGCATGTTGCTGTAGCGTGTCTGACTCTCGCACTGCATGTCTTGGGAGTGTCAGTGCCATTAGCTTCTACGTTAGATGATGATGCTGCATGGTATTCGGTAAGTGTTTAATTTTAATGCAAAAAAAAATGTCTAAAATTGAAGGTTTACTATAAAATATTATAATAAAAGCAGTGATTAGGCTAAAAGTTTATCTACAGTGCGCTGTTATAGTAGCGACATTAATTAATACATTAAGTACATGAAATTAAATTTTATCTAATAAAATGTGTTTCAGGTATTTACCAAAGACTTGCAGAAGGAGAAAAATTGGGAAATAATGGAGAAGATTATGCAAGTTTACAGCAGGGAGCCTGAACCCATATAGAAATAAGATATTCTGTTAATATCAAGTGCTAATAATTAAAGATACTTTGGAGTGTGAAATTCTTGTTTCAATTAGATAATATATAGGTATTCCTAAGTCCCATGATACAGCAACCACCTAGTTTAAGGTTGATCACAGTCATCACCACTGCTCTGAAAACGGTTAAGGGGGCGCCGACCACCTAGTGGCGCCCTCGTCGTTTATTTGGTTATTTCTTTCATTTTAGAATGAAAATTCAGAAAATAAGCACGTTAAGTTGTGCTTTACAAGATTATACGTTTATATTATTGCAAACGGTAGTTTTATTATAAATTTTCCGTTTTTATGATTATAATACAACTAAACAATGTAAAACTACCGTTTATAATAATATTAACGTATAATCTTGTGGAGCACAAATTATCGTGCTTATTTTCTGCATTTTCATTCCAAAATTATAGAATAGAAATAACCAAATAAACGATGAGGGCGCCACTGCGCTGTCGGCGTTTGGTCGACGCTAGCCGGACCCTGTATTATACACTTGTTGAGTGTCGATAGAGATATACCGGGTTTTCATCCTCTTTTAACTATCCTAACTAATATTATAAATTCGAAAGTAAGTTTGTTTGTTTGTTTGTTACACTTTCACGCTAAAACGGCTGAACGGATTTGGATGAAATTTGGCACATGGATAGACCATGACCTGGAGAACGACATAGGCTACTTACCATCCTGGATGGCAGAGGAAGTCGCGATGGCAGAGGAAGTCGCGGGCAACAACCAGTATAAAATAAGTAAAACTGCATTTAAATATTTTTGAAAAGTCGCTGGCCTAAACTGCCAACTGAAATGCGAAAAAAAACATGGTGTATTTTTACCATTCGAAAAGGAATCCCTAAGGGTCTCTCAAATAAACGTTGTATCGTATCATGTGTTACTATAATTATATTTAGGTCTGATTCAAGCGCCTCTAAGATGATTGGAATCTGGATTTATGCTCGGTTGGTGGCAGATACCTAATGTAGATACACCTCGAATCTGCTTTCAGGGACGTAGCTTTTCCATGGGGGTACTTAATATTACATAATTAGAGTACAGTAGAGCGACCGAAGCGAGCTTGAACATTTCGCATGCTTACCTAATTATTAATGGAACAGTGACCCATTAGTAGATAGGTCAGAATTATTTCCGGATTTTTTTTACTCAGATCTCATCAATCGTTAATCATACGTTCAAAATTCAAGCATTCATAATTAAGTACGATAAGTCCTCATAGCGAGATCTTTGCGCTTTCCCAAAAATCGTCTGTCAGTATTCCATTAAGCATGCGATAATTGCTTTGTCGACAGAAGAAAAACTCAAGAATCAAGAGACTGTTTAGCATGCAAGAGCGAGCGGAGCGAGCCTGAAAATGTTAGCATCCTACCTTGACTAGGTTCTGTTTGCTTTGACCATTATGCATTAGAAAGAGAACTTTGTCGAGATATGACGAAAAGCTCAATCTCGTTTAACAGCAGAAAAGGCTTCAGTACCGTAGAGCACTGCATCCATACTGTTCGGAAAATTGTACCTACAGAAGACCGAGGTCACCGAGGGCGAGGAGTGCAAGGAACCGCTGTGTAATTTTATTGTGTAAGTATGGCATTTGTGAACTAACAGAAAGCCTTTGAAATATGAGTTCTCTATCTGGCATCTCTGCAACGATGTCGGATTGACTGGCGCTACATCGAAGTGATGTTTCTATGACGCTGCCACAATGACTCTCCAGATCCAGGATCAAAAAACCAGAGCCCCATCCAACTGCACAGGAGGGTGAGACAGCCAGGGGGAATATCCCCGAAACTGATACCAATGCATTGGAGGATCATTTCAAGACGCAGGATTGGACTGGACAGGGTTAACAACGTGAACGGGGATTACATCTCAGACCTTCGCTTTGTCAATGACATCGTCTTAATGACAGGGACGCAGGAACAGTGAGACCTGATGCTGCACAATCTGAATGGAGCTTCTAGGCGGGTTGGCGTCGGCATGAATTTGAACAAGATGAAAGTCATGTATAACGCACACGCCGAGTCCAATCTACATCGAAAGGTCGCTTATCAAAGTTGTGAAATAGTAGGTATATCTACCTAGGGAAAGTCATGCAGCTCGGTAGACACAACTTTGAGAAAGAAGCCGACATAAGGATCCAGTTGGGTTGGGCAGTGTTTGGGCATTTTCGTCAAGTCATCTCGTCACCTATCCCGCAATATTTGAAGACTAAGGTCTTCAACCAGTGCGTCCTAGCCGTTATGACATACCTACGGTGCTGAAACGTGGACACGAACAGTTGGGCTGGTTCAAAAATTCATTGTCGCTCAGTGCGTTATGGCGCGGGCTAAATTGGGAGTTTACATCCCCCCGAAGTGTCACACCTATCAACACCTTAACGAAAGACCTCTAATTGACCTTGACCATGATCTTTGTTAAAAAATAGTAGACTTTTAGAAAAAATAAAGTCTTTCTGATTTCAGAAATGGTAAACAAAAACTACCTACAGATTTATAAAAAAAGAGTATTAAAGTACCTACGGAGTATGTAGAGTATAGGTATTTAATTTTGAAATTTGTTTGCATACCTAGACAAATTGAATTAAAAGGCAGCCGACACCGATAATGAAATTATCAGAAATAAAGTGGGCGATCGATTCTGATTTCTCACACTTTAGAAGCCCCGGTCAACCCTCGACTCCCCTACCTTCGGCCTTGACATTAAGCACGTTCCCCGATATTTCTATTGCATTGTAATCAAACTTTAAATTGTAGAAACGGTACTAACCCGAAACGGCGGGAGTTCCAGGCTCTGCATTCAGCCAGTCACCGATGAATTTCAAGGATTCCTTGTTCAACCACAATAAGATAACTTGTTTAATACCGGGCAAGGCGAGTAAGGAGTATGTAAAGGGATTTAAATAAAACAAACATTTATTTGAACATAAAAATTAGAATATAATCATTTTCAGTAATTATTTAAAATTATACACTTAAAGTACATTTATAGTAAATTCAATAAAAAATACCAGTGCAGACGAGATACAAATAAGAGAAAATATTGTTTATTACATCGTTGGTTAAATACATCGCTTTCAGTAAATGCAATACAAAACATAAGTCGGAAAAAAATTAAATCAAAGTTGAATGTCACTCGATATAGAAAAATAAAGATAAGATTGAATCACATTCAAAAATTACCCACTAGTGACTAAAAATTTTACTTTCTTAAACGTTTGTTCAATAATCGGGATCGCTCGGCGCCACATTGGCACAGCGGCAGGGCCTGGAGCACTCGGGTACCGACTGTGCGACCTACACCTGCCTCTGCCATGCAAGCACACAACCTCGCGCCCCGAGCGATCCCTCGCACGCGCTAGAAATAAATGTTTACATGTTCATCAATTCTAAATAAGATATTTTCAACATTGTACTCTGATCAGTACCGATACGACTATATTCGACGCTGGGGCCGCGCCGACGGCGATACGTGCGCCGCGCCTCCGCCCTTACCGCGAATCCCAGACATAATTTAGTTATCGAAGAACATACAGTAGGTATAAATAGTGAGGTTAGTATTAACTTTGGCAAATATGAATGAAGCATGGTGATATTGTTTTAGATGGACAACATCTCGACAATACTCAGCGTTAATATTAAAAATTATACTGAACGTCGCTCATTTCGCTATTATCAACAGTAAAATGTCGATACAGGTAGTCTTCGAATTATCTCATGCCACATCACAATAGAATAAGACATATGCCTCAAACCCGATCACTAAACGCTACTCCCTTAAAAAAACTTTGCAATAACTTCCCCCAGTTGTGGATCTAATAAAGCGCGAGAATATTTGAGCCGCAACAATTCAGTCTTCAAATAAGAAGCTAGCGCACATACCACGTGCCGTGCGTCCGGCATGCGGCCGTCCGGCTGCCGGCTGCCGGCTCTGCGGCCGTCGCTTGAGCTGAGAGTCTTTGTGCGCACGTTTTGTGTCCCAGACAAATATGTTACATGTGGCTTGTGCGATTCGTTCACTGTCTCAAATCTTATAAACTAAATGTGATTCGAGCGAATAAACAATGCGGCAGTGTACAAAATTTACATCACATTCACTCGAAATATAAGCATACAAGTTAAATGTTCTGCGGCGGAGGAACACATTGAAATGCAAAACTGTCGACATGGACTAGATGTCGTGCGACACCAGTCGCCGACTCGCGACTGTGGCGGAGCGGGCTGGCGGCCGTCTCTAGGGACGCTTCAAGCTGACGATGGCACAGTCGATTGCTTCGCACACACACACTGCTCGCCACGCCACACCACACCAACACTAATGTACGAACCCATCGTATTTATGTATGGGGCCTTCATTCTGAAGACGTCGAATGATTATATCCACATCGTTCACTCATTAAAAAAACCTTTAAATGTAATGTGAAGCTTACTTAAATGTAGGTTGAATGTAGAACTGCGCTAATATTATTTTTTATTAGTTTTACGTACACATATTGTTACATAACAGTAAAAAACCTACCTAGCAACAAGCGAGCGACGAACGCTCGTGCCGCGGGCCACTACCATACGTTCACGATCCGGAGATCAACACATTTTATTAATCTAACAATCTATTTATCAATTTTAAAGGAAAGTTAATGCGAGCATTATTCTATAATTAAGTTGTCACTCATGTTTTGATAGTATTTTAGATATTGAGATGGTGTGGAACAGTGAATATTAACAATATCTTTGGTCTTCAGCAAGCTCGCACAGAAGCCGCGCGTCTGGCGACGGCGGAGTGGTGAATGGCCCGCGCGGTCACAGTGTAGGCGTACATTTTCATTTAATCACTTTTTACATACTCATAAACGTAAAATGAAAATAAATCACCTAACTATGACAATAGTAAAGGTTACTGTCTAATTGCATTATTATTTAATGTTTATTGATACAGTTACTGTCCTAATGCTTAAAAGTAAGATTTTTATTTTTATTATTAATAATAAATTATGTTATATAGTATATATAGTTGGATTACGCCATAACGCGAGTGTATAAGTTTATATACTCACATATCTTACGCGAACGATCGTCCGCGGACTACGCGCGAGGGGCGTGCTGCGCTACTCACGCCGACCTCGCCAACGTACTCTAGCTGTAATACACGTACATAACTGCTTAGGTATTATATCAAATGACCACACCTCACTTCCTTACCATTACAGAGTCCACCCACTTCACAAAATAATGACGAAGATTAACATGATCATAAACATTGGTTAATTACCTTTAAATATAAAATTAAACATGACAAGTTTACATATACCACGTTTAATACAAGTACTCTAGATAAAATAAATACCTAACATGATTTCAATAATTGAATACAAGAATAGATCTTAAATGGCTACACCTTAGGGATAACTGTAAAATGATATAGAAAAATATGAACACAAAAAAATATTCAGAATTGTATATATGGCGTAACAAATTAATGCTCTTACTGGAATAAATAATTTGTGCGTAATACGATGCTTAACTTAAAATAATAACATTGGATGACGGACTTAGCTTAAAGTATGATCGTAGGTACGTAACATAAACGACGTCGTCTTATTCCATAGAGCGTTTACAGTTGTGCATTCAAAAGTTTATAAAAAATAATTTCTCATTATAAGTGATATAATACTTAATAATGGAATGATGTTTTGTAATCAGTTTAAGTAGGCCTGTGAACGTATTCATGCATCTCACTACCGTGTTTAATTCAATACTAAATATTGGTTCCTTTCTGTGTTTGGTCCGTAAGAGAGTGAGTATATAAGCACATATTGTTACCGGTGCTCCGCTCGGACGGCGCGCGACTAGACCGACAACATCCACTTGTGCCAACGAAACACTATACCAAATGCCTAGCACCAAAATTTAGAATTGAACACTAGATCACTAATTCACATTAATCGAAAACGATCCCAGCGCGCGCGCCGGACCGGTCGCCGAAACAAGAACCAAACTACGGTTTTATATTACAGGGGAAATGAAACGCTACCTGTTGTCGGACCTAGTCGCACACTGTCGGTGGGAGCACTTGAAAATTATACACATTGCCCCAAGCCATGTGACACATGATATCTGCACATCGGCGGTATATCCAGTAAGCTTACTTTCCATAAAAATATATAGGTAATACGCGTAGCTGCGGCGTGAGCGGCCCGCGAAGCTCGCGCCCCGCACCGACGTAATTGATATGCACAGACTTACAGAGATATCAACACATGTGTCGCGCTGTAATGCGAGGCAGTGAGCGTCGCGGGAGTGAGGAACAACATCTCGAAATACGACCACAAAACTGTACCCGGCGCTGAACATCGAACAGAGCAATGCCATGTCATGAGAGTGTCGGCAACAGTGTGTGAGTGTTGCGTGGTGTTTTGTGCTCGTATTCGCAGTGGGGTGGGCTGGCTCGTTCCTCGGCTCTAGTAGAGGCCGCAGCCGCGCAGGTTGTTGGCGATGATGACGTCGGTGACGGCGTCGAACACGAACTGGATGTTGTTGGTGTCGGTGGCGCACGTCATGTGGCAGTAGATCTCCTTGGTGGTCGACTTGTTCTTCGCCTCGAACTGGGCCTGGATGTACGCAGCCGCCTCGCCGTACTCTTGCGCGCCTGCACACGGAAACAGTCAGCTCTTATTAAATGATCACACACTAGTATGAGTTTAGACAGCTCTAGAGTAGAGGAAGACCAAAGAAACGATGGATGGACTGTGTGAAAGATGTGTTGGCGAGAAAGTGGGTGACTACTGAGATGACTACCTACTATTAGAGAAGTATAGAAGAAGACATCAGCCAGACTCAAATAAATTGGGATAAGGGCAAGAGAATGACACGAGATACAAATAAGTGTTGGGACATTGTATGTAAATATAATTTTGTCACGATTATTAAGATTTCTAATGTCAAATATTGTTAAAAATCTGTTGACCTGCTAGTAGCACATTGTTAGAGCTCCTGCCGACTGTGACACAGGATTATCTTAGTACAGGCATCAAACATCACCTTCACCTTCATTATTTATTGTAGGTTAATTTTGCATTTTACCAATTTTGATTCTGAATAAAGATTATTTTATTATTGCAACCCGATTCAAGACTTTTGGAACCCTTACACAATGGCTTATGGCAATTCAAGTCATCTCCATTGAATGTCTTCGCGTCTTGTCACAGCATTTCAGCTCTGTTCTTTGAGAAGGTATAACACTACATGTCTGATGACGTGATAACTCACCCGTATATTCAGGAAAGCATATAGTGAGCGGCGACTTGCGTATCTTCTCCTCGAACAAATCCTTCTTGTTGAGGAATAGGATGATGCTGGTGTCCGTGAACCATTTGTTGTTGCAGATCGAGTCGAACAGCTTTAGACTCTCCTGCATACGGTTCTGGAAATTACAATAACATATTATTTAGAGAGGTTTCGAAGAGGACGGTATTTGGTTAAATTTCTTATGAAAGACTGAATGGAATAAATAATAATAAATAGTAAAAGACCCACAGTTGCAACGGGCCGCAGCGCAACGCATTTTCATACAAAAAGTGCGGTGCGAACGGTGAGTGCCTTTAGTGTACGTTGTTTTATAGAAAACTAGCTTCTGTCCGCAGCTTCGCCCGCATGTCACGAATGTCGGAAATTATCCCATGGGAACGTGCTACCGGGACAAGAGTGGCCTATTTCCTTCCCCAGGATGCTATCTATCTTCTTGCCAAATTTTATCGACATCCGTTCAGTGGTTTAGGCGTGAAAGACAGGTTACTTTCCTTTTTATAATATTAGTATATGGATGTACGAAAGTGATGAAGGAGGATTTTTGCAATGCGTTGCGTTCTGGTGCGGTTACGTGTATGATGATGACGACCGTTTGAACTGTCTGATCGAATGATAAGCCGGAATAAAAACCCGGAAGAGTGTGCCTGTCCGAGGTATAACATTCCAAAAAGGTTCTGGACCCTATTGGATGTTTATGGCATGCACGCATTTGAGGTACATATGAACGACTAGCACACCGCGGACAGTTACTACCATAATATTGCTGAATTCTACCGCGACATCAGCTGTTCTTGTGTACCTCGCGCTAGACAAAAAGAAGCTAATGTCAGTTAGGGTTTTCCCTAACTGACATTAGCTTCTTTCGACAAATACCTTTTAAAAACCAATCACATACCGTAACATCACGCCTTCAAGGGGTCGTTAAAGATGTGAGACAGTTATTGTTACAAAAACCCTTATACGTACAGTGTAAGCGTACGTGTATGAATTATTGTTTTCCGATGTCTCCGAAACATGGTATAATGGGTATATAGTTCCTTAAATTGTACTGTTCCTAATTTGTTTACCTATTTTTTAGTCAATTATACTAACATAATTTAAGTAATATTAATAAAATTATGCATAATATGCCTGAATTAAAGATTAATTAATAATAATTACCGTTGTCTCATCCTCGTGCAACACTTGGTCGTATTCCGACATGGCCACACAGAATATGATCGCGGTAACATCCTCGAAGCAATGGATCCATTTCTTTCTCTCGGACCGCTGTCCACCCACGTCGAACAATCTGGAAATGTTCATGGTTTATGTGAATTTGTAGAAATACATTATTAAGGTTCATTTTGTGATGATTTCAAAAAAAAATCAAAATCAAAATATTTTATTTCACATAAACCTACATGGGCACTTATGAAACGTCAGAAGCTAGGTGCACGGTTCCAATTGGTCGTTTCCTATGGAGAAGAACCGGCAAGAAACTCCACGGTTACTCTTTTAAAAATATTTGCGTTTTTACAATGTTTTCAAGTTACAATAGCTATGGGAGGACTGCATAGGCCTGTCAACAAGTACCAGGTACTTGATAATATAAAAAACCATATACAGATCTAAAGTCTAAAAGGCCTACAAAGTCCTCACATTTACAAAATTAGAATCCATGAAAAGGATAAAGTAAATTATAAAATTTATAAAAACCTACTAAAACCAAGTGATATGATTGACATTACAACCACTAATAAAGTGGTGAAAAATTAGAAATGTCTATACAATGTCAAATAATAAAATTTTATGTCAAAGAAGTATATAAAAAAATAAACATCTTGATTTGAGAGCAATTAATAGACATTTAAGCAGTTATGCCGTTAATGAGATGCCAGGGAAGCCACATGTGCAGAAGGAATTATTGCCAGACTACCTTGTCTTCAACGTAGTCTTTAATCTTATAATATGCTTTTTTGATAAGGACACGTTTGATGAGGGTTTTGAACTTTCCATCGCTAAGTTCTGTAACCGGCTTTGGCAGCTTGTTATAAAAACGGATGCTGTTTACAAGAAATGACTTGCTAGTTTTAGTTAATCTAAATTTAGGTATCACAATTTCATGTTTACTACGTGTATTTATATTATGGAAATCGCTTCTTGTTTTGAAAAGTCCTAAGTTTTTGCGAACATACAAAATACTTTCTAAAATATAAAGAGAAGGCAGAGTTAGTATATCGATTTCTTTGAATTTGTTTCTAAGAGACTCGCGAGGACCCATTTTATAGATTACCCATTTTTCTACCGACACTGGTCAAAAGGGCATAGATTTTTAGAAAGTTACGCTACACTTCTACAAGGTTTTTTTTTGCGCCCGATTGACGTTGACGGGAGGGCGCTGTTGACAAACATTTGTGAAATGTATGTTTGATCTTAGCGTGTAGATGGCACACTAAATGGACTCGGCTCAGAATTCAGCTACCTGTTTAGCGCCTACACTAGCGTCCATCAGTTCCTGTAACGTGCAGCTGACAGGACACGTAGGACATGATATTAAGCATCACATCGTTTGTGGAACAGCACCAAATTTACACACGTATCGCGCA
The DNA here is from genome assembly GCA_963669345.1 of Gortyna flavago. Lineage (NCBI taxonomy): Eukaryota > Metazoa > Arthropoda > Insecta > Lepidoptera > Noctuidae > Gortyna > Gortyna flavago. Next base: position 6,485,680 of record OY770143.1, on the reverse strand, counting down.
ATGTATTGAAAAACAAGATGGCAGCGTTATTTCCGATTTTGGGCACGCGCCAAAAGAACCTTGTAGCGCTTTATATGTAAATGCTTGTGTTTAGAATAGAGCAGTGTTGGTACAGTGGTAACGGCCGCGACTTACGAATTGTAGGTAGGTAGGTTCGAACCCAGTCAGGCGCTTTACTTTGTGTAAATTATTTAATCACCACTGCTTTCAAAACGGTGAAGGAAAACATCGTGAGGAAACCGACATGTCCTAGCAACAAAAATTCGAAGACATGTGACATCTACCAACCCGCACTGGGCCCGCGTGGTAGATTATGGCCCACTCCCTCTCACTGACAGGAGGCCTATGTCCCAGCATTGGGAATAATATATAGGCTGATTATGCTACAATGAAGTTAGTATTTGATAATTACATTGATGTAACACACGCAGTCCAGTTGTGGACAGTATTTTATTGAAGAGCAACAAAATAATCAATATTCGTGTTCTTGATAGTGTTAAGGCTGCCGTTTCTTTCTACAGCTTAAAACCAAATTGTATAAGCTAGTCTACCACAGTTTACCTCTAAGCCTGAAGTCTCAACAGTCTTTACAGACATCAGGCTTTTAAGATCTTGGCCCAGTGCAGTGATGATTGTGGTCGAATGATCCGTCATCAAGTTGAATACTCACTTGAAATTAAGGTTTTTGAAGGAGAAGTGCACTTCGACAATGCCAGTGGTTTTGACTCTAGTCCTTAAAATATCTTGTTCGGTGGGTTGGTAATCTCTCGCACCTAACCGGTCCAAGTCGTCAAGGAAACTGGAATAAAGAAAACATACTAGTTAGAAAGTTAAAATCATCATAAAAACGTAAAATCACAAATCATTATTGAGAATAACATCTAATTTACATCAAATTCTTATTCAACCATTAGTTGTAGACTCGTCAAAAAGCCGACTGAAGTACAATTTCTATTTTCGTAATGCCATTCACTATACAGGATCAATAAATCAAGTCCGCGGGACCGAAGCCACGGAAAATCAAGTTTGTAGTAGGTATAATGTAAAACATGAATATTAAAAAACTACGTAACTATGATTGCTTGAATTCGACAATTAGAGTACAACGCCTTCGGTCCCTTTTTTATTGCATTTTAGTGAAAAAACATCGTTTAACGCTGTATAAAAGCAATCACTATCGCTACATATTTCATGTTAATCGAACATATCAAGTTTGTCGTGTAATCGATTAAAGTAAACCTGCAATCAGTACCTGCAATCAGTGGGTTCGAAATAAAACAGTTTACTTATTTACAAACAATGAAATTGTTTATGGTAGGATATCAAATTTAAACTAGAGGGTTCGTTAGGGGCTTTGACGACAAGGTAATTTTGGATTTTACCCTTGATTTTATTTCAATAGCGAGCTAATTTTCCAAGCGGGTTAAGAAAATCTAAAGTTTGTGGTATTTACAAGTAATTTATACTGAATATGTGCCTTCATTTTCCCTGATTATTGCTTCGGTTCGGACTGGTAAGCTTCCTGGGCTAGTGGAACGCTTATTAGAATCAAATCTAGTTCATTGCACCTGTGAATACCCCTGAGTTTGTATTATGTGAGAGTGAGAAGTGACGTCGCCTATTTCGCAAACAAGTTTCAATATTATGGTTATCAGAGGAAGAGATTTAAATTTTTTTTAAAAACAAATAAGGGTTTCCGAAGAATAAATTAACCATTGCAAATAAATTTTAACAAAATTAATCAAAAACGCATAATAAGTTGTCATAAATTTACCAATACCTACATGTCACATTAGCATAATTATTCGCAACTAATATATTAAAATATTGTTCTGTTCATGTGATACGTGGTAGCCATCACGCATTCAACTTTTGTTGTATCGTCCGCTTGCCGCACTCTTTCGTGAAGACAATTAAATATTTGTATACACTTTTGGCAAGTATTAAATTCATTGTTATGTACCGATTGCAATCCGTTTAGAATTCGTATTGAATGATGTCAATAAGTGTGTAATTCTGTTCGAAACATTTGTTTGTATTATATTACAGGACAATACAAGTCAACTCATTAATAGTGATGCCAAGAATGCACAAAAACGGACTGGAAAAAGGATGCTGTTCAGTCACTAACCGGAATGAATCAATGTAGACAACGATTTTGGAAAAACCCATTAGGGGGGTATAACAATCCTATGAACGCCAGTTTCTGGAAAGTTTGCTAAATGAAAATCTGCAGTCAAATAAGCTATAAATTGGCTGGCCCAATAGCAACAATAAATTGTATCAGCTGACATACGGACAGAGTAGCTATGTAATTATTAAGAGACGGAAAATTAAATGATTATTAAGCGAAATGTGCACGTTAATTCCAAGTAACAATACGTTTCGCGTTCATAATTAGATAGGAAGCATTAAGTTCAATAAACAGTGCTAAGTTTTATTGATTATTCCGCAAGCTATATCAGCAGACATCCGGCCGGCCACTAGTTGCAGTCGCCACGCTATACGACGCCGGGCGACGCCGCCGCATACATATTAACGAGCTGCGAACCGTAGACAACACGCTATACTTCTACATTGCCAGCACATAAGTAATCTTCATACTGACACTCCCCAAAACAAACAATTATAAGTAAACATATTTATAGAACATGTTTTCAAATAAACCTTGAACAAAGATCATGATCGTCTTTGCCTTGAAGAGAAAGGTGTACACAATTAGTAGCTTATTTCAAACATGTGTTTTAGTTAGTCCTAAACTAAGTCCCAAATGGTATAACATTCGATAGAACTCTTATACAATGACGTCACAGTATCCAACCTTCATTTTCCACAGCTGGCACACGTGCAACTGTATACTACAGAGCGTCGGCTCCTCTCGTAAATCGTCACATAGACTGTTCCATTGAGTAAAATGCTATAATGGCATCGCTTGTCGAGCGGATTTAATCCTATTTGTACAGGGCGAAGGCTACTCTATTTCATTGTCAAGCTTACGGACGTATTTAGTACAAGGATCCGCCCACAATGACCGCTGCATTGTAGTTCCGAGAAGTTTTACGAGAACGAGACAAGAACATTTTTATGTTGACCAATTATACAGAAGGGCGTAAAAAGATGTGGTCGCAGAATTGTCCTTGTAGGTACAATTCCACCATCTTGGTAGAGCTTTATAGCTCAGAAGCCACCATTCAGGCACCGTTAAATTAAGAAACTGAAACTGTTGACTTGTTCAAGAAGTGGTCAATGTCACAGTATCACGAGATGGTAAATCATGAGTGAGTCAGTCAGTGACGCCATCAAGCGGTTGACTGTACCGAGAAACGTGACTTTGAACTTCTTCGATCTCGACTAAGATGAACTATAAAACAACGCTAGTTTTCGGCCAGATTGCTTAAGATAAGATTCCAATCTGGTGAATTATTTGATGAAAAAAACATTTTTCCAAAAAAGAAAAAAAAACCCTGCAAAGTGAAAAATAACAAATTTCAGAAGTCGGTGTCGTTGTTTCCGCATTTACGTTTTTTGACACAGACTTCCGAAATTAAACTTATTTTTCACTTTGTAGTGTTTTTTTTTTTTATTTCGGTTGTTTTTTTTTTTTTAATTGAAACTGGGTAATTAGTACGTGGAAAAAAATTTTATTATTGAAGCGAATTCAAAAACTACCCAAGCAAAGTTCATAAAATGTATACGGGACTACCTCTGAGGCATACCTTATCCATTAAAAAAATGAGAGAATTTTGCAAATCCGTCTATATGTATATGACGGAGTTGTGCCAGAACATACATAAAAAAGTGGTATACTGAACACATCTGCGTACCCCTTTAGAGAGTACAGGCGTGATGTTATGTTGTGTGATTGTGTCAAACAATGCATACATATGCGATAGCAGCAATCCCGGTTGATTTGCTGGCATTTATTGAAGAGTTCCGTTGTCTGTCTCCTAAACTCATCATCACATATTTACGAAATTTAAATGGGACCATTTCGGAATAAACCTCATTCGAACAAAAAAAATATTTTGCAAATCCGTCTATATATGACGGAGTTATGCCCGAACATATATTGAGAACCTCATATCGTACTCAAATCATCATCATTGGTCGGTGAATAATATCGTGGGGAAATCTTGACTTGCAGCGAGGCAGGTGATTAATGCTAGTTTCTTCTTAAAAGTAACTTTTGCATTGCAATAGGACAAAGCTAGGCGCTAAACCAGAATCAACGTTCAGCATTTTATTGGTTGACGTTTTTAGACCAGGAATGCATCGGCACCCATAATTCTGTGATTAGAAACGCTACTGTTAAAGCATTTCATTGAATACAGAACAAAGTCAACTTTTCATTATTCAGTGTATGAAGGTTTATTAAAATTAACATTTCAAATAGGTCAAAGTATCTTAATTGCAAGTGGGCATGTATCGGCGCCGTAGTTACCGTTCGTGTGAAAGGCCAACTTTGACACGACACACCGGTAACTCCCAACCTAAATGAAAAACTACGTTGGCGAAACACGCAACCTTTTGGTTTAGTGAAAAACTTTGCTATTTTATCCATTCGCCTTGTAATTATGGCGCTTGTATTTGTTTAAACGACAATTTGCGCAGAGCATGGAAAAATCTAAGCTAAGGACAGCGATTGTACTATTTCGTTTTGTAGATTGTGATTTTTAAGTTTGGGACATAAGGATTTATAAATACAATGTAGGTATTATTCAATTAGAACAGCCGATTGAGGCATTCGGTACAGCGGAAAAATTTATAGGAGAGCAAGGCCAGGCAAGGCAAGAATGGAGGACAGACATGCTTAGATATGTCATAGAGATGACATGTAAGCAATAACAATTTATCAGAAATATTATAAATACACTAATAAAATCTGGGGCTCTCCAAAGTAGTTTTTCAAACGTCAAACAGTAGTTGACTGTATCCGATATGATTTATGCAAACGACAATTTGTTGGGTCTATGTCATGATTGGTGTCAGAAACAACTGCAATTCAAGGCCAATGTGTATAGATCGCAGATCTGACACCGTTGGCCCGATGCCAGATTGCCTAGAACAGCCGAACTCAGACAAGTTAGCGACGTATAAGCAAAGGCTGAGACTGAGCTAAGCTATCATCCCGATTCTAACATCAATATGTTCGTAGAAGGAAATAAGTTTACTGTTGACAATTTTGCGTTTAAGTAATAACTTAGCCCTGCAAATTCCAAACATCGTATGGTTGATTATCGGCGTTTTGTAAGTTGCGTTAATAGATACGCCAAAAGATAAAACACACGTATTGACACATATGTAATGTTTTCATCTCATTACACGCTCAGTAAGTTGTTCAAATGTGCTATGGGAACAAGAAGTAGGTTATTATGTTCCAATGTCAGTGGAATTCTTGGTGTCTTTGGACGGGTGCCAACAGAAAGGACATCTACAATCCTTACTTAACTACCAGAGGGAAACTGTCTGATATTTCGCTGATACGGAATATCTTTGTTTCGCACTGAAGCTGTAGTCACGTATTGATTACTTTCGAGGGACTAGTTATAGCTGGTATATCCCCTGCATTATGAGGTGTCGCAGTGCGAATTACTGCAGATACAGGACGACAAATGTAGAAAATCAATAAATAAATTGTTACTCTGGCCTCGCGAAACACTTTTACTAGGTATTATTAGAAGTTTGCTTTGTGAGCCTTTGACATTTATTTAATCATTATAACAGTAACTAGTAATATTTCAACAAGATCTGTCGAAAGGAATGATATTTAAGGAACAGTTTACTTTATTTTGGGTCATTAATATCCTGTACGTAGGAGTGGCAGTTGAAGGAGCACTGATAACCCTCTCAAAGATCGTTCTTATAATTAAAACATATCATAAACATTACAAACATACGTGTTAAATGTTCTAACCCGAGTGTTTATCATACTGGCGCTTTTTCGCGTCGGTCCTGGGCGTTGCTGACGTCAAACCTCTGTCAACATTAACTGGGTCAGTAAACAAGGATGAATTACATTCGGAGCAGCCGAAATCATTTCATTATACTATTGAACGCCGCCGGTGTTATTGAACGTGGATGTATTGATAACCGCGAGCGTTTAGCGGTGACGGGGCGGTTGCAAACGCCTGTGAGTATCGACTGTTCTAGGATTTCTCCTTTATTCGATCCTAAAATGCCCTAAATTTTTTAGCCTTTTGGCTGCCCTGTATGCAACAACCCTGAATTAATTTTACATTTTCCTTTATGGGGTTACTCTCCAATATTCTTATTTGATGTCATCATCATCATCTGCCTAGCCCTTCCCAACTATGTTGGGGTCGGCTTCCAGTCTAACCGGATGCAGCTGAATACCAGTATTTTACATGGAGCGACTGCCTAACTGACCTCCACAACCCAGTTACTGGGTAATACGATACCCCTTGGTAAGACTGGTTGTCAGGCTTAGGCAATATTCTTATTTGATGTATAAATAAATAAATTAACAACCCTGACTGAATTGCCGAAAATCTCATTTCTGATCAGCGCCGGCGTTATCTTGCAAAGAAGAAAGATCTATAGCTAAAACTGGACAGCTGAAATCCTTGTACTGATTGCAGGCTGGGTAATGCATAAAATCCATGTATGGTGATGTTGTCGACTGACGCGGCTTGAGGGCGACGAGCGCGGCCTCCGCCCGGCAACAGGTCCGGCCGCGCGATCAATACGCCGCGCGCCGCCGCACGCCGCGCCGAGCCGAGCCGAGCCCTTTCGATAACTACGCGCTACACCGCGCCGACCGAACCGCGGGCGAAGCGACGCGAACCCGTGCTCACGTCACGCACAGCCGATTTGCACACAGGCATACATGTCGACCAACATCGACCGATTTCGTTGCTTCACTATATCAATATTCGTTGGCTATCAAAAATAGCCTATCAATTTTCAATCATTTGCTGAGTAATGGAAAATGTAATGTTAAATTCCATATATTCAGAATTTGACTCTGTTCAGACTACACAAATAATTCTGATCCTGATAAGTAGTTTTTGGATTAAGCCCACGATTAAAATCATTCTAAATCTCGGTCCCAGTTTGGATTAACCCAACACGATAGTTTGTTTATAACGTCCATTACACGAACACTTGTCAGCTTCATCGTGGGAACACAGAGATCTATAAAAAGACTGTTGAGCGTAAAAAGAACCAGAAAGGAGCATGAACAACCCCTACGTTACACTTTTTGTTTAGTTGGGGTTGAACGGATTCGGTTGAAAGTTTACGCAATGGTGTGACTACACCAATAAAAGTCAGCGGTAACACATTACCCCCGAAAGCGGCGGTGATAGGGGTTCATGCGGTGTTGCGGGGTTAGATGGAGGGCGTAGGTAGTTCAGGGCTTAAGCAGCCGGTGGCGCTGAAGTGCTTTCGGAATTAGCGCGGGCGTCATGCAATCGGCGCATAAATCTGTCGCCGGTGGCGATCCGCGCGCTACGCGCCATGAGCCGCAGACGACGTGGGCGGCGCCGCGGCGGTTGCAATCGCGAACTCGCCGATACTATCTCGATTGCTTTACGACCGCAGACAATTTTTTAAACACATGTATGACGAGGGGACTTTGTATTTATAAATAAAAAAGTTATCTTTAAGTATATATCAAGAATTATATCAAACGAAATTGTCAAACTAACTTGTTCAGGGGATTGAATTGTCCAATATAAATGAGAAAGGCCATTAAGCAGGTGTAAAGTATGAAAACGCTGACGTAACGTCTCTGCTAAATGTCGAATATCACATTGGAGCAGTTGTCGCTCGGAATAATAGCGGCCTGCCTGAGTTGTAATTGACAATATACAGCCACAGGCGATGATGTAGCGATCATTTACCGCGGTTTACTACACAATATTTTACAACAATTGTGAACTTTGTGGCGCCTGAGCAGCGATCCAATGAATAAAACATTCACGAATTGAAGGTTTCAACGAAATCCACCCTTCAAAGGTCGATTCTAGTAACTTTAAATTATGTCTAAGTTTGTATCTTGCTCGAGCCTAGACGTATTAAAGTACATAATATCATCTCAGTATGAAATATTGATACAAAATGCCATCTACCTTGCTTATTACTTATTCTCCGTGATGCTTAAGCTATCAATACCGTCGAAAACTGTTTCAGGCTGAATTTGGTGTAGGTAGTCTGTTTCAAAGTCAGACCTATTAATTAATTTATTCAATGAACACGTATTTTCTAACTTAGGTCCACCGCTTAGTCATATCTGCGTCAAACACTGCATGCGATCGATATTTTTATAACGGACACCAACTTAGCAAAAAGCGCAATTTATCATCAAACCACAAGTAAGAAATTATATGATTCGTGTGCCTACTACCTAGACGAACGATCTTAAGAAGCAATAAATCAAAACATACAATTTCTTTTGCATTGAGTAACTGGGTTTCACTTAGTTCCGCAAGGTATATCGGTAATGCAACGCAACAGGCAAGTTAGATATCATTTTTCGCCAATTGAGCATCGGAGCCAATGCTTAGCGGTGAGGTAATTGTGAAATATGCGGACCGTTTACTGCTAATGTGCTGGTGACAGTTGCGGACTTTTTCGACACACTACAACATCTTTGATGAAGCAAAGACAGTTTATTTTATGATCGCCATCTCTTAGGGCGAGGCCACAACACTGCGTTGCGGCGTCGCATCGTAAAAATCTACGACGCATTGTATTGCTGTGCGACGTCGTTTTAGCGATACGACGCCGCAACGCAGTGTTGTGGCCTCGCCCATACCCAAAGATTTGGCAGTGAACGTTGTGCCAAACCAAGCGAAATGATCATACCACTCCTGATATCTTATTTAATTATTGAATAGCTAAAATGTCCTGACATACACAACGTACATTCCGTGTGTGATTTTTCTCATGATTGATGAGAGACACACAGATACGAGCGTTGAACCGCGCACAAAGGGTTCCTTGTGACTGTTGCAAGAGCATCCGCCGACCGCGATTCTCGCCACACAGTACAAAACAACTATCCTTATCGTGTTACTGACGGACCACTAAATGGTACACCAGTTCCATTCAGCTCTGAGAGCAAACGTGGAACGTATAAGGAATTCAGGGTACCAGATGCTTCTGTAATTATTGATCATTGTTAGTTGGTTTACGGGACACACAAATTTTTCTTTCTGCAACTTCTTCATATGAACGAACCATGATCAGCAGTATAAGAGAGCCCATGGTGTGACTATAAAGAGGTTGGAGATTCCGGTTCAACCGTTCAGGTCAGAGCCTGGACAGTAGACCAGAACATGACGTGTTTTTAATGATTAATGGATATAGCTTCGTATTCAATACAGAGTCATCATCTGCCTAGCCTTTTCCCAACTATGTTGGGGTCGGCGTCCAGTCTAACCGGATGCAGCTGAATACCAGTATTTTATTCAATACAGAGTATAGGTATGTTTCACATTATTTTTGTAGTTATTATACTTTTTATCATACGTGGTTACGGAGGTTTCAAGAGTAGTGCTAAAGCATTAATCGTAACGGCTAACTCGTCAGGGATTATAAACTCGATAGGTATGTAAGTATGTAAACCGTACCTGTTTATGGGAACGTGTTTATCATGATGATTCAGTAAACAAATAAATAATAGCCATTTATCATTCTGCGTAAGTTGGAATCAACTGAGCGGAACCAACACCTTGTTAGGTGTTGGAAAACTAGTAATCACTTCATGAACTGTTGTTTTGTTGTTGCTGACATATCCATATCTATAATATAAAAATGAATCGCTAAATGTGTTGCTAAACGCAAATCTCGAGAGCAGCTGAACCGATTTCGCTAATTCTTTTTTTTTGTGTTCGGTATTGTCAGAACAAAGTTAGTATGAAAAAAAAAAATTGCACTCGTGTGAAGCTGGGGCGGGGCGCTAGTTTACTATAGAAAAGAGATTTATTGAATCGATACTAATTAAAAAAAAAAAACCTAAATTTAAATCTACCGAGATGAGCCAACAAGTATGTTAGAATTTGTGGCGATCATTATGGGGGATACTTGTTGAATTCATAAATGCGCTGGTTCGTTTTCTCTCAACTCTTGTGTTATCATTATCATTTATGATGATAAGCTAAAAATATTGGAATGTAAGGCATGATTCTCTTAATTCGGAATTAATGAAGGCAAAACAATTTAGTATTCAACATGTTCTGGATGGGTGGGATTGCGGAAGAAACACAAATGTACACAGTGAGCAGAGACCGGACGAGTCAATCGGCGCACGACCACCGCTCCCTGCTTCCATCGGGGATTGACAAATTGAATTGATGGCAGTGACGTCACACATAATACAGATGAACACTTACCATCAAATTATCGGAATGTACTAATGCGTACCTACATACAAACTGCCAACGTTCATAATCGTAACAACAAGGTTGTTATCACACCAGACTTTTTAATTAATCGCGACCCCATTCTGCAAATTAAATACGTGAGTAAAATTAATTTAAATGTTTATATCGGGCATTCTAATTTTATCTTCTGTATGCGTGTTATCTTAATATGATGCGAATTACTTGTATGACTAGTTAGTGGACTAACCACATCATTAACCGTACATTAGTAAAGTCATTAAAACGTTATATTATTTCACAAAGGCTTATGGTTCTAAACGGTAGACAAACAGTTTGCGAAATGATTTGGATGACCTGAAGTCCCTAGCCGTGACTTGCATTTTCCTTTAGATAGTTTCTAATATTAACAGCCGCACTCTAAGTGGTGTCATCACACTTACGACAATAGGGCGCTACATAATTCGAAACTACATCTTTTCAAAGTGTTTTATGTGTAAACAATTAGGATCACCTTAATTACCATGGATGTTGTAGAATGCAAGAAAGGGATTATGGGAGAGGATTAGCGACAGCATTTGAATTTTCATGTGAAAATTATCTATCATGAGAGTGTAATAAAATGTTTTTCTTAAGGCGCAGATATACGACTTTTAATGATTTTAAATTCAACATCACGTCTAATCGACCTGACTGATTTCTTTGAAAAAAATAAATGTTATACTAGACCATTTGCTTCGTAATTTGATATGTGAATATTTGCAATTATATTTTTTTAACATAGTGTAATTAATTTGTAAAGTAATGTCTACCACGGACATAAAAACGATAATCACGCAAACACTATCGGGTGTATTTTCATAAAACTTTCACCATATAAAAGACAATTTAATCCCCCGAATTTTAGTATACGGTTTTTATTTGTTTGGTGTTTGATAAATCAACAATAGATGATTGTTTCATATTTTGCAATAAATTACCAGCGTTGTGTCATCGCACTTCTCTTTCTTTTCTATGCAGTCCAATAGTGACCGCGTTTTAGGTCATGCAGTCGCCTTAAGAAAATATCAAACCCCCAGATGTCAGTGAGAGGTTTGTAACATCAATCGAGTTTGTATTTATTTGTACGCATGCGTGTGTAGGTGTACTGCGTCAACTCGGCCGGGTGGCGTAGATTACGACATCGGCGACGCTGAAAACGTAACATGGTAGCCCCCACTGCTTCCTTTGAAATGCTAAACTTAGGGGCTGAAGCTAAAGCCATTGACAATTCGAACGCGATGAGTAACGCGCGGTGCTACACGGTGATGCCGGGCCCCAGGCCCCTGCCTATACTCGGCAACAGTTGGCGATTCGCTATAGGAAAGAACCCATGGAGAACCCGCGCTTTGGATGTTTCGCTTTGGTTCCTGAGAGCTTTAGCAGGCGCCGGGGGAGCGGCTAAAGTGGCAAGACTGTTTGGACATCCTGATTTGGTGTTTCCGTTCTGTGCCGAGGAAACAGCAAGAATTTACAGACGCGAAGACGTTATGCCACACAGAGCAAAAGCGCCTTGCCTCAGCCATTATAAACAAGATTTAAGAAAGGATTTCTTTGGGAACGAGCCCGGACTGATTGGAGTGTAAGGGATTACATACCTTTGTGTTAAGATGTTAAAGTTATTAATTAAGTTACACGTGTTCTAAGTTCTGTATATTTCCTGCAGACATGGTGAGCCGTGGTCTAGATTTAGATCCAAAGTATCGAAAGCATTGATAGCGCCGGAGGCAGCAAGGGCCGCGGTGCCCGATTTAGAATATGTGACTGACGATTTTGTGCACAGGTATGTCTGTATCAGTCTTTGGTTTTTATCTCAAAAAAAAAAAGCGATGTGTTTAATTTACTAAGCTATTCTCGTAATGTTATTTTGGAATGAAAACATGATAGTGATAAATCACTGTCATCATAATGGAACTATAGTGCCTAACATCACGATGTGTATCATCAATGTAGGTGTTTAAAGAACAGTTTTAGAGAACTATTTATTTCTCAGATTGGAAAGTTTGTAAACACTAGAATTAAGAAGTAACCCTGCACTGCAACTGTGCATTTAATTAGTACATTCATTACAAAAATATCTTTAACAACACTATCATAAAAGGGCTCGGCGTAAACGCATGCGGCAATTTTGTGGTCTAGTACTTCGTTTTGCCTCTAGTGATCTGAGTGTGGAATCTCAGTTTAATGACCACATCCCGTTTTTAACAACGGCGCGCGGCGTCTGCGCATTTGTTTTGAGCGACGGCTACTGACTCATTGTGAACAACAAACCTCATTCAATGAGAAACGTTACGTTTCGTTTGACTGACATTAACGCGGAATATTTAACGCTTAGATGAATTTAATTGAGAAACACAATTTACATATGAGTTTTAAATGAATTAGGTTGTGATTAGCAGCTAGGCTACGTGAAAATTGGGGTAAAACAATTTAAATTAAGCACGTGAATGTTAAATATTATTCGATAGCTACATTTTAAAATGTTTTCGTTACAGAATCGAATGCATTCTCGACGATAATCGTGAGCTGCCGAAAGATTTTCTCACGGAACTCTACAAATGGGCCCTTGAGTGTAAGTGCTACTTGACGAGCGGCGCCACCTTCTGTGAACTCTATTGTGCTTTTCCGCATAAACTTGTTCCAAGTGGTAATTTAACGCCTAAAGAAAACACTCCTCTTTGTTCTAGCTGTGGGTGCTTGGGCACTGGGGACAAGATTGGGATGTCTCAGAGATAACGATGCGGAAGGAAAAGAAATAATTAGATGCATCCACGGATTCTTTCATAGTGTTCCTGTATTGGAACTTTCAGCACCATTATGGCGAATATACTCAACACCTGCCTACAAAACATATATCGAAGCTCTAGATACCTTTAAATCACTCTGTTTAAAAAGATTGACTGATAAAGGTATATGCTCACAAATAGCGATAGCTTCTGGTGAAAAGGTTGCAACAATATTGGCTTTGGATCTGCTACTGGTCGGAGTAGACACTACAGCGGCTGCTGCAGCGAGTACTATGTATTTTTTGGCCAATAACGAAAGAGCACAGAGAAAATTAAAAATAGAACTCGACAAAAATCTTCCAAGAGGCAGAGGAATGACCAGCAAGGATTTGGACAGGCTGCCTTATCTCAAAGCTTGTATAAAGGAATCATTAAGGTTAGCCTAAACCCAAAAAGAAAATACCCACTGTTATCCAAGAACAGGGGGCCTAAAAAGGCCGCTTTGGTAGAATCATAAAACAATTCATAACACGCAACTTCATCTGCATGACAGTTTTGTATGGAGATTTGTAAAATGCTGTAGGTTCACCTCTGCCTAACCCTTCAGGGGTATATAGGTGTGAAAGTGTCAAACAGATGAATTGCGTGATATTAATTGTTTTATGATTCTGCCAAAGCGGCCTTTTTAGGCCCCCTGTTCTTTCAGAAATTTTAAAGCCAAACATTTTTATTTATAAGGCCTCTAACGGGCGGCTATCTAGGTACGCGAGAGTATCTCGCGGTGGCAGAACGTTAGCATAATATTGTCATTACAAGGCTAACGTTATTGGAGGAGCAGTAAAAATCGGCGGGTCCCGACACTGTCTACCCTTAGGCTACGCGTGGCATCATCACCGTACTAAATACTAAACTCCGATACAGACATGAAGTAAGCAAGAGCCGTTCAAAGGTGATAATTTGTCCTTTGTTGGCTTGTTAGTCATCATCCTGATAGTTTGCGGTTTCACCAGCCTACATAAATATCTCATGAGTATATTTTTATGAGAATAATTTCCTTCCTTTCTGATTGTCTCATCCTAGTTAAACAATATAACAACAAGTTCTACAAAGAAGTGGTGAAGGGCGGGCCGTTTTGGCCTTATGTAATTTTGACGTTCAAAAAGTCCTGTTTGAATAAATGAATTTTGATTTAGATTTAACGTTTAAGTAAAGTTTAATCATGAAATTTTGTGCTGAAAGACTTCATAGTAATGATCGAGCCAGTTTCAATGTAATTTACAGTAATAACAGATTTTCCTCGTGACACGAGTACAGTAACCTCCAATGACTTGAGCCTATAGGATAAAAACTTGATACAACTGTATCGTCTTATTGTAACGTGACTAATGATGGTCAGCGTCAGATTACATTTGCACCTGAGCTGAGTCGCTACTAGGACCTTAGTCCACACTTCCACAGAACGTAACAATGCTTGTGCTTATAACACGTTATGTAAATAATATACTTGTAGTACAGGTCCGCATGCACCGATAAATGCGAAGAATTCGTAATTGACATGTGGGTGACGGGTTTTATAATGTTGTTAATGAGCTGGAATTTGCTGAACGTTATCAAACCGCTTAAAAAGTAACTTTTTCAGGCTGTTTATATAAATTCGCTTTTTTACTGCGTTAAAATGTTAATCGTTCAGGTAAATCCACTGTCGGTATCATTTTGGAAGGTGAAAAGCAAATGTTCCCATAACAATAGCTTCTTCTTATACGAACAATTGCTACTTCTTATACGATTACTTTCTTTAAAATTACTAAGTTAAACTCGAATGAGGTCATAAACCCTTGTAGGCTTGTACCCTGAACAGGAAAAGTGTCAAAAAAAATTGTTTTAGTTAGTTAATTTCATGTCATTAAGCGTATCTTAATATTGTTTTGTATATTATTACAGAATCAAACCAGTGATTTTGGGGAACGGAAGATGCATTCAGTCAGATGCTGTGATATCTGGGTATGAAGTACCTAAAGGGGTAAGCATAAAACCTTAATGATGCATGTAACAGACCAAAGTTTGATAATCCATCTCAGCTCAGAAGGGTAATTGCATGACACACTAAAAGTAGGAATGGCTTTCATTTTGACAGTTCAACAACATTCATTGCGTTATTTACGTTGTTCATCAGACCAATTTTTCGAACATATGAAGCAATGGATTAGCAATATCCTTCAAAATGATTAAGATTGTGATTGATAGTGTGTTACGCAATTAATTCTAGTGCAGGACATTAACTTTGCATGAGGAAATTCATAATTTAAGTACGTATTTTAGACATTTATTCACAAAATTCCTTTTTACTATTTCAGTCACACATCGTTTTCCCGCATTACATCCTGTCTAACGAGGAACGATACTTCCCGTCACCAAAGGAGTACGTTCCCGAGCGATGGCTACGAGACAACGAAGGATCGATAGCTGTTGGTGAAAATTCGGAATGCCCGTACAATCGGGCGATGGAGGTGTGTCGCAAGCAAAAGGAAGTAGGGATCCACCCGTTCGCATCGCTTCCGTTCGGCTTCGGCCGACGAATGTGTATCGGGAAGAGATTCGCCGAAGCAGAGTTGCAACTCTTGCTGGCTAAGGTGACTTTGACTTGACCGTAATTTTGTTTTTTAAATGAGGGCGAAGATTTGTCATAAATTCTAGGTTACGAAAAGGGAAAATTATGTAGTAGAAAATCGACGACAAATTGCTCATTTTTCAAGTAACAAAATGATTTGGGGGGAGCATTCTTACACTAAAAATCTTAACATTGTGGTTGGTTGGTCGTTCGATAGTTTATTTATTTTATTATTTATGTACACACAGTAACATACATAGGGATATGACATAATTATCATTTGAGTACAAAGGTACTGCTTATTTCTTAAGAAATTATTTGCAGATATCCTAAGCCTTATTATTTGTTGCCAGACATTCCACAAATACGACGTATCGTGGCACTACGGGGAGCTAACCTACAGTGTGACGCCGACGTACGTGCCAAACGAACCGTTGCAGTTCGCACTCCACAAGAGAAACGGTAACCATACCAGCCCGTAATCTTCTATGTTAAATACGTATTTAATGTTGTTCGTAAGACGTAGGTAGAATTAACTGCCAAAGGTTTTTTACTAAGTTGGATTTAGGTCGTCGTCGGTTTTGTAATAATGCTAAGTTAGATTTATTTGACTTTTCAAATAAAATCAGTTATTTGAGGGTGCATTGTATTATTTATAAAAGATCCTGTCGTTTCTGCTAAGTTGGTTCATTAATTGTTCATATTTAGAAATTAAAGTTAGGCAACCTTTATTTATTTCTAAATATGAACAACTAATGAACCAACTTAGTTATCAACTTATCATTCCTCACAACACAACATTTTGTTTGCACGACTCATAATGCGAATAAATAAAAAAAAACCGGCCAAGTACTTGTCGGACCACGCACAATGAAGGGTTCCGTAGTTGGAATGAATTTATCCCAAGAACAAACTTAACATTGTAGTTGAAAAACATGTTCTCCCATACATTCCAACTGAAAATGTAAGTTTGTACGCACAATATTGAGAGATTTACCATGTTGTTTCAAGATCATAGACTTCTTATTAATTTTCCTGTAATCTATAGGTATAGAACTATTTTCTGTATTTTTTTTCAAAATTTTAGGCTCAGTAGTTTCGGAGATAAGGGGGGGGGGAATGGTAAATTTCCGTCTATTGTCTTAAATAACTTTAATACAATTTATTTTAAAATTATGAAAAAAATATATTTGAGATCCTCACGATAAGCCCTTTCATTTGATATGTCACACGGTACAGATTGCGAATCTTTTTTTTTTAATTGTCTATTTACCCCTCAAAAATGACCCCCATTTTCAAAACTCATTTATTTACGTTACGCGTCTGTGTTTGGGTCACAGAGATTCATATGTGTAACAAATTTCAACTTAATCGGTCCATAAGATTCGGAGCAAATTGGCTGTGACAGACGGACAGACAGACAGACAGACACACGAGTGATCCTATAAGGGTTCCGTTTTTTTCCTTTTGAGGTACGGAACCCTAAAAAGTTATTGAGTATTTTTTTTTAAATAGATTTTTTCGAATGGAAATGGCTCTTTTGTTCAAAGGAGTTTAATTATTAAAAAAATACTAATATAATATATTATATACTATGGTTTTTTATGCGATCAAATGAGCGTTATGAGTCCAGCACTTTCGGATTTTCCAAAATTTTCCTTGTATTAAAAATACTATCAAAAACCCAAAACCCAAAACGCTTGCCCTTCACCATTTCCAAGTGGTTTAGCTGGGAAGAAAAGGTGCCGCAACAAAATCCCCAGCAACACATTTTGTTACAATTTGATTCTATACAATCTTCTCATAAGCAAAGCAAGTAGGTACTCACTATTTGGCGGAGTCGTTGAGCTGGTACTCGTTGGAGCGACCGAAGCACTCCTGAACTCCGGCGTCCGCCCAGAGCCTCTTCATCGCCGCCAGCAACTCCTCGCTGAACGGCTCCGTGTCCTCCATTCGTTGGATCACGTCAAACACCATCTTGCCATCGCTCTGCAACAGATAAATACTATAAGTATTCCATAATTTTGATTTTTCCCGGTAGGCAGCGGTGAAGTACAAACTACAGAAAAGTTTCGTCTGTAATATTATAGCTTATTGCTATTAATCGGGCACACATCCAGCCTCCTTGCCGCTACAAAATTTTTTTCTGATGGAAAGACAATAAAACTGCCCGTAACCGAGAATCGAAATAAATATGTTTGTATCGTGAAAAATGTAAAATATATATCGTCATAATCGAAGATGGTCGTAGTTTCGCCGGGTGGGTGTATTAAAAGAAGGTCAACACTACGCCACAGAAAAGAGGTTGGCAGCGTAGCCAACACTTTCCCCGCAGCCGACATCTATCATCCACAAATTCTGTTTTGTCTACACATAAGTGCCAATGTACCACTGCAGTGAATGGTACGGGACAAGGGGCATTGCCACCGGGTAAAAAAACCACTACCGGTGCCTTGCCACAATGTTCCGTGCTGCCACTTTTGCTGACTGGCTTTACCACGGCTTGAGCTATTCTCATTAGTTCGGGGTGATAAAGAAGAAGGCCATTTTCCCCCATTCGAATACTCTCAATTTCTGACTTCACTCAAGGTAAGACAGTTTAAAGTAATAAAGTCTATTCTTGAAAGAATACGGCAGTGACACCCTTGATCAATATTAGAATTTTTATTCTGGTCTTCGTTTCTTGATGGGCTAGTGCCGACGACCGAGCTAACTATTGATTCGTATTAATGAGGTAGGTATCTAGGAATTTAGTATCCACCTAATTTATGAATAAAGCAATTACCAGATGCTGATATAAACCTAAATGGTGACTTGTCCTTGACTCTCAAGTTTTACTCGTGAAATTCATGAAGAATTAAAGAAGCGTTTTGGCTATCGAAACTCTCTATCAGACAGTGCCTAAATGGTGATCCTAATGGTCAAAAGGGCTTTTTCACCGTTATTCCGATGTTTGATGGAACCTGATGGAGAGTTTATACCTACTACTTCAATGCAGAATATAGGTAGCCTTAGGCATAAACATCTGGACAGATTAAATATCTCCAAGCTATACGATACACACGCATCAGCTAATTAGCTGCTAGTGTGTCTAACCAAATAATCTGCCATTTTATCCGTGAATATAATATTATCATTGGTCAGGCAGGGGACATAGTCCTTCCATAGTTCAAGGTAACCAATCCACTATAGCCATCCAAACCCATTGCCCAATATATTTTGTTTCCATGTTCTGCAATAGTCCAGCACCAACCGGGGGTTGTCCTTGGGTGCACTTGCATAGAGAATACAAGGATACTCGCCGGTTGGTGCCTCACTTAAAATTGTCTAAAGGGCCTGTGCGAGTTGGCTTCGGCCCCTGATACGCCTTCCAAAGGTCCGGGACCCCAGGGTCCCGAGATATGTGAAAGACAAATAAATAATAATAATGATAAGACATCGCTCCATGAACGGAAATAACGAAATATATAATAAATAGCAACGTTACATTCATAGGGGATCCCAAAAATCCGAATATATAAGAAATTGTTAATTTTTTTTGGAATTATTATTTGGATAGCAAAAGAGACGACGCAGTCTCTTAAAATAATTATGTTATAGTTCCTTTGACCCTAAATCCGTGACCCCAGGAGAAGAGTGAATCTGAGAAAATTTCAAGCCATTTGTGTAAGCTGTATTGACATAAGTAGATATGTCGAAAATGTGAACAAAAATGCATTGATGGTAGTGATTAAGTATTAACTACTTAATGGTCCATACATAACTCATTACTTCATTAGTGCAGTGTTGGCCTATTTAATACAGTTATACACGTCTTATTTGTAGAAAATGTGGAGATGAGTGAGCTCCAACAATCATAAGCTAACTAACACGAGAACTTACAAAATTATCAAAATACATAAATGATGGGATGTTATACAGGATGGCAGGGACATCGACGCGAAAACTGAAACCATAAATTCAGTAAGTAGGTACTTACATGATTCGACCCCACAACGTTGAAAATTTTCGTCGGTTAAATAAAATTATATTATCATGATTCTAGAGTCATGTGCTGAACTCATGGTTTCAGTTTGCGCGTCGATGTCCCTGCCATCCTGTATAACATCCCATGATTTTTAATTGTATTTGAAGCCCAAGAAAGAAGAATCACCTTCACAATCATTCAGCACATTCCATTCCAAAATGAATACTTTTATAACAGAAATATGAAAATGGTCAGTTATTTCTTTACACCCAGTCTATCTCACCTGTAACCAATTTGTAACCTTTATTTCATGATCACTGTTACAAGTTCTTAACATGCATGGACAACCATTGCATAACTTTAAAAGCCATAAACACAGTCATAAAGAACGATGAGTCATAATAATTCGTGTTGAAGAGCAATATCGTCTCAATTGGAGTTGAGTGACCCAGCATCTTCGACATACGCTAATCCGATTAGTAATCCATTTAGCAAACTCGTCTCGGAGAACCGTACGCTTTTGTTACGCAATCCGCTAACCGCCAAGTTAAAGAATTCTGACTAACTCTAACTAATGAGTAATGAGAATCTGCAAAATTCTTATGTGTTTAGTCTTCGTCTCTAAAAATTTCACGAGTTTGTTGACGACGAAACTGCAATGCATCATAAATACTCATGCTTTATGTAGCAGAGACAAGTCCAGTGTTCTGGGTATTTATTATAAAAGTTTATACAAGCGGCACTGCGGCATGAAATGCCATGTTATGAAATAAACAACTCGTACATCAGGCTTGTGCTTTTGCTGGTTGCAGAGGTTTCTGTGAAATATGCTCTAATTATGACGGGTGTTGCGGGTCGCGGGGCGCATGCGCGGCGACGGGAAGCTCGCCGCGCCATTCACAATCCCTCCTTGGAATAACCCGCCACCGCCACCCTTGTTGCTTACACATTGCATATTCATTTAAACATCGACGTCCATTAGCTCGTTACCTAGGCTGGCATTAAAGCATTGCTTCTTTGCAAAGCACAATATAGCATTAAAATTGTGGTTATCAAAAGAACTTATTTTTATGTTTGCAATTACTGTATATATGTATGGACACCAAGAATGGGTTTTGACAAATGATTCCATCTCATCATTTGTAAAATTCCAAGGTTATTTTGTCATGTGTCCTGTGCATGCGTTGCTAACAAGCTCCAACAGACAAAACCGACAGTACATCTTTGCAGTTTTGTCTTTTAAAACTACAGAAAGAGGCACATCCAAAGAATGACCACAATACTGAAACCGTTCACTATGTAACCATAGAACATCGTCTAAACATAGGAAACAATGCTGAGACAACCCTCATGCGATTCATTGTGCGTGTACTTAGGTTTTGTTTCAACATGTTTGCGCCGGATAGGGCTGTCACGTCCGCTGCTTTCATCTCCCTCACTGTGATAAAGAGATAGGTGCACGAGGTAACATAGACAGTGTCATGTGCACACTAGCGACACAGCTTGCGATGCGTACAATATGCAAAACTAATGGGGGGACGGTAGAGGGCACGTCTCATTAGAGCAATACAGGGAAGGGGATCGATCTCCGGACATTGCGTAAACTGTGGAAAATACGACCTGCGTGTTTAAGTTAAAGGACTAACGATTCGTACTGTAATCTAGTTTGTATAATCACTACTTGAGAAGGAAATTGCAGATATTTTTTATTGCTCGCAGCCTCGTGGACTTTAAAGATCCGTTTACGACGTACCTATGTCAAACGGTACGTGCGTCACATCTCGTGACGAGTGAATTAATTACAGTTTTCAGGGCAGCCTCTCGTTCGTTGTGTAACCGATGACGTTGACATGAACGACTCCTCAACAGGTCGGAACGGAACTAAGATATCTTATCTGACTAACATTCCGAACAGGTACTCTTGATGATAACACTGGCCAATGTATCCCTTTCAGATTTTATTGTGGTTGTTCGTTGGTTGCTAATAGAATCGCGCACTATCGCAAACATCCATACTAATATTATAAATTCGAAAGAAACTCTGTCTGTCTGTATGTTACCTTTTCACGCCTAAACCACTGGACGGATTTCGATAAAATTTGGCAGAGAGATAGATTGCATGCCGGGGAAGGACATAGGATAGTTTTTATCTACATAGGTACCTCGCGGGCGAAGCCGCGGGCGGAAGCTAGTAGAAATATAAAAACAGATCGCAAATAATTATAACATTGCCACCTTATCTGGTTTACCGTAAATTATTCAGTTTGCAATATCTCGTTAAAACGTGAGCACAATAACCAGGTTTACGAATTAACTTAGCCTATCTGAAGTGGTAAATTGATTAATGTTTTGTTGTTAAATTCGACTAACAACACTGCAATGTCATGTATTGTACTCTATATGAAACCAATTTAATCTCAAAGATAACCTTGGCGAATGTCTCCTTGTATTTACAAGTCAATAAAAATTGTAAATAACTGCTTCAATAAAACTGAAAGCTTTACAATAATGGTAATATTTGTTTTGGAGCAATATTCATAGCAAACAAATAATGCAATAAGCTGTTGTGCAGAGTGAAGCCGGGCTCGGGCGGCCGGCATGCAGCGAGCCACTCTCATGAATAACGAATACCCAATATTGATCTCCATAGAGAGAACGATTCACAGAATCGAACAAGTCCTGGGAAAATGCAGATGCAATTTTCGTTTATTCATGGAAGCCTTTCATCTGTAAATTATGTAGAGCTTATATACTATAGCAACAATAGTTTAGTACTTTTTTATCATTCGTCCGATATTTTCATTTTAGAATTATGAATCCCGCATTAGGCTGAACGATATATAGACATACAATTTAAGCTACAGCGTTCAGCATTAAAATGGATCTATGCCGCATTGGTTACTATGCAATAAGTATCATAACACTCCAGCCTCTCCCATAAATTGCTTCGTAATCAGCATTAGCGGCAAACGGAAGCCCCAGAGCACTTATTCCCGATGTAGATTTCGATGCAATCGACATTATTTTTACTGACGATCGCCCATTATTTATAGAATACAGCCGACAAGTAATCGACGCAGTTTATCTTTTACGCAACGAATACTCACTTTGATTTTCGATTTTTAGTAAACTAATGAGTACTGTACGATTGATATCTTCGAATAAATATTTCAATTTGATCAGTATACTCATCACTGTGATCATATTATGTAGTGTTTGTGAGATTTTTATTCATTTTTGATGTCCTAGCGGAAGGCATGCCAGAAGTTGCTTGTGCTGGGATCAGCCGAAAGATGTCAAACAAAATCATCTTAATTTAGGACCTCGGGACTCAAGATCTACAGGAGCTTAAAATCTATTGCTTCTTGCTATTCTTCAGAAATCATAGGAGATTTGGAGGGCCTTTACCACTTTTAGAAGAAACTATTGTTATTGAATATAGATATATTTGGCATATCAATGGGACAATAATATGGTCTGCTCCATTCGATAGTAATTTGAAAATACAAAGTTTTTTGTCCAAGTGATATTTTCACAATTATTCGATGTTGGTGATGTGTCATGATTTCTAGCAAGATTGCCTCGAACACCAATGTCAGAAAATGAGTATAGCTTACCTCTCGGTCCTTATTGCCGTAGGTGATGCCCAGGTTGGGCATAGCACGCAAGATGGCGACGAGCGACTGAATCGTGTTGCTGTACACCACCGGCCGGTACTGTTTGAAGTCTTCATTTGTAAAGCCACTTTCGTGGATAATTCTGTTGGAGAGAAAGTAATTTTGAGTATGTTAGGTCAAAGAATATGTACAAGAACCTGTAAACTGAATAGTTGATAAGATCATCTGCCACCCCATTCTCCAATTTATTACTATTACAAAAGATAATCAGGTTAGTCTTTGGTCTACAGTATTCAGAAGTAGATGATTAGGTATGATATGAAGATGTAAGGAAGAACAATTATCACAATTTGTGTCTAGGTACATTAGTATATGACACAGAACAAATAATTGGCTAAATTGAGGGAACGAGTTAATAAAAGGCGTAAATGTGTGTTAGTCATCGATCGCCTTGTGATTCATAGGTCCAATAGTGCGGTATTTTAACGAGATTGTTAAGTTCCAACCTCGGCCAATGTGATTTCATGATGTAGCCATTAATGTTACGGGAATGTACAAGAAGTTACCAGTAAATTTGTAATTTATGCAGTTTCCATAATGCACTCGTATTAAATTGTTGTTTAAGGTTAAATATGAACTTTGTGATGAACTGTTATTCGCCCTTTACAATAGAGTAGCTGTTGGTAATATATAGCGACACGTTTGTTCGTCCTTACATACGACTATTCTATTGTCAAATTGGCAATAACATCAAAGGGACGGGTCGTCATAATTATGGTGATATATGTGAAGTTGCTGTAGCTATAGACCGACCTACAGCAGGTGCAGTTTGTAAGCGGAGCTCCTTGCAATCACTTCAGGAAGTAACGTCGTAAAATCTATTGGAGGTATCGAAACTTCATATTGCGACACTGTAACTTACATTTTGTTCCACGAAAGTGACTCACAAAATCTTAACTTGACATTTTCGTATTCCTGTATTATTCAACTCCAAACAATCCTTAGCTTAATTTCAAATTTATGATGCATTCGTATTGTCCAGATCTGTCGGTATAAATTATTTAGTCGATCAGACATTCAAATTGCATGTACATAAATAAGTTATTTGCTCAGGACGGCAGGCTCAACTCAATGTCAAACAGGAATACAGCCAATTCAGAGAGCGAGATAAATGTGCCACTGAATATGGATTGTGCGAAACTCTTTTTTGTTGATTTTATTTTTTACTAGCTTCCGCCCCGCCCGCGAGGTATGTCGATAAAAAGTATCCTATGTCATCGAAATCCGTTCAATGGTTTTGGCGTGAAAAGGTAACATACATACAGACAGACATACAGACAGACGGACAGACAGACGGACAGACAGACAGACAGACAGACAGACAGACAGACAGACAGACAGACAGACAGACAGACAGACAGACAGACAGACAGACAGACAGACAGACAGACAGACAGACAGACAGACAGACAGACAGACAGACAGACAGACAGACAGACAGACAGACAGACAGACAGACAGACAGACAGACAGACAGACAGACAGACAGACAGACAGACAGACAGACAGACAGACAGACAGACAGGCAGCAGACAGAGTTACTTTCGAATTTATAATATTATTATGGAAGTATGGATTCACTAACTCAACAGTCAATTTATTTTGGTCGACATTTTTGTAGCATTGAGCGAGCTTCTTTTATTTCTACTGAAACCTAATGGTTGCTTCTCTTTGAAATGACACTTATGCTGTTATGCAGCCTTGATCTGATGCCGAAGGAGACAGAATTTAATATAAGCTTAGCTAGATTCTGATTCAGCTGATTTGGAGGGTTTTATTAAATAAAAAAGCCACAGTATCTATAAATAAAATTTAAGTGTCTGTCTTTAATGTCAAAATA
Source organism: Gortyna flavago (assembly GCA_963669345.1). NCBI lineage: Eukaryota > Metazoa > Arthropoda > Insecta > Lepidoptera > Noctuidae > Gortyna > Gortyna flavago. Next base: position 6,460,477 of record OY770143.1, on the reverse strand, counting down.
ACAGCTTTTTACTAAATGCGAAAGGGTCTGCGCAAAAAAATTTTTTATATAATTTTTGTCTGTCTATGTTTGTTTCGGCTTATCTCCGTAATGGCTGGACCGATTTTGACGGGACTTTCACGGGCAGATAGCTGTTATTATAAAGACTCTTATTTAAGAAAAACAATTAGGGTAACGCGCAATAAAAAATTGAAAGCCCATGAAAATAAGAATATATTGTTTTCCTACATGCACGCAAACGAAATCGCGGGCACAGCTAGTTTCACATAAGATTGTTCTTTTAAAGTTATAAAAGTAATAAGCTGCTGACAGTTTGTACAAGATGTAAAGTAAATATTTTAGTATTTTACTGATTCAAACAATGGAGGTGGTGCGTACGGATGATGCACTGTCCAATAAAAACAAACGTGCCATGCAACCGGCGCGGCACGCTCATTCTTCAGAATTCACGGAATTCATACTCCATACCAACCAGATTCCGACCTGCACCCGTATTCACAAACATACGATTCACTATCGTATCGACAATGACACTTGTTCGATAACCTGATTTCTGAACCGAAGGACCGGCAAAACGCTATTCACAGATCCGTATGGAAGGGTTTTTTTTTAGGTGTGTATACGGGGAACGCTACAAAATGGTAGTAAATAGATATTCGTGGTAGAAAATTTTAAGTGGTACATAAATGATTTTTATTGAGTATTTCACTATGGGCAACTATAGATTATGCATTCAGTAACTATTATCAAATAAAAAACAGTAAGCAATGATTTTATTAATAAATAAAATTGACCTGATTTCTATTAAACTTGCTTTGTAAACTTCAACTTTCTGTCAAACCTGGAAATCTGGAATAATTATTTTTCTGAATCTTGTTTTGAGCTATAGAGATAATTGAGAACTACTCGGAAGACAAGGCGGTATGGTCGAAAGACTATAGCCTGCCCTTTGGGCGAATTAAAAACATAATTAAAAAAATAATTGAGGAGTGAAAATTTGTTTTTTTTTAAACAGAAAAATGGTTGTATGTATTTTATCGGTATTTAAACAAATTACTATTTCCTCATTTTCATTTTATAAAACGTGGTACCTAATATTGAAAATGCATATTTTCAGAAAAGAGTGTCATTGGAGCAGCGGCAGATGCTCTTTGCATTCATGCAAGGGCATGAGGACCTTGCCCGGAGCCGTGTTTTGACACTTATTGCTTAGATTATTCTTTTTAAAACAATATTTTGTTATTCGATAACACTTCCGACAGCAAATACCTGTCGGAAGAATTGATGTCTTCATACCGTATATGAACTGTCAAAATTGTACGGTTTCGGATTTGTGAATAGCGATTATAGGATTTCGTCGATAACATTGACATTCGATACGGTACCAAACCGTGTCGTAGCTTTGTGAATAGCTATGCTGTTCTATTTTTCTTATTTAAATATAAAAGTCAAGAGTAACCACAAAAAAAGTCCCAGAGTGAGAGTGTATGAAGTCGAAAAAGGGCGGTTCTTGAGTAATGGCAGAAATAGATGTCTATTATTAACTTATTATAATTTTGGTTTTTGGTGACAAAATCGGCAAATGTCCTTTTTTTTTTAAATGATTTACACCATGAGTATCGATAAAATAATTTGATTTCGAGCGTCTGGCGTTCCATAGATCTGTAGCATCCGGGACGCGGATGACGTCACCGACGACATGGTGTGGTGAAAACACCCACAAAACTTTGATCTCATCAACATTAGCGTAGGTTATCGTAGAGCAATATCGTTGATTGTGCTCATTATGACTTGGCCACGTTCATTGACAACTGCGAGATTAGTCGACATTACGAATAGTAAACAGATTGATTAGATTACGACCAAAATTAATACTATTATCAACTACTAGATACAGGGCTATTCTTCTCATTTTCATAACATAGTAACAAATAGGAAAGTCCCAATTTCAAGATTAAGTAGGATATGAATGAGTCATATCTGAATCAGAAACCTGTTTGACACAGATTAGGCAAGTGCAGTTTTCACTGACCATCATCAACTATTTGGCAGGGCCATTAGCTTCATCGGTGTCGTTTGGTGACGTCACATAAATAGTTTTATTCGTACGCGTTGATGACAGCTCGCAGCGTGACGTGAAGGCAAATATCTTTTAATTGAAAAAGCATGAACAATCGTATCGTAAGATTGCTAAACAACGGAACACAGTCATCCGAGTATTCGTTACCTAGGCATTTAGCATCTGACGTAGTACGTATGTTACAGAAGGCTTACGGTGAATCAAAAACACGTGCTTATGATATGCTAGAAGATTTGCCTCAGCCTGGTAGGCCATCAACGTCTTCAACTGAAGTTAACATAGCAAAAGTGAAGGAAATAGTGACTGAAAATCCTCATTCAAGTTTGAGATAGCCGCTGAATTTTCTGTCTCACAAGTCGATCCGTATCATTTTAAATAATCACTTGGTTATGAAACATGTTGCCGCTCGGCTAGTCCCAAAAGATCTGAATTTTCTCCAAAAACTCAATCGCATAAGAGTCGCTGAAGACATGCTAAAACAAGTCAATTTCGACCCAACATTCATGAAACGCATTGTTACTGGTGACGAGACGTGGGTTTACGAGTTTGAGATGCAAACTAGTTAACAAGCTACTGAAGCTACGGAGTGGGGCCTCCAACTGAACCGAAACCAAAAAAACCACGCCAAAGTTGATCTAAAGTTAAAGTTATGTTGACTATTTTCTTTGACTGTCGCGGTGTTGTGCACGCGGAATTCTTACTGGAAGGTCAAACGGTAAATAAAGTACATATTGTATTATTTGAGCGTTATGTCGAAGAAAAAGGCCAAGATTTTTGGAAAGAACATTGTTGGATTTTGCACCACGATAAGGTGCCTTCGCACAAGACCATCACTGTGAACGAATTTTAGAACAAAAACTCAATAAATCATCGAGCAACCACCTTATTCACCAGATATGGCTCCAGCCGACTTCTTTCTTTTTCCTAAACTCAAATTACCACTTCGTGGCACCCGTTTTCATTCGGTAGAAGACGTAAAGGAGAATTTGCGGCGAGTACTAAACTCAATTCCGGAAAAAGCGTTTAAAAATGTTTTGATGATTGGATTATTCGTTATAAGTGTATCGTTTCTGAAGGAGCATACTTTGAAGGCGATAAAATAATGGATGAATAACTAGCATTTTGTGTATTACTGACCTTTTCCCGGTACTTTTTTGACAGAGTAGTATGTTCTCAAAATTATAATAGCTATTCTGCGATAACTAGGTAATGGTGATAGTCGACATACATATTTTATTAATGAAAGATGCAAATTGTTTAAGCGTACAGAATTTTGGCATGACTTCTTAACAAATTAATATACATAGTTTATCATTTGTGACTTCAAGTGACAGCTATGTGAACAGAACCCAGCATTGCATAAAAATGTAAGTTGTCACGCCCTTTATAACTGGAGGCTTTTATATAGGTACTTAGTATGTTTTTTTTTACATTTTTTATTTTGATTTAGTATTTTTTTTTAGCTTGAGTACGTTTAGATTTTATGGTATTTATTGGTATATTGGCGTGGCTAGCTAACGTAAGGCAAATAATTGAATTGAATGTTCTGTGTCCTGTAATGTTAATTAGATACTTTGCAGACCTAGTATTGTATACAATCAAGTATTTTATAACTGAACAGACAACTGTGCTGCTGGGGAGTTTGTTGCACCACTTCTTCTCCCCAGCAAAATCACTAGGAAGTGGTGAAGGGCGGGCGTTTTGGGGGACTGTTTTTTGTAATTTTGACGTTCGAAAAGTGCTGATTCTCAGAATAGTTTGAATAAATGACTTTTGATTTTATTGTGCTAGGACGAATTATTTGAAACTAGCAGCGCTCCGCGGTTTCACCCCCGTTAGTTTCGATTCCGTGGGAATATCGGGATAAAAAGTATCCTATGTGTTAATCCTGGTTAAAAACTATCTGTGTACCAAATTTCACCCAAATCCGATCAGTAGTTTTTGAGTGATTGAGTAACAAACATCGAAACATCTTCACAAATTTTCACATTTATAATATTAGTAGGATCTCCGTAGAATATTGGGAAAATCAAACACGTAGATACTACTTAATATTGTGATACTGACATTCCCTACATTGCAACGAAATTATTCATAGAGCCGGTAATATTTTATCTTCAAAATGTAAAACGCTTGTTGACAAGTCGTAGATAGTAAATATAGGGAGATAGCAGGCAATCCACCGATGTGTTATATCTCTAAACAATAATATTGATTAAGATAGATACGAATGACTGTAATTGATAACATTGAACGACATAGCATACTGTGGCGAGGTACAAAACATCCAGGACGGGTTGCGGTGCAAAAATTAAAGGAGGAGGAATTCTGTCGGTTTTCAATAGACGCTGTCTGCTGCTTTCGTATATATTCAGACCAAAAGACTGAATGGACATTAATAATTGTACAGACGAACTCAATGATACAGATTGTGCCTTAGTAACACTTCATGGACACAATTTGTTGACTCTCTCTTCATACAATTTTATTTTGCACCAACCCTATATAATATCGTCCTAGATAAGATAAAGTAGGTAGTCGGTTTTGAAATTAGTCAGGTTTAAAACTTGGGAAGGTCCTGCATAATGTGAGTTTTGTGCGAATAGTGTGCTGCACAAGCCTTAACAGATTGTGTCGCAAACACCACGCTGCGGTCCATACCTCAAGTAGCAGATGTTGCAGAGAAGACAGACAGGCGGAAGTGGGAGTGGGCCACAAGGCTCATGTCTCGGAGTGCATACACGGAGAGATGGGCAAAGATAGTCACTGACTGGACGACTAAGAGGAGGACATCGCATAAGAACTGGTTGGGTTTGCAGAGCAGATGTGGAAGAAAATCGAAAGTTTAGAAGGAGAAAGGGGAGGCCTTTGACCAGCCGACTGGGACACTCACAATACAACGTAGGCTACGAAAAAATAACCTTGAATACGAAATACTTTGTGCCTACGATAGAGGAGTTTTTATTTTTTAAGTTCTCGTTAAGTTTTCATCTAATTTTCATGTTGTACAGTCGACCCGTCTTGTTCAGAATACTCAGGCAGAGGTGTGCTGGTGCTATTTGGCTGAGGAACGAAGTATTTGATAAAAAGCTAACATTGCTATTCAACTGCTATAGATGTTACACGGTTCATGCTATGCTGCCTATTGAAAGGATGCAAAGACCCATTTCCTTTACCGACTGGACGACTTGCAAAAAGTTAGGAGCTGTGCCAAACCGCTTGGAAGGGGTAACGTTAATCTATTAGGTATGTGATTGTCTGCAAGTTCAAGTTCATATCTCTGTAAAATCTAGACATTACCACATTATAAAGTATTCAATGTTTCCTGAATAACTAAAACCTTCCAAATATTGCAGCTGACTATTCCAATAAAGTCTCTTACATTTTAATAACAAAGCAAAGAGGTATACTTACTTCATTTGTTTGACTATAGTACTTTTGCCGGATTCACCAGCACCTGTAAACAAAAACAGAAATGAAATTCTATATACATAACACGTGTTGCAATTGTTTTATTAACATTACTAGCGGCCCGCCCCTGCTTCGCACGGGTGCAATATTTTTTTTCGAATTTCCAAAATTTTCTTTAATACAAACCTTATCCTGACAATACCGAACACAACAAAAAAATAATTAGCAAAATCGGTTCAGCTGCTCTCGAGATTTACGCTTAGCAACACATTTAGCGATTCATTTTTATATTAAAGATTTTTAAAAAATATAAAAAATCGGCATTTTGATACTCAGCGCGGTAACCGTGACGTGCGAGCGAGCTCTCAGGCAGGCAGGCGTGCGACAGCCCACTGTCGGTTGTACCGACGGCGATACGCGAAGCGGTTGGCATATAACGCGTGGTCTTGAGCGAGTGACGAACGCCTGGCAACGGGCCGTACAGCAGAAATCGTAATATTTTAATTTCACCATAGCTTCAAAACCAAACGTCCAATTTTAATCATTCAAAGACCAAATATTATCTACATAAACTGTACTTAGTGATGAAATAATTTATTTTGATAAGGATTAATAGCATGAGTAAAATAAACGCGTTTAAATGTAGTCCAAAAAAATTCAAGATTTTTAAATAAAAAAATGGTTGTTGTGCCTCACTCGACATAGATAGGTATAGTGTGTCGCTGACTTTTTTGTAGATATTTATAAGATCTACAATTAATTAAAACATTTTATGGGTCTATCTTTTATAGTTTAGGCAGCGTACGCAAAATAAGTAACTTTTCTGGTTGATTTTGACACCTTGTGTCCGAAAAACCCAAATATCTTACGGAACCCTATTTTTTTTCAAAATAAAATATAGCCTATGTTACTCGTGGATAATGGAGCTATCGAATGGTGAAAGAATTTTTAAAATCGGTCTAGTAGTTTTTGAGCCTATTCATTACAAACAAACAAACTTTTCCTCTTTATAATATTAGTGTAGATTAATTCATTATACATTACAATTAATTTGACAAGTGGAGTTAGGCGACTGACATTACATAAAAGCTGCGTTTCTTCAAACATTTCACCAAACCACGTAATAAAACACGCGATGATATAAAAACATTTAATTACCGCCTAAATGTAAACTGTTTCAGTCCACATTATGCACGTCTCATGCGTGAAAATAGCATGGAAAAATAAATTAAAAACGTTTACAGTGAACTGTACGCGGACGTACGAAGGGTCTACAACGCTGATCGATAAAGACTTCAGTCTTTGCAGCTCTGCGCATACTGAGCATGCTTCGGGTTTTCCATGTAATTCTTAGAACACAATCGGTAACCTACGTGTCTACGCTACGCAGAAACGCTTTGAAACATGTTTAATTGATTGCAATTACAAAATTATCTGCTAACGCTGAACAATGGTGATGACTCGATGACAAAATGTAGGTAATCAACCGTAGATTGTTGAAGAATAGCAATAATTATCTCTCAAATATTATCTACATGTACTCTAATCAAACGAGACCTATCAAACAGTTATGTAAGCGTAATTACTACAGACAATATTTATTTACCGGTATATCCTTCGTACCTAGATATTAATTGGCTAATAAAGTGACGAAATTACGTGGGTGTAGTAAAACGAACCCTGTCAAATACAGGTTCTTAGTATCATGACCCCTGTTGGCTCTAATTGGCTCGCCAGCGCGAATGGCCGATCTCTGACCTCCGATATACACATTATCACTACACAACACAAGTGCACTCCTGATTTCTACATTGCAACTTGTACAACCATTCATACCTTCGATGTGATATCTAGGATTAAATATAATACTTATGTAACGTTCGAGGATGTGACGCCTCGTATCATACAAGACAATGGATTCGTACGTCAAAATAGAAGGTATCATAGCATATTTTATATTCACAGTGGAAGAACTTTCACAATCAAGTGGATGGTAATCGCGTGCCAAGAAAGTATTCCCACGAACACCCAATATAATAACTTTTAAAACAGTAAATATCATGTTGGATTATTTAGTTAATAGTGAATGCTTAAGAATTTGAACAGTTTAGTAGTTATCTCACGCAGATCAAACGATCGGAGCAGGGAATAAACGGCACATTACTTCACTATCGTGGTTTTAGATCCTAATAGTGTTCCGTATCCGCGAGGATGACATAAGGCATGACTTTATTGTCTTTAGTTTTACATCTATATCGTTAACATAGAGCACTTTTTCGCATAAACCTGGTAGAACGTTTTATCGCGGCGTAAAACTCGATAAAACATAATGTATCGAATCGAACTTCTGTATCGCTGGGGTGACAGGATGAGTAGACGTCGCCTCTGTGCCTTTTTGCGCTATCATCACGATAACATCGCCGCGTGCTCGAATGCCGCTTGGCTGATAAAATACCTGTCTGATGTCCGTTCGATCGCCTCTTCAATGTTAACCTGACAACATTTTCCTATTCACGAATAACTTACGATTCAAGAAGTTCTGCAGTACGTAGAATAAGGAACTTCATATTTCAAGTCTTAGTGCCTATAATATAATCCAAATGACATAATACTTAAAGGATTAAAAGCACTCTTATCTTTTTAATAACATCGATATTGACCGATTAGTGCAATAGATTATAATTAATTGCCTTACGAGTTCACATAACTATCGTATTAGAATTATTGTTGGTACATCGCACAAAATCTACACGATCTTTACGTAAGCACAATGTGAAATTGTTACGTTTGGATAGGTAAAAAGGTAGGTGGAAAGCCTGGACAGGGCAATAAGTAGCGTTAAACGACGTTACGCACGTAACAAATGGTATTTGGTGTATGCGTAATGGACGTAATAGGTAGTGTTGTTTTAAAGATTTTTTTGGCAAATAACTTCGGCAAGAACCTGAGCGCTACTTCAAATACCTACCTACTAAATCTATATTTTTGACTTCGATTCAGTTGGTCATAGCATTAATTTGGAAACAACTTGTTTAGTAGTATTCTTTAAGTCACCACAATATTTGTGTTTATGACAGATCAAACAAATTGATTAATTGATAAATTGTGACAAATGAGACCAAAACCACCTGTTTAAGTGAATTTCAATTATCACCCACTCTTTTTTACCTTCTAGGCTTCTAGCTCAAATTTTTATTACTCAATTCTAAGCTAAGATTAATAAAATTACCTACTATGGATGCTTTTGAAGTAAGATATGTGAGGAGTGGCTTATTAAAGCAAAACGCCATTCATGGTCAGATATGCACGCACTGGCAGCCACGGCGGCGTGCCGTGACACCTCAATTAATTTCTAGCACAAGATACCTAGTTGACACAATTGTCACATATGATTGGTCACCTCACGCTCATTATGTGATTGCGAAACTTTTTTTTTTTTGTTTTGGTTTCATTTTCCTTGAAATATCTACACCAGAAAAGTTAAAAGGAAAAATATTATTTTATCCTGGTTTGGCATCGGACATTGAATGTCAATAGACACTGAAAACATGACAGAGCATCTAAACTGGTTATAGGTACCTGGTTAGTTCTCAAAAAGAACTTGGTGTGGTTGGTAGGTACCAAGTGTTGTATTTTATTTGCATTTGACTTGTGAATTTTGGCCTATTAGGATTTTGTTGTCTTTTAAAGATCAACATGAACCAATTGAAATACTTAGATATGTATTGTGGTTTTGCATGGCATTTTCACAATACAAATAGAATGTAACAATGGCACGAATACACCATGGAATGAGTAAATGAGTTGTCATACTACATTATAATAACAGAATGGAAGGAAATGAAGCATAACAAAACCAACCAAAAATTTTTACACTGCTTGGACTCGAGTTTCGTTGAGATGGAGTGGTATAGTTATATAAAAATTACCAAATAAAGATGATAATTATATCAGAATTTTGCTAACCAATAGTAATAACACATGCTGAGATAGTACAAATCAGGATCAAATGTCAAGAGCAAAAAATTATCTGTCATATCACCCAGTCATGTACCTGTAGTAGTTAGTGTATAAAGTGTTCATCTAATAATTAATGTATATGTTACGGGTAATGCTAGAAGATGGAGTAAACCTCGGTTTACCGGGTTGACCCAAGCTTTTTGGGTAAAGTCCGAATAATACGTAAAATAAATTTTTATTCGTAGTTTACCCATACTCACCTAGGTCTACCCAACTCTGGCTGGGTAATGTTAGGTGTTGCATAATTTTGCAATTCAAAATGTCACAGTAGTTTTTCTTGCTCAAATAAATAATTTAAATAACATTGATTGGTAGTACTTTTGTGGACTAATTGTTACACAAACTTTTAATATCTTTATGCTATTAAAGATATCATGTTTCAGCCCGCTATTAGTTCATGCTATTAAAACTAGTTTATGCTCTCCATACGATTACATTCATCTTTTATTGTCTTTTTTTTTATAATTAAAGTAAAAAATGCCCTTGGATTTTCATTTTACTAATTCATTAGATACATTTTTAACATTACCCAGCCAGAGTTGGGTAGACCTAGGTGAGTATGGGTAAGCTCCGAATTAAAATTTATTTTACTTATTATTCGGACTTTACCCAAAAAGCTTGGGTAATACTAAGTCAACCCGGGTAAACCTAGGTTTACTCGATCTTCTAGCATTACCCGTGACATATATAACGCTAATATAAGAAACATAGAAACTGTTGATCATACCAACTGTCTATTTCATTAAAGACATTAGACAAACACAATGGTGACTCATTTTGGGTGTAAAATGACTAAATAACTGACTTCGTGCATTATTCTATAGTGTAGGTAAATGCTGGATAATGCTAATGGCAATTGAAATGATCCCACAAATTGATTAAACAGAATGATGTCAAGTTGCATGTTTCTCACAAAACAGAGGAATGTATGACCCATATTTACGAAGATATTTGAAGGACATAGTCATATAAAAGAAATTGATGACAAACATTTTAATAATTCACTATGGCCATTAAGAGAAAAGACAGGTGCTCACCATCTGTGAAACTTCACAAATAGCACTGCTTGTGTCAATGCACTCACATAATTATCAGTGTCAAGATCAAGGCAACTTGTTTTTGTAAAGCATTAAATTACATATATAATTTTAATTTCACTTCAAATTCAACCTCCATTTCAAATTACGGATGGATTTTTCAAACATCCATTAGATTCAAACACTTTAAATAATAATATTATGTTATGACTCAATAGTCACTAAATGGTGAAATACAGTTTAATGAATGCAAATGTCAATAGGTATTTAACATTTCCTGAAATAGGTGGTAACTGAGATTTTCCTAAAACATTTCTTGTACTGTTGTGTTACATTCAAACATTTTAAAAGCCAATCATTTTCAAAAGAATAACTGTGGAGTTTCTTGGAGCTCTTCTCCATAGGAAACTTCTGATGTTTCATAAGTGCCCATGTAGGTTTATGTGAAATATTTTGATTTTGACATATAAAGGAAAAATTCTTTAATATAAATTATTACCCACATTACTATAAAATTGTATTGATTGAGTTTTTGTTCAGTTTCCTCTAGCAATTGTATTTAAATGTTAATAAGTATTGTGCCAGTTAGTGTTGGACATGAATGACATTGTTCTGCTGAAATATTGGCAACCGTTCAACACACTGCCAACAGGTACTGTTTACAGTGATTAAAATTCTTTAAATACTAGTTGATTGTTTACTGACAATATTACATGTGGTTTTGTAATCACTAAAACAACTTGAATACAATTTATGGTTTTTAAGGGAATCACCTCTTGGTTAGTATTGTAAAGCAATAAATATGTTTTATTTTAAATTGTGTGTGTAAGTGTAGGCTGGATTTTTAGTTTCCATTGTCAAGCTGATTTTCTTTTGTGTTTTATCAGCCTGAAAATGTTATCTCATCAAGGTCATCTATGTAAATAGCAGGAAAACTACCAGCTAGCACAATGGAGCAGTCTCCGTTCCTAAAGTCACAGCCGATAACAATCTTCAGTTATTGTGCTGGATGACTGTTACATATTTCTCATGAATTATTGACATCATTAATGGGTGAGTGTGTTATTAATTTAGAGAACTGTTATTATAAGAAAACTGCTTGGGATTTATCATTCAGTAAAGCAGAGTCATTTATTTCTTCAAGATGCGCTGATGCCTCCATCTGCATTAATTGTGGTCTGCTGTCAATAATTTATTATTTTGACAGGAATAGGTATTTAATTTTAGGCAATGATGATAATGTGATGATATCTAGAAATGTATTTATTTAGCAGTGATAATACAAATACTACTTTTGGCATATCTTATGAGATTTGACATGGTGGGTTCAAATAAATACCTATAAAAATCTCATTAGAATTAAAACAAATACCTAAGAGGCAATGATAAATTACGTCGCGTGGTACCTAAGTTTCGAAATACGATAAGGAAAACCCCTCCCGAATTGAGGTTCATGACATTGGAACAAAAATCAACCATGATTAGCATAGAAATTACTACTTAGTGAGTTTATGCACATGTTTCCTAAATGTGAAACAAATAAGAACTTTCATTTGCGCACGGAACTACCGTACATACCGGCATAATGATTAGTTCCAAGTGAAAGCAACTAATCATTTCTACTCCACGTTCAAAATCTGCAACAAGCTAATAGGATGCATGAAGAGCGTTAGTACGCTATTCACACGGGGCATCATGAAAGTCGGGATCGTTCAAGAGGACGCCCAAATTTCTGCAACAACTCCGAAACATGGGTGCGGCCACGGATCGCGACCAAATAATAGAGCTACACTGTACCTAATAAAAGCAACTTGATATCTTTGGAAGCCTGGATTCCGTCCTCTTTCAGGTTCCTCTCAATCTGTCGGCTGCGAGCTGCAGCCGCACGCTCCTCGGCCGACTGGGCGCACCCCATGTCGGCAGCTGTCCCTGTTCCTTGGCCGGCGGCCGCCCCGACCCCTGAGCCGGGCGCGCTCTCACCGCTCCCTCTGCATGCGCTCCACACGCGTCCTGCCGCTCCGGCGAGACCGGAGCCACCCTACACAACGTTAGCACCCAACACACAGTAACCTAACAGTACCACTTATCACTGTTCATACGACTCCGAAACACACAATCTTTAGATAAACGACCGCGGCTCGATATTTTCCAGAGTTTTTTACTACACCGAACACTAATAACACGCAACGAGAATGCAAACTTTAATTGATTTTACAAATCCGTTTAAATACGAGATAATGGCGGCCGGATGACAAGCACCAACTCCGCTCCGTGACAGCGACCGCGCCCCGCTCGACTGACGTTCGGGTGCGTTCGGAAATCTTCGTTCGGACTCGCTCACACATGCGTGAAGGCACATTCACACGCGAAAGAGAACACGAGCAATGCGCTAAAATCAAAGATTTGTCAAAGACAATTTCTACTTTTTTTTTTTGCAAAAATCACACGTTAAAACGCATTAATTTGTCGTAATATTTAAGTACCTACATAATATTGTTTAAGTATATTCATCGAAGTTAGTGATCGAAATTATAATAAACTAGCAGCGCCCCGCGGTTTCACCCGCATAAGTGTCGATCCCGTGGGAATATCGGGATAAAAACTATCCTATGTCCTTTCCCGGGACCCAAACTATCTCTATACTATCCCAAACTATATCTAGACTATCGAAATCGGTTCATAGGTAAATCGGTTTAGCGGTTTAAGCGTAAAGAGGTAACAGACGGACAGACAGACACACTTTCGCATTTGTAGTATTATTATTATGGTTATAAAAGTGTGTTTGTACATTTGTTTGTCTGCATTTTCGTTTGTATTTTTTATAAAAAAATTAAATATTTTTTCTATACCATATCTTATATATCTGCAACATGTAGAAAGAATATTTAGATTTTTTAAACGCGCGCGCGGGTAAATAACAACAGCCGGCAGCCATACGGTTTAATCGAAGGTACCTACGCTACCATAGATATCCGTGTACGCTACGCTTCATACGGTTGCCGATTTGCCGAACGGTCCTTGGATGGGTGACCATGCATTAGGTATTTAACGAGACCCAATCGTACATACCTCGGAAAGCACGTAAAACCGTTGCATGGTCCTCGCTGTTATTTTTAGATCTTTGACAGTCATAAGTCGGAAAGTCTGCCAACCAGTCCTACTAAGGGGTATCTTAATAAGGGTTGTGGAGGTCAGACAAGCAGTCACTCCATGTAAAATATTGGTAGGTACCTGTTCAGCTGCATACGGTTAGACTGGACGCCGACCCCAACATAATCGGGAAAAGGCTAGGCAGAAGATGACCTTTCTGAGGGCTTTTATTTTAGCTGTCGATATTTAGGTAGGCATAGTTATAGGAAACACTTAAGATTTTTTTTTAACTCGCTTGCCCTATCCGGGAATCTTACCGAAAACCTCACCATGCTATTTTACGCATATCGACAGGGCTATATACTAAACTTTCAACTATATCCGACGATCCTGCATACTTATCTCTATTGCTGACTGTACATGCAGTATCAACCTTTGTCCAAGGACATAGCGGAGATCATGTTCATCTGCGGCCTGTGGCTAGGCTGTTTACATTACACTTTGGTTTCATGTTGATGACTAGCATTAACTAAGGAATAATAAATTCATAAGGTCATAAGTTCTGAAAACCAGAATCTTGCCAGGACCTCCTTACTATAGAGAGTTTAAGTATAGTAAATGCAATAATCAATTAACAGACAAATTTTGGTCATAAATAGGTAGGTACCAAATTCTTTTCTAGCATAATCTTCGTTTAGAAATAAGCTGAGCTCCTTATTTACGATGTTACTTGGTTGTCGAATGTCGTCGAGTGCAACTTTTGAACCTTGTGCTTTAGCGATAAAGGTGAAAATCTATTAAAGAAATTTGACAGATTGTAAGTAGCTTGATGTGCTGCAGGCGTACTTTGGCATAGGTACATTCACGAGACGATAATCAGTAACTGGGTTGTGGAGGTCAGATAGGCAGCCGTACTCTCGTCAAAATACTCGTGCTGTATCCGGTTAGATTGGAAGCTTATCAACAATGTTGGGAAAAGGCTAGGCAGATTGATTGAGGTACAGTCACGAAAATAAATAGATAGATACAAAACAGTTTTTGGCAAAAAATATCTATCAATATTTTAGAGGCAAATAACTGTACTGAATTTTGTATTTGGTATGGCGAATAGACGTAGGTTATCGAAACTCGGTGCATATCAGTAAAGAACCCTGACCCTGACCAACTCTTTCTCTGGGGTCTGGCATATACGTTGCGCTGGAAAAAAGAAAAACCCCTAAAGCTTAGGAACCTCAACAGGCCTTGGGGGCTTCCGGCTTAGGGTACCTATCTGTTGCTATCGCTATGTTTCGTAAGCTTGCTGCTTGCTACGTGGTTTACGTTTTGGAAAGCGTCATGTATGTTCTTGCGAAAATTGTTTGCTTCAAGCTCAATTAGTCTAGTTTAGCTATGTTTTTAAACAGTTTGACGTTAGAGGTATTAAGATACCTCTATGAAGCGCCATAAAATGTTTCGAAGCATATGGGCTTGACGGTCCGCTTTAGAAGATCCGGGAGTCACTGATCTTTCTGCCAGAATTGCCAACCACGAATCACTATAACCTCATTATCATTCTCCCGATTCGCCTTTTAGGACATCCACAAGTTCCTCAGCCTCCTATAGGAAAGACTACTTGACAAGCAACAGGGTCTCCGAGCGAGCCTGACGTTACAATTATATCTAAGACATTACCTATCTGCTACCTACCTAAGTATTCTAATCTTTCAGGTAACATGCATAATAGGTAGGTAAGATATAGCCCAAAGGTTGTTATAATAAAGAAGTACCTACCTAGGTAATATGTGTGTGTTGTTTGTAACGCAAAACAAATGGCTGAATACGTAGGTAAGATGTATGGTCCTAGCCATGTCCTAGCACTTCAGCTCTTCTAATGCTAAGTCGTTCTAGTTAGATGGAAATTGCGTAGGATATTCAGACTACCTAGTGTTTGATATCTAGATCGCTAGGTCATTTTTACTTAGGTGGAATGTTGTGTTGAAGTGCAACGATTAGGGATGTCAATAGATACCGGTAAAACGGGAATAGTTTATGGGGCTACTTTAACAGCGCGCCAAATAATGATTTAAACGTGTGCAAATCGAACGCTAGTGACCTTGATTGGTGGCTAGTAGCTTGTCCCGATCTTCGAACCTATACCTTCAACTTCTTCTTTGCTTTTATTTCTATTTCCCCTAAAATGTATAAAATATTAATATTTTTTTATCAAAATGATGTCAAAGTAATCCTTACACTTTAGATCTTTGCCGTTGATAGCATTTTAATGCCTTATCAAAGAAACCCCACTTCGGGGTTACTTTGACTCATGAAAAATAAAAATATATATAATTGTGGGGGGCCTGTAGGGCTTGATATTAAGATTGGATTGATAGATAAAGGACACATTGTTCTGTTGGAACAAAAACATCATTAATTTTGGTTGAAAAAAAAACTATCGAAATATGTGCAAAGTAGCCCCGTTTTACGGTACGTAAGTACTAAATTTGAAATGTTATTGATGTGTTCTTAATTTGCTTCCAGTGTACCAACGGAAAGAGCACTGATTTCCTATTATCATTATCAATACCTACTTATCATTAAATAAATTGTTGATTTGGATAGATAGGTAGGTACCCAAATTGAGACCTCGTAGTGTATCATGTATTGAATAGTCATATCAGTGAGTCGATAGAGTCTCCTCAATAGATGCTATACAAAAAGCATAGGTACCTATAACTAATAAAGTCAATGCATTTAACGCGAAACGAAGAGTGCCGGTTCAGAAGTATGAGTCAATAGTGTTCGTGCCGGCGTGCGCGCGCACCTGCTACCTAGACAGAGATAGAGGAAAGCTCCATTACCAAGGAGCAGCAGCTTGATATCCTTGGCGGCCTGGATGCCATCCTCCTTAAGATTTTTCTCGATCAGCTTGCTGCGCGCAATGGCAGCGCGCTCCTCGGCGGATGAGGCGCAGCCCATGGCGATAGCGCGCACGGCCTGGCTCGCTACGCGCGGCAGCGCCGTGCCCCTCGCATGCTCGCGGCCCGTCGTCGCGCGCACGTGGCGCCGCGCACGCGCGAGCGAGCGCACGCGTGCTCAGGGACAGGGGGACACGCACCACCACGAGACCGGGTCGGTCCGGCCTAACGCGCGAGCTGACGCGACGAAGCTCGAGAGGCGAGCGGAGCGCTAGTGACGGGGCGAGGTGGCGTCGCGGCGTGAACCCGCGAACGAATGACGGATCGCGCAGGCCTGGAGCGGCGCGCGCACTGCGCAGGCTCCGTCCGTCTGTCGGCCGCTGCCCGCCCGTCACCTCCTTCCTCACATACCTACTAACACCCTACATCAAACCTGCGCGACGCCTACCTACACAATGACACAAAATGTACGGACACCTAAATATTTTAGGCCAAAAAATACAACTACACAACTTCCTAGGGGTTTTTCGCTATAAGTAATTATGATATGAGTCATAATTATACCGATACCTAGCGGTAAACACTAGGCACTAGGTAGCCTAGGTAGGGTAGGGTAGGTCTAAGTAGGTAGGTAGGTACCTACTATGTCCGGCTTCACAACAAAATAAGAACTTAAAAAATATACTACAAAGGGATGAACTTTGAATAATTCGGTTATTGTAGATAAGTAGGTACCTCACCTTTACAGGTAGGTAAGTACTCTACTGCAAATGCATGTATATCTACAGGACAGGACAATGCGATAACAATAACACGTAGGAATCTCATACAATAATAGGAGTAGGTAAGACTTCTCCTTGTGTTAGAGCTCAGAAAGAGTAGGTACTTCGTCTATGTTATTTTTCACAAACGTTAGTCAACCCATTGTTGGCTGTTAATAGTATAGCCATAGCCACAGCATCCCTGGCAGTGTTTTTAATTCATCACATTAGTCCGACATATCGACGCGGCGGTATGCGTGTGATTGCTTTTTCTTGTTCTAAACAAAGGATAGATACAATCGCGTGTAGAAAATCGCAGTCATAAAATTATATGTATAAGTAGATATCTCGATAATTGCCAGTGCTGAACGAGGTGATTTCTGGAAAATATTGCTACTTTACAAAGTATATAACTAAAATCTCGGGAATGTACAGTTAGACAACTTGTGAGCTAGACAGTCACATAATCTAGTTAAATTACTTCATGCCTATTAGTATGCCCAACACATAGGGGCTTGTAAAAGTACCTTTATAGGTCATCAATAAGCAATTAAACTGCCTAGTAGGTGCTTATTTAGAATTAATTGTAGACGCATTTGTTTTGTGAAAGTAAACTAACTGTAAACTTTATTTGCATACCATGACCTTGCGTCTTTATGGAGTGCATGCTTCCTTTCTAGAACTAAAAGAATGTTTGATCAACATACAGGATCTTTTATACATTTCAAAGAATAGATACAGACTAACTTTCGAAGTTTAGGGAAGTAAATTACTAAACCAAATAAAGACTTGGCTAAAAGGTCCCAGCAACTAGGCCATTAAATAAATTAAAAAAAGAAAGAAAAAAAAACAGACTAACTACCCTCCTATAGCACAAATAAAACATCGTCGTTACAGCTTCCGATCGGTTGCGAGTTTGGATCCTAAGTACGTCGTTGAGTGTCTCGGGTTCGATTCCCAGATAACCAAACAAAAAAAATGGCCTATTGACAGTTGTTCCAGGTAGCTCTACAGTGGCTGGTTGAGTACATGAGAGATCTGAGTTAGTTTCAAGAGAAATTCCTAATATGGGGCAGTTATGAAAAATTTGATTCGTGACCTTATTGACGTATGTGACGACCTTATAGTCCAGTAGCCAGAAGTCTATGCCCTTCGATAATTCACAAGTTTTTTATTTTCGCTGAGTGGATGAGTATAGTGATTTCAATGCTATGTACAAAAATGCTAACAGTTTAGAGTTATGCAATAGGTATTAAGTAGGTATTTCCTATTATTTCGTGTTGTAACTATGTTAGAAAATTTAAATTTAAATACTATACTGGTTCTTTGTAAGTACTATCTAAAGCATATATTAGTGAAAATGCTAACACGTAGGTACTGTGGAACAATGGAAATCTGAAAATGTCAAGTAACTCATTCAATAAAAAATTTAAGTTTCTCAAATCATTTCTTATATACTTAAAGGGATTAGTTATACCTTACAACAAAAGTTCTAACAACTAAGTACTATGGCTGCACAAGTAATTGTATTTTTACTTTGCGATTAGCGAAGTATTGAATTTAAGTTTATAAATATGGAGGTAGGTAGATGCCACAATGTACGGTACGTACAGAGGCCAGCACATCAACCTACCCCAATCTGTCAAATTTTCCCAATTGAATATGAACCTTATTCCTTTGAAGTAAAGTTGAAAATCTATCAAATAAATTTGACAGATTGGGGTAACTTGATGTGCTAGCCTCTGTACATAGACTTATAAAAAAGATGGACTCCGCGCCACGCATATCGAAAGTGAAGCACAGTAAATATAGCGGACCGTTTGTACAACAAACACGCCTCACGCTCACATTTACATCGTAGTATGCCGACCGGCCGCCATTACGTGACACGACAGCGTCAATCGTCAATCACGCACACATAGATCGGTACGGTGCTTCACTGTCGATATGCATGGCGCGGAGTCCATCTTTTTTATAAGTCTATGGGTAGTGTAATACTTCAGAGCAGTACATACTAAAAACAGAGTGATGGCCGCCATACTAAAAAGTGCAACTGTAAATTAGTCACAAATGCACCCAAAGGAGCTATATTCCATTTACAATAAGATTAGACATTTAAACAAAACTTTACAGTCCGTTCAACCGATTTTTACTTCTATTCCATAGGCATAAGGATGGCATTAAAAGCAAAAACATGATTATAATACCAACTGTTATTGCAGCTGCCATTTGTCATGCCACCAACGCAATAGAAGTAAAAATCGGTTGAACGAACTGTAAAAAGATTTATTTCAATGTCGAATCTTATTGTGAATGTTTCAATGAAATGGTGGTTGTGTTCAATGAAAATTTAAAAGCACCATCTGTTTGACAGATCGGAGTAGGTAGACAGCATTTGTTATAGTATCAGAGACAAAAAGTGACTTCCATACGACAACTTTTTTTTTCGGGAATTTTTTTCGGGTTTCGGGATAGGTATCACTAAGTGTACATTATAGATGATGAAACAAAAACAGGTACTTATTGAACCTAATTATTTTTGTACTTAATTAAGTGATGTCCCAAAACCCGGGACAACTATCCCGGAAAAAAATGTTGTAATGGAATCTCCACTTTCTGTCTCTGTTCCTCTATCATTATAACAAGTAGCTACATAATTTGTATAATAAAATTTTAGTCCACATAATTACGATCTTGGTAGGTAGGTATTAAATTCTTTGAAATACAGGATCAACAACGTATTTTCAAAACAGATTTTTTAAACTGGAGTAGTTAATGGGATTTTGATAATTACACGTGGGCGAAGACACGGACTGGAACAGAGTAAGAGCCTACCTAGTGATTTGTGAGATGTGACAGTAATGAAATGATTTCGCGCCTCATTCAAAAGGTACGTTTGCAGTGACTGTGGTTCGGAGTGTTACCGCGCCGTGGACCGTGCTGCACGAATTGCCGCGTACCTACACCGCGCCCCAATATCCAAATTGTGACATCGGACGGTACTCATAATGGTATGGTGGTGGGTAGTTAGTTTACTTTTGCAAATAAATCAGTCTGTCGTTGACCCACGTATTTTATTGACGTTACATTGGCGACGAGGATGGGATTTGTACAATTTCTTTTTTAATTTCCGTGGATTCGTTTCTATTTCGCGTGTGTCAAGATGCGTATTGGTAAAATTGAACCTTTTAATTTAAGCTCGAAACAGTGGCCGGCTTATATTCGTCGGATAAATCAGTACGTACGGCTTAACGAAATCGACGATGAATTGAAAGTACCTATGTTAATAACGGTCGTGGGGGAAGAAACGTATGCGCTGATGTGCGATCTGTGTTCACCTAGTTTTCCGGAAGACAAAACATATGACGAACTAGTGAAATTAGTTACGGAACATTTAGAACCCCAACGATCGGAGATAGCCGAGCGCCACGTATTCAGGTTGCGCCGACAGCGTGCGGGCGAGTCCCTCACGGAATACCTACAGGCATTGAAACACCTGGCGTCTACGTGCAGTTTCGGAAAGTGCAACTTATGTTCGACGCTTGAAGAAAATTTGCGCGATCAGTTCGTGTCCGGGCTGACAAGTGACGTAATGCGATCGAGAATCTTCGCGGAAAAAAAAGTTCAGTATAAAGAGGCAGTGGAGCTAGCGCTGGCTCTTGAGGCAGCGGAGAAGCATGCCGAGGTGAGCGGTACCACGACGACGGCGGCGGCGGACTCAGTAAAGCCGGCAGGCGGCGGCGAGGCGGGCGAAGGCCTGCATTACGCACGCGGCGGACGAATGCGCCAGCGCGGGCCGCAACGGGCGTTCGGCGGCGCCGGCGGCGCGAGCGGCGCAGGCGACGGAATAGCGGTGGCAGCAGCAGGCGCGGCAGGCGCAGACAGCGCGCGGGCCTGCTGGCGCTGTGGCAAGGCGCACCCGGCCGAGAGGTGTCGGTTTAAAAATTACAGTTGTGATGAGTGCGGTAAAAAAGGGCACCTAAAAGTGATGTGCAAACAAGTGCGTGGTAGTGGCGGTCGGCATAACTATGTGAGTGACGAATCGGGGGATGGTATTTTCAACTTAAATGTGACAGCTCGAGGTAACAAACCATTTTTTATTAAACTGTCTGTTGATAACATTAATATGGAATGTGAAGTGGACACAGGTAGTCGTATATCAGCAATAAGTGAGGTTATGTATCAAAGTAGCTTTTCGCATAAAACGATTGAACCGGATAACTTAGTTTTACGTGGTTACTCAGGTTCAAGAATAGAATCACTCGGTTACATTGAGGTAGATGTTTTTTTGGGCGAATTTAAAGCTAAATCACTACGACTATACATTATTAAGGGCGGGGCGCAGATTAGATTTCTTTTCCAGTATCGGAATTGTGAACACGCAACGACAGGTGTCTCGCCAGCAGTGGCGCTCCAAGGGCGGCGTTTGCGTAGCCGACTGGATGCACTACGGCCGGATGTAGCCGCAGCGGTGCGCGAGAAGCAAGAGCGTCAGGTCACCCGCGCTTCGGGGGCCGATAGAGAATTCCGGGTTGGGGATGCAGTAATTGCTCGCGATTACACGGCGAGGCCCCGACAAGTGGACCGAAGCCACAGTTATAAAAAAAAACAGGGCCGGTTTCATACAAAGTTAGTTTAGGTAACGGGGTTGAGTGGCATGCCGACCAAATTATTTCAGAAAGTACCAAAAATAGGTATTCATTATCACGCATGAGGGACGTGGTCGTAGCATAGCCTAAGGGCTCTGAGGCAGCTAAACCGGGGGTCGATAGAGGGGCCGAAGGTGAGATGTTTGAGGACGCATTCAATGAGGATGGTGATACTAAGGACACGCCGCTGGAAGAGTCAAAGTCGACGCCGGTTCGACCCGAACGGTTGACGTCGTCGGTACCTCCACCACCACTGGGCGCGTCTGCTCGGGCACTGCGTGCGTTCAACCGGGCTAGACAAGCTGGCAATAATGTGCCACAATAGTTTATTAGTTATAGGACATTGTTAGTTTAAGATGTATCGGTTGTGATTAGTAGACTTGATGAGGAGATATGTGACATCGGACGGTACTCATAATGGTATGGTGGTGGGTAGTTAGTTTACTTTTGCAAATAAATCAGTCTGTCGTTGACCCACGTATTTTATTGACGTTACACAAATAATATTTTATTTATTAAACAAAAGGCATAGCATGTTATATGTTGAAACTTTTGTATGGTAGCAGAGCCAGCGGCGTTAGGTACATCCCCGATCGGAGCGGGCGGGCGGACGGGGGAGTGTTCCTACTCAGTAGCGATCGCACGCGCCGTACCTACGCGGCTCGTTAGTAGAGTAGTTATTATATATATACCTACCTACCAAGATCGTAATTAAGTATGTGGACTAAAATTTTATTATACAAATTATGTAGCTACTTGTTATAATGATAGAGGAACAGAGACAGAAAGTGGAGATTCCATTACAACATTTTTTTCCGGGATAGTTGTCCCGGGTTTTGGGATATCACTTAATTAAGTACAAAAATAATTATACCAAAACAATAAAATAATTAGATTCAATAAGTACCTGTTTTTGTTTCATCATCTTTAATGTACACTTAGTGATACCTATCCCGAAACCCGAAAAAATTTCGCGGAAAAAAAGTTGTCGTATGGAAGTCACTTTTTGTCTCTGATACTACATATAACAAATGCTTTCTACCTACTCCGATCTGTCAAACAGATGGTGCTTTTAAATTTTCATTGAACACAACCACCATTTCATTGAAACATTCACAATAAAATTCGACATTGAAATAAATCTTTTTTACAGTTCGTTCAACCGATTTTTACTTCTGTTGCGTTGGTGGCATGACAAATGGCAGCTGCAATAACAGTTCTTATTATAATCATGTTTTTGCTTTTAATGCCATCCTTATGCCTATGGAATAGAAGTAAAAATCGGTTGAACGGACTGTAAAGTTTTGTTTAAATGTCTAATCTTATTGTAAATGGAATATAGCTCCTTTGGGTGCATTTGTGACTAATTTACAGTTGCACTTTTTAGTATGGCGGCCATCACTCTGTTTTTAGTATGTACTGCTCTGAAGTATTACACTACTCATAGACTTATAAAAAAAAAATGGACTCCGCGCCATGCATATCGACAGTGAAGCACCGTACCGATCTGTGTGCGTGATTGACGATTGACGCTGTCGTGTCACGTAATGGCGGCCGGTCGGCATACTACGATGTAAATGTGAGCGTGAGGCGTGTTTGTTGTACAAACGGTCCGCTATATTTACTGTGCTTCACTTTCGATATGCGTGGCGCGGAGTCCATCTTTTTTATAAGTCTATGTACAGAGGCTAGCACATCAAGTTACCCCAATCTGTCAAATTTCTTTGATAGATTTTCAACTTTACTACAAAGGAATAAGGTTCATATTCAATTGGGAAAATTTGACAGATTGGGGTAGGTTGATGTGCTGGCCTCTGTACGTACCGTACATTGTGGCATCTACCTACCTCCATATTTATAAACTTAAATTAAATATTTCGCTAATCGCAAAGTAAAAATACAATTACTTGTGCAGCCATAGTACTTAGTTGTTAGAACTTTTGTTGTAAGGTATAACTAATCCCTTTAAGTATATAAGAAATGATTTGAGAAACTTAAATTTTTTATTGAATGAGTTACTTGACATTTTCAGATTTCCATTGTTCCACAGTACCTACGTGTTAGCATTTTCACTAATATATGCTTTAGATAGTACTTACAAAGAACCAGTATAGTATTTAAATTTAAATTTTCTAATATAGTTACAACACGAAATAATAGGAAATACCTACTTAATACCTATTGCATAACTCTAAACTGTTAGCATTTTTGTACATAGCATTGAAATCACTATACTCATCCACTCAGCGAAAATAAAAAACTTGTGAATTATCGAAGGGCATAGACTTCTCGCCAGGGCTTTAAATACCGGTAAAATTTTCATAACGTTTCCTTGATTTGACAGCGTTACCGTTAATATTAAAATAACGTTAATGGATTTAACGTTATTTTAGCTCCATTTTATCGGTAATCATTATTAACGTTAGTTGTTTATTAACGTTAATTTTATCGATACTTTTAGAACGGTTAATCTAGTGAGTTTGAAGTAGAGGGGGACGAGACGCGCGGGGGCAGGCCACCCGCCGTCGCCCCGCTCTGTGATGCCGTGCCGATCAAAACATTGCCGATTCTTACGCGTGAGAAGTAATAAGTGAGATACCTAACTGATAAGATAATTTATCCAACATCAAGATGAGTGAAGACAATATTTTTTTATTTTTTTATTATGAATACAGTAACTTGGCAATCTGTGTTAACACAATAAGCCATTCAGATGAGGTATCTCGATCTATGTCTTAATAGCGTAAGGAATTCCTATGAATCCCTTTTATCATATGTCACCAAATCTCACGGTAAGTGTAGAGACACTATGCCGTTTCAATCGGGAATGTCTAATACTTCCTGTGCCTTCTAGTTTGGATGCCAGTTCATTGACATGAGTTGATATTCTCGTCTGATAGCTTTCACTATATCTAGCGATCTCTTGTTTGACGGTAGTGATACTTAGGTCCTCGTGTATATATTTGTTGCTTACATAGTAGGGTATATCTAGCATGGTTCTCAGTGTCTTCGATCGTAGAATCGGAAAGAAAGAGTGAGGCAGTAACTTTTTAAGTTTGAAGAGAAGTCCTTCGTGCCACACTCTGTCGAACGCCTGGCTAATGTCAAGAAAGACAGCAGAGCAGAACTGTTTGCATTCTAGTGCACGACTTATAGTATCCGTAATACGGTGTATCTGTTCAATAGTTCCATGTTTCTCTCGTAAGCCAAACTGGTGAAGAGGAATAACTTCCGGTAGATAGGGGCGCATCCTGTTCAGCAATATTTTTTCGAAGAGTTTACCCAACACGGGGAGTAGGCTTATTGGTCTGTAGGAGCTTGCATCGTGGAGCGGTTTGCCTGGTTTGGGTATCATTATAACCTGCGCAATTTTCCACTGAGCGGGGTAAATTGCTAGTCTTAGGCAGGCGTTGTAGATGGCCGCGATGTGAATTATGCTTTTTCTAGGCAGCTGCTTGAGAAGTTGTGCGTCGATTAACTCATAGCCTGGTGTTTTACCCTTTTCTAGTTTTAGGATGTCTCTCCATAGTTCGTTGGGGCTTGCACTTTTTAGTGGTAGGTTCATTTTCAGTGGTGCGTCCATATATTCGGAGACTTCCTTGTCGTGTTCAGGATTTTTGCTTGTAAGGGGCTGAAAGTTTTTAAGTGTTGCGCGTATACTTGGGCCTTTTTAAGATCTGTTTTTGCCCACTTGCCATCAGGAGCTTTTATGGGTGGTATATGTTCTTTCGGTCATTTCAGCCTTTTTGTTATCTTCCATAGAGAGTAGTTGGTGTCTTTATTAGGAGTAAGTTCTGCTAATTGTTTTTGTAGACGCTCGTTTTCTGCTTGGCAGATCATTTGTTGAAGTTCCTCAGAGGCCATGTTGAAAACTTTTTTACTTACGCGTGAGAAGTAATAAGTGAGATACCTAACTGATAAGATAATTTATCCAACATCAAGATGAGTGAAGACAATATTTTTTTATTTTTTTATTATGAATACAGTAACTTGGCAATCTGTGTTAACACAATAAGCCATTCAGATGAGGTATCTCGATCTATGTCTTAATAGCGTAAGGAATTCCTATGAATCCCTTTTATCATATGTCACCAAATCTCACGGTAAGTGTAGAGACACTATGCCGTTTCAATCGGGAATGTCTAATACTTCCTGTGCCTTCTAGTTTGGATGCCAGTTCATTGACATGAGTTGATATTCTCGTCTGATAGCTTTCACTATATCTAGCGATCTCTTGTTTGACGGTAGTGATACTTAGGTCCTCGAGTATATATTTGTTGCTTACATAGTAAAAAAAAAAGGCGTAAATTCTTTGGCCGCTATGTGAATAAGCTTATTGAGCGTTTCGATAGCTGTTTCAACGCTATCTACATTATTTAATGGCAAGTTCAAGTTAATGGATTCTGATATTTTGGTTCTGTATCTGCCCCAGTCTGTTGTGTGGTTATACAGTCTTTGTGGGTACTCAGTTAGAATGGCCTTAGAGTGAACATTGATAATTACTGGTGTATGGTCTGACGACAGGTCAGTACATTCCTCTACATTTATTTGTCCAAGCGGGATATTTTTGGTGATGAAAAAATCCAATAGGTCTGGTACCTTTTGTGGGCCCGCAGGCCAGTATGTAGGAATACCATGTGAAGCGCAATATAGGTTAAGTTCGTTCGTGGCTATATAGAGTTGTCGACCCCGTGGCGAGGTTAGTCTGGAGCCCCAGGAGGCGTGTTTTGCGTTCCAATCGCCACCGCAAATCAATCTGTTTCCTAGAGTGTTGAAGTAATTCTTGAACTCATCTCTTGTAATAACATGCCTAGGTGGGCAGTAGATAGCAGACACTGTTGTTTCTATATTGTTATCCTGGATCCTGATTGAAGTTGCTTGTATTTTTTCAGTTCTGTTTTCCCCAAAAAAATAATGTTTGATGTTCTCTTTAATTATGATTGCAGTTCCTCCATGTGAATTACCAGAAGGATGGTTTGTAGCGTACACCATGTAATTTTTAAGTCTGAAATGGGTTTTTTGCGTGAACCTTGTTTCCGAGATTAAAGCCACGTCAACTCTTTAAAGTTTCAAGAACAGTTCAAGTTCCTGTCGACGTTCTGTCAGCCCGTTAGCATTCCAGGTGATTATTCTAAGGTTTAGGGGTGTTTTATAAGGCTTGTGATTAATTGGATCATACGATCCATCATGTTGTTTATCATAATATTTATTATGTTTTGAAATTTGTTGAACATGGCGTCCAGTACTTCCCCAAAATTATTTGGGTCCTTGATGTCGGTTAATGATCCTGCTGAGTTTTCTTGTTTTGTCGCTTGTGCGTATGTGATATTTGGTTTCGAGTGATTGAAGAGGTTCTTAGTTTGATGTTTTTCTTGTACAGTTTGTGTTGGGGTTTTGCGGTATTGATTTTGTGTTATGTTGTTTGTGTTTTCATTAGTTTCTTTGCCCTTTCCTGTCTTGTTTTTCATAAGTAGGTCTTTGTACTGTTTGTATTTTGTGCAGCCTTTGTAACTTGCTGGATGTTTTTCTTGGCAGTTGGCACAAGTTGCCTCGGTGTCCTCCGGTCTTTTTAAACAGCTTGTTGTTGAGTGTTCTTCCCCGCATTTTACACATCTAAATGGTCTGTTGCATTGGTTTTTTGCGTGTCCGAATCTTTGACATCTTTTACACTGTAAAATGTCCAGCTTGTTGTATGGTGCTTCAAATGAAACTTTTACGTAATTCATTCTGTTGATTTTAAAGATTTCTTTGTTGTTGTGTTTGTGCTCAAGATCTACATAGAATAAAGGTAGCGGCTGTTTTGTGTTTTTATGTTTTACATTTATGATGTGGCTTACTTCATGCAGAAGACAATAATCAAGGTAATTAATTGTTCTTATTTATGGTTATTACAATTGTTGTTTAGACATGCAGGAATTAATAGTCTAACGCCAACGTCCAACGTCTAACTACCACGGAATTTGCGGCTTTAGCGCCCTTGAAAACCATAAAAACGACAAACATGATGAAAAAATAAAAAAAAATTACAGCCGCCATCATGGATTTTCATTTTGACCTCACTATCGGCTTTAGCGCCCTTGAAAACCATAAAAACGACACCCATGATGAAAAATTAAAAAAATATTACAACCGCCAACTTGGATTTTCATTTTGACCTCACTATCGACTTTAGCGCCCTTGAAAACCATAAAAACGACACCCATGATGAATAATTATAAAAAAATTACAACCGCCATCTTGGATTTTCATTTTGACCTCACTATTGGCTTCAGCACCCTTAAAAACTATGAAAACGAAACCCATGATAAAAAAAAAATTGTGCAGCCGCCATCTTGGATTTTCATTTTTATCTCACTATCGCCAATCTCAATATCCATCCCTTTCTTTCTTCGTACGGCCAAATTACGAACGAATTACAAATTACGATTTTAACATTCATACTCGTTTGGATTTGAGTAGGCATGCCTACTTTAGGGTGATAAATTGCGAAGGTCGAACGTCATGGTATTACGCCGCGACACGTATTACGTATTACGTGGCGACGGCGCAGGCGGCGCGGTTAGCGCGTGGCGGAGCGGCAACAGTGCATCTAATCCAATGCTAAGCGAGGCGCCCGCGCGAGCGCACAAAAATGTAAACAGACGGAACGGCAACGTAGCTAAATTAACGGTAAATATAACGTTACTGATGTATTTGCGGTAACGTTACGCTAACGTTACTTTACTGGTAATGTGACCAAGTAACGTTACATTTTTGTGAACGTTATTAAGGTATCAAATTGAAATTAACGTTACTTAACGGTTATTATTTTGTTATTTGGTAACGTTAACAAGCCCTGCTTCTCGCTACTGGACTAATGGTAGCAGAGCCAGCGGCGTTAGGTACATCCCCGATCGGAGCGGGCGGGCGGGCGGGGGAGTGTTGCTACTCAGCAGCGATCGCACGCGCCGTACCTACGCGGCTCGTTAGTAGAAATAGTTATTTGCAATTTAAACAAAAGCCATAATATGAATTTGTTGAAACTTTTGTATGGTAGCAGAGTTTATTATTACGAATATGTGGGCGCAAATTTATAAACTTAAATTCAATATTTCGCTAATCGCAAAGTAAAAATACAATTACTTGTGCAGCCATAGTACTTAGTTGTTAGAACTTTTGTTGTAAGGTATAACTAATCCCTTTAAGTATATAAGAAATGATTTGAGAAACTTAAATTTTTTATTGAATGAGTTACTTGACATTTTCAGATTTCCATTGTTCCACAGTACCTACGTGTTAGCATTTTCACTAATATATGCTTTAGATAGTACTTACAAAGAACCAGTATAGTATTTAAATTTAAATTTTCTAACATAGTTACAACACGAAATAATAGGAAATACCTACTTAATACCTATTGCATAACTCTAAACTGTTAGCATTTTTGTACATAGCATTGAAATCACTATACTTATCCACACAGCAAAAATAAAAAACTTGTGAATTATCGAAGGTTTTGTGGGAAAAATATTGTATCCCTACTGGACTATTATTACGTGATGAAGGTACCTGTTTACCCCGAAGGTTTAGGCAGGGGTTTACCTATAGTACAGTGTAAACCCACATTTCGGCAGTTATGTTTAGGTCCCATGTAATAGGGGGCGAGCGTATTGCCAACAACTGGGCATAAATCCAGAATCTCTCACTCTCTATAGATTGAAATACTTACCTAAAAAATAATAGAATAGAAAATGTTTAAGTACTTACCTATATTTAATGCAAATAGTCATTTTCTATTGTATTCTAGGTACTAATCCTTCAGTATCACAGCTCATTGTATAGAATACAAATGGGATTGGAGTCATAGAGATCGGAATCTCTTGGCGGATGGAGGTGCTTGATGACTAAGAGCTTCATAAAGGTGTCCCTCCACGGGGAGACAGACTTGCTCTCTGCTAGTCGTTAGTCAGAAACTGGACTATAAATGTCAAAAATTAATATGATTTTGTGTACTGTATATTGGGTAGTTGTGTAACATTACTTTCATAATAATTGTTAACAAGACATAAATTGTAAGAAAACATTTCAACGAACTTAAAGAGACTTAATTCTATAATCCAAGAACACAGACTACATTAATATTCTCTGAGACAATTTTTATTATATATTATATTAAATGTAAAGGGAGCCATCAGCAGGCCCTAAGTGATGGATCCCAATAAGTAAGGCATCCACAAGAGTCCATACTCCCAGTCCTCCAAAACTGAACAATTTTCCTATCCCTTCTTGCCAGTGGCCGAGGTAGAACCGATCAGCACCAAATCCTCCAAGTGTTAGGGCGAGGATGACTGCAGTACCCCAGCGCGTGCCTGCAGTCCATGAACATCGAATCTTTTTCAGGAATCTTCGCTTTCCTAAGCACACCACATCATCAGATACTGTGCAATTTGTCCTGCAAATGTAATTAAAAGTTATTTAACTTTATAAGTAAGTAGGCATAAAGAAAATATAATACCTAATGTGATTTTTAGTCACCAACATACTTTGCAATTATTTATTTAAAACTATAATTTCAAATGTATTCTATTACAGCAGTATTGCAGTTTTGCTTACAAGTAATATTTCAGCGGTGAAGCCAGAGAATTGCAGTTTGCTTTCTGGTCGCAGCGATGTTCCCATTTCTCTGTCTGGTAACAAAACCTGCACATTGCTGTTCTGTTGAATGTTTTGGTACCCTGGAATATAATAAAGTATACTTTATTGTTAGAAACTTTTACATTACATAAGTATAATATGGAACGAATACATTTCAATAATACGAATTTGTTTACCATTACGTTGATTAATAAACTTGAACATTCTGGTTAGGAAGAAACACTTAAATTTATCTTTCTAATGAACTGGTGTTTATTCTAAGTACCTACTACTTACATTGCAAACAATTTTTGGTTTTACAGTGCAGGAATAATTATAGAAGCCCCCATATCGACAATCTACGCTTCTATCACAATTTATACAGGGATACTGCAATGAGGAGCACTCAGAAATGTTGTGGTCAACAGGACAGTTCTTCAAGTATTCTTCATTCTCACTGAAATTCACTCCTTTGTCACTTGAATCGTCCTTTATTTTGTTTTCTTTGCTTTGTATATCCATATTATTGTTAGCTACGACACAAAATTGTATTGAAACAACAGACTAATCAAGTAAATTAATAATTTACTTCATCATTGTTGCAGGTCAACTTACCCATATCAGTAATGTGAATTGTATTAAATATAACTAATAAAACTAAAACTAAACAGTCTCTTATACTTATTCTTAGTGGCAAAGTTCTCGGCATCGTGAAATTTATACCATTTTACCAGTATTTTATTGATTAAGAGCAAAGTAAGCTCAGGCTCACTGTCATAGACGAAAAAATTTAGTATGCTCACTGTAAAAACAACAAGAATGTCTGTCTTACTTGTCAAACATGACACAAACACACTACCGACAGTGACAGCAGGATAGCTTGATTGGTTTCCATGAGTGCGACAAGGACGGAACTACGAATTTATGTTAAAGATATTAAAAATCTGTTCTCTGAAACACAAGACGTCAATACACTTCACGCTTGCTACGGTAAGGACAACAGCAGAATAAATAATACCTAGCGGTTTAACCCGACCATATGCAATAAGTACCAATGATATCAAGAATAAAGCACTTCCACACAAATGATTAACTAATTAGGTTAGGCGTACAAAACTCATTAGGTGGCGTGGCTGTGCGCTGGTCCAGTAAAGTGGTGATATAGTGACCGTACTCTTGAAACTGTTTATCTATTTGCTTTCGTTAAGACGGCGGCGGCGTCGACCAAACGCCGACCGCACAGTGGCGCCCTCATCGTTTGTTTGGTTATTTCTTTATTTTAGAATGAATATGCAGAAACTATGCACAACAATTACTCCTCACCTTAGGATTAGGGTAATTATTTTATTGAGATTTTCTTCCTCGCGGTCTAGGCGGTGAGGCCGAGGCCCAAAGCCTTACGGAACATGACCGTAAGGACCGGGCTGTTAAGGTCATTTCCTACCATCAACAAGGTCAAGCTAAGCTTTTTGGTTCAGGTTATTTACAGCCGCCCGAAACTCGGCGATGTTGCTCATTTAGCACCACCCAGGGGACACGCGTAGGGTGGATCTTAAATGTACAGGATGGTATGTCCTACGGACGCGAGCAACTTTGTTCCCCAATATATTTTCTGCATTTTCATTCTAAAATAAAAGAAAATATAACAAAACAAACGATGAGGGCGCCACTAGGTGGTCGGCGCCTCCTAAACTGTTGCCAATTTTTACTATACAGAATCACGTACAGTGCAACCGCTAGGTAGTAGGTAATACAGGCTGTTGTCCGCACCTCCACGTCAAAGCGCGTATGTTGCGTAATTACGCAACAAAAAAAAATATATTGGGGAACAAAGTTGCTCGCGTCCGTAGGACATACCATCCTGTACATTTAAGATCCACCCTACGCGTGTCCCCTGGGTGGTGCTAAATGAGCAACATCGCCGAGTTTCGGGCGGCTGTAAATAACCTGAACCAAAAAGCTTAGCTTGTCCTTGTTGATGGTAGGAAATGACCTTAACAGCCCGGTCCTTACGGTCATGTTCCGTAAGGCTTTGGGCCTCGGCCTCACCGCCTAGACCGCGAGGAAGAAAATCTCAATAAAATAATTACCCTAATCCTAAGGTGAGGAGTAATTGTTGTGCATAGTTTCTGCATATTCATTCTAAAATAAAGAAATAACCAAACAAACGATGAGGGCGCCACTGTGCGGTCGGCGTTTGGTCGACGCCGCCGCCGTCTTAACGAAAGCAAATAGATAAACAGTTTCAAGAGTACGGTCACTATATCACCACTTTACTGGACCAGCGCACAGCCACGCCACCTAATGAGTTTTGTACGCCTAACCTAATTAGTTAATCATTTGTGTGGAAGTGCTTTATTCTTGATATCATTGGTACTTATTGCATATGGTCCTCCAGATTACTGTCAATAATTTTAATTTATAAATAATGACAGTACTACCTGATAATACAATTTGAAAATATTAATAAAAATACTGTTAGGTATTCCGTAGTTTTAAGTTATCACTTCTGTCGGCAGTCGAGATGACTGCCTATGTTCTTAATGTTTTTGTGCATGTCCGGTCTCCGTGGCTCAATTACAGTTTAAGTTAGTAAGGCCGCAATCCCACTGGCGTTTTACGAGCGTCGGCGTCTCTCGAACGTCTGCGCAACGTTAACATCGCGTTGCAAATGGCCGCCAGCTGTAGCCCCCGCCCGTACCCACACGGACAGAGCAGGACGGCGTGATTGTACCTGTTGCCAACAAACGCGACGTTAACGTTGCGCAGACGCGACGTTGACGTCGCGTCCAGCGGACTGCGCAGACGTTCG
The DNA here is from genome assembly GCA_963669345.1 of Gortyna flavago. Lineage (NCBI taxonomy): Eukaryota > Metazoa > Arthropoda > Insecta > Lepidoptera > Noctuidae > Gortyna > Gortyna flavago. The sequence continues at coordinate 6,427,110 of OY770143.1, read as the reverse complement.
AGAGACGCCGACGCTCGTAAAACGCCAGTGGGATAGCGGCCTAAGATCACTCAGGCTCTGGACCATAGAGGAAAAATTTTAGTAGCTGAATAGCTGGCATATAGGAAAAAATGTTGACAGCTGGAATATTGGGGGGGGGGGGGGGGGTCACGACCCCCCCCCCTCTCGGGCCACGCCTGGAAGCTACGGTCCGGAAGGTTGTGACCACAGACTACTTAGAGATATGGCATCTTTCCGGGTCTGTGCTTTCTCTAGTCCCGTATGGGGAGGGCCCATGATCCAATATTCCACATACATTTCTAGTGCTCAATTATGTTTTGTGGTAATCTCAGCAAAACCACACCAAACACGAAATTCAGAATAGGTTGATGAAGTTTAGGGATTAGATACTTGTCCACAAAGTAAATAACCGGAAACTTCATCAAGACTATCTGCGTCACTAACGTGAGATCTATCTAGGCTAATCTTGTTTGCCCTATCCTAACAGTTTACGTCAATCCACAGTAAAGCGCGGTCTTTTGCAGCTATGCAGATCTCCTAAACATGAATTACTGCTAACTATTTAATGATAATCAATAGCATATCTTTTTACTGTAATAATTCTGCATTTGCCAGCGTGGCAGAGCATAATCAGCCTATAATGTTCCCACTGCTGGGACACAAGCCTCCTCTCTTCGAGAAGGAGTGGGCTATAATCTACCACGCGGACCCAGTGCGGGTTGGTAGATGTCTTCAAATTTTTTCACTGCTCAGTCTGGCAAAGGATTAAGTATTATTATTTCGATAGATAATGCAATTCACGAGCGCACGCCTTGTGACTTCTATATCATTATAACAAGGTATAAATTGGTATGGAGAACGCGCGCTAAAAAAAGAAAATTGGTTATAAAAATAATTAAACTTTTAATGGATAATAAAAATCATCAAAACATTAACAAAACAATTAGAGAATAGAATAGAAAAGATTATCAACTAGTTTTTTTAAAGCACGAGGCTGGAATGTATCAAAGATTAGAATGAAAAGCACTCAGAGAATTGAAATCTTCTCCAGTAAGGCCATCTAGGTCTTCTAAAGTAGGTTTTCTACTGCTATCGTTTTCTCTGGACATTTCCGTGATAGTGGATAGGTCTGGTACGGCGCAAGCAATAGGGAATAGTTGTTTGAGATTGGAGCCATAGCTTCCGCTGCTCAGCATTGTTGATCCTGCCCCAACCAGGTTTGTGTTGGTTTCATCTTCGCTGAACAGGTACCATTTGGAAGGGCGTGCGGGCGGCGGGGAGTCGTCTGACAGGTCCTCGGTGATCAGGCTGCTGGGTGAGGCCTCAGTGCCAGGCGGGCTGTGGTAGACTGTGTCACTTGTATTGTTGATCTCTGAATTAGCCCCTGTAAACAGGAAAGGTTAGTTGTCATGCTTTTTTATTTTCGGATTTTCTGTTACGATTATGGGACTTTTTGGTTTGAAATATAGCAAAAATCTCCGCCTCAATTGCTACCATAAAGGAGATCATATGCCTCTCTTATAAAAATTTACATTGAACATACTTAATAGACTTTAAGCTATTTTTAACTATCATTAGATATAGGTAGCGCCTAAATTTTTACAAGTCGCCGTTTACGAACTTACGTCGCGTCGGAATAAAGGCGACCCATACTTTGCCAAAAACCAAACGGTGTTCAACAAAACATAACGTAAGTCTAAATATAAGTTTTGGACTTACTATTGTAAAGGCTGACATCTTGAGCATTGTTGCAGAACAAATCAGGCGATGTGCTATGTTCTTTATTGGTCCCACACCGACTGTTCCATGCGTTGTCCCCAGACTCCATCGAGTCGCCCAGCGTTATCACGGACTTCAGCGAGTTCTCTACAAACTCTATACTATCGCCTACACATTCATTAGCATGCAGACATGTTTCAGAATGATTGTGTATAAGATCCACACTATCATTTGCAACAAGAAATACTTCTGACGCCGAGTCATTTATACCACTATCAGTGAAAACTGAAATTCTGCTAGCATTCTGCGCAGATTCAGTATGCATTAGCTCTATAGCTTTTTTATTTTTAGGTCTCAGTATTTTAACTCTGATAACGTCTTTCTTCTTCCTGCCTTTTGGTTTTTCGCTTGCAATAGTAAGGTTAGCTATATTTATTTCTTCTGTTACATTGTCATTGCACAGATTTGTTTGAACTAGAGGTGGACAAGACTTCCTCCCACTGTAAGAGCAAGACTCCACGTGTTCCTCTTCCACTACAGGATCTACTGTGGGAGTAACAGATTTCTTAGATCCCTTTCTTTTTTGAGGTGTAGAACATCTCTTTTTATTTGCCTTGGGTTTCTTTTGAACTTCCACACTAGTGACATCTACATCCATCATGCTTGCTTCTTTTAGCGCACTTATTTCGGTCGTCTTTTTAGCGCTTTCCAAAAGCAAGTCATGCAATTTTTTATTCAGAGTATCTGTTGCAGTAACCTGATCATCTAAATTGAAAGTGCCTACATTCTTTAACAATGATTCTGTAACTAAACTTTTTGGCTCAGTCGACATTTCAGTTACTGTGTTGCAACTTTCAAATTCACATTCCTGGTTCATCAGTGGTACAGAGACATCGACATCTGATATCATATTATACTTACTGCGCATTGTTATTGTTCCTTCTTTTATTTCATTACTTTGCATTTCATTTATAGTAGGATAATCTTCAATAGAGTTGAGCATCTCCTTAGAAATAGACATGTTTTCCACAACTGATAATTCAGGGGACATTGGTAAAGATACATTACTGGAACTAGCAACGTCACTAGTCATTTGATACGAGGGGCTAGTAAAGTTGTCATTTATTTGAGCCGATATTTCGTTTCTACATATTGACTCCAAATGTCGAACAATGTAGGTTTCATTGTCAATTGGAGCTGTTTCATCTATTGGCTCCAGTAGTCTCGATGCAACCTTTGCTCGAGGATTTAGAAGTTGGTAAGACTCGGATATGTAAGCATCTGTGTTCAAACTAGAATTTTCTCGACTAACTACCCTTACAGATGCATCTACAGACGAATTACTGGAATCGTTGTATGCATCGTGGTATAAATATGGGTGAGTTTTCCTTCTCGTACTGCGCCGTAATGAATTTCTGGTTTTGGTCACAAAGCTGGATGTGTCAATTTTCTTTTTCCTTTTAGTTTCTGTATTAACAGGACTTACATCAGTATCTTGATATCCTTGAGTACTGTCCATGGAATTAGGCGAGACAGAATCGGGCGACGAAAATATCTTCGAAGGTTTTTCCGAGCTGTTGAGAAGGAAAGCAAGAAGTGCATATTAAAAGCAAACACACACAGCGCAGCAGAAGCTAAAGTGCAACACATGAAATGTACAATGTGCAACAAGCTCCATGCAGTATGGGATGATAAACGTAATGGAAGCAGGTTTAAAAACAATTATTATGTTTAAAATGCACTCACCAAAACCTTAAGTTTAAGAATCTTACCACAGAACACAATTTAACAAAATTAAATAATAATTAACGACTAAGCTATCAGAGAAAATAGAAATAATACACAATTTACCATTAAAAAGTTTATTGATCGTAAGTATTTCCACCTGCTCCCATTCATTGTTACATAATTCATTTCGTATAAAATACATCGTCGAGCTTCTTTAACTACTGCTTTTGTTATTTACAGAAAATGCATAATTTTGAATTGAATGGCAACAATCATTCTAGCGAACAATTAGAATAACCACACATATTAGTTGTAAGAGACCATTGTTGAGACTTAGATCAATATATAAAATGTATATAATATACTTTATTGCATGCAATATGATTTGTTAAACAACTCAATATGAGTACATGACTTGTACTTTTAAAATAATATTTCTACACATATTTCACATTCAGTACTCATCGTCAAAAATTATATTTTTCTTGCTACCACAGTTAGGAAATATATTATAATTAGATTAAAGACGATTATTCTAAATACATCTTATGTATACACCATATAATTTATTTAAAATAATATAAAAGAGAGGTAATCCCATTCTTAAGTAATGATATGTTAAAGGAAATAGAAAAATATTGAAGATTTATACAATGTGTCGTTTTGCATCCTCGTCAAATTCAAGGAGGTAACTATGCTAATGATTCTCGATACGAATCAATAATAAAATAAGTAGGTAATTTTTTTATTGTTTTTCTAATTTTCGGAAATCGGCATGTGTGGGACACGCATGTTAAAACGCGACCCGTGTGATACCGCACTGCAATTGCTCTTTTACACACACTTAAAAACTCATGTGGTTTAAATACGATACAATAATTTTGCCTACCCCTGCGCGCGCGCTCCCTCACCGCCGCCAGCGCCCTACTATTATCCCTAAACCCACCCGGCCACGCCCACATTTCGACTAGTGTGATTGATGTCGCCGTCGTGAGCACGTCTTTCGCGATTTCCCGGCTCGCGGTCATTTAATTTCGTTTTAAATACGACACGATGACGGAAAACTACTCCAATGTTGAGTTAGTGGAGATGGTGCGTTTATACGCGATAAGTGGAGTGGCGTGGTAGTGGAGTGGAGTGTTCTGTGCAGATGTTCGCGGAAATGTTTCCCAATCGGCCACCACCGCGGCGTCGAGGAGATGCTCGATGACGTTCCCCTGGCAATCCATCGCAACTTGTTTTACCAGCAGGACGGTGCCCCTCCTCACTACGGTCGTCAAGTACGCGAGTATGTACTTGACCGAAAGGTTCGGCAATCAGTGGATTGGCCGCGGTGGACCTGTGGCCTGGCCTCCGCATTCTCCGGACTTAACGCCCCTGCATTAAAAGACTAGTGTACACAGACGAAATAACTAGTGTTACAGAATTGAGGGAAAAAGTGTTTAGTGCTTTCGACACTGTAAAAACGAATGTGTTTGTGTTGCGAAAGCTAAAAGAAAACCAGCGACGCGACGTCGTGCTAGACTGTGTTTAGAACGTGAAGGTGGCCACTTCGAACAATACCTCCGGCTAGCGTAGGTTATTTATTTATTTGTACATACAATCATTTGTGAATACGTAGTTAGTTAAATCAATTGGTGTAAATAAATTGATTTAAAATTTTTAACTACGCCTAAAATACCGGTCTAGAATATCTGATAACCAGTGCTCCTAAACAAATGTATCACTTAAAAAGCTAGCTTTCCATTTTTATTACAAAGTAATAAACCATTTTAGATTTAGTACATTACATAGGTACACTAACTGAGGTATTTTTGACGGTCCTTTGCCCGTTAAATAGGAAGGAAAATTTGAAATCAACCAATTTCATACACAGATAATAATTAAACAATACATTGCAGAAAACAATGACTTTCAAATAAAAACAAAAAATAAACAAAGTCGTGTAATAAGTGCGCAGGCGACCCGCCCCGCGCCAACAAAATAATTCGCGGAATATTCGCGGACAAGCCTAACCGCTGCAGTTCTCGGGAAGCGGGACGGGTGAGTGGATACGATTTACAATTTCCCAATTTTATTATTTACTGACCATTTATCAAAAATAAAATAAATTGTATACGTAATGCAAAACTAACACTTTATTAATCAAAGCTGGTAACTACGTACCTAGTCTTACAGGTTTTTATTATTACCTACTTATCTAAACTACGCACGGCGCGTATTTCGTGCCTACACGTTTTTATAACTAAGATAAATTTACAATTTTAGGATTACTTACTGTCCGATTAGCAGGAATGAAATACATTTTATAAGCAAAACTAACATTTTATTAATCAGCTGATAGTTACGTCACAAATTATTTAAGTTGTAACAGATACCTCACTCCCTACAAAATCTCCTATACTTACCTATCGCGATAAAAGCATTTTTCATGTCGTCGGCGACCGCTACGTGCTAAACTGTGCCTAAGACGCTCGACCCTAGTTATTATCGTTTCGCTGCCACTTGGGCTTACAGGCAGTTATCGCGCGCAAGTTCATGAAGTGATGTAGCCCTGGCTACGTTTTTTGCATTACCTACGTTGACTTTTGACCTTTCCTTGGCGCATAGTGAGTCATTTTTTACTAATTCTAATTAAGCTTAAAAATTATCTAAGTAATTATCCACAGTTTATGCCATGTAGGTGATTTTTGCTATTGCTAGCCGCACGCGCCGCTGTTACGTGGGCGGGGTCTGCCGGTCGTCGACACGCACGCACACAGCGTCATATTCGTGCGACACTGCCTACCGCATACGCTACGGGGCGATTCTGTTCTTTGCAAGTGGTGTATTCTGAAATACTGTCAAACTTAAATAACGAAAAAAACAAGTATGTATTTATTATTGAGCAGGTATCGTTATTGTATTTGATTATTTATGTCTTTCATAACAGCCTCCTGAAATTTGACGAGGATGCAAAACGACATATTGTATAAACAAGAATTGAAGACCAAAGAAACCACTTAATTGAAATCAATTATAAGAAGTATCTAATGGATGAAAATTTAAAAGAGAAAGATATTTAATTTTTCATGAAATCAAGGGGACTTCAAGCATTGGGCATCTGACAGGTTAAAATAACAATATTACAATAAAATTTTCTAACATGCAATTTGAAAAATAAATAAAACCATTGCGTTATTAGCAAGTAATGTAAAATACAAAATAATTTGGTACTTGGGTTTAATAGTTAGCAAATTATGGTAAAATAAATTATGCAGAGTAAAATATAATACATACTATGATCATAGGTCCATTTTAGTTACTATTCGGTACTTGACATGATGCACTTCCCAAAACATTTTTTTATATTACCTAAACTATAATTATTTTACTGCTAAACGCTTTACCTTTTTTTTTTATTTGTCTTTTTGTTAGCGGGCGACTTGAGCGAATGCCTGCTGTTTCTTGGCGGTAGCATGTATCTCACTTCTCCGTCTTCATCGTTTACGCTTGTGTTCAAGTTTTGTGTTGACTGCCGAGTTTTCATTGTTTTTGATTGATTTATGTTCACAGTCTCTGTCGAGACAAAATTTATAAATAATTAATATAACATACAACAATTTTCAATTTCAGAATATTTTGTTAATACTGAGATTTTCATAAAACAGCACAATTAACATTTAAACACACAAATATAGAAAAAATAAGTTAATTTGATAATAAAATTTAAAAGCGAAATAAGGAGACTCAAACGAAATAGTTTTCCCAGACAGTAGGGTTGCAAAAAATTAAAGAAATATAACCCTAACTAAATAAAACGGTACATCTACAGGACGTCTTTTTCGTTGGTGACAGTTCCATGGCCCTCGCGGGTTAAGGGGGACGCGGCAAAAAACAAATGACGCGCACACGTCCTCTTAAGAGCGTTTACGCCGTACGGCAATTCATACAAACTTTCAAGCCGTTGTTTTTCGAAATGAACGAACCGATTTTAATGAAACTTCATACGCATAAGCAGGATACAAAGGTCTAAAAAGTTAGCTGAGAACATTTTCGAAATGTCTTATTTAAAAAAGATAACTGGAAATCTCTGTTTCTATGGAAACTTTAAAATCGATCTAATTTGGCTGTAACACAACTTTTCGAAAATGTTCTTAGCTAACTTTTTAGACCTTTGTATCCTGCTTATGCGTATAGTTTCATTAAAATCCGTTCATTCATTTCGAAAAAAAAGGGCTTGAAAGTTTGTATGAAATGCCGTACGGCGTAAACGCTCTTAGGGTATTGTCAAAGACTGCTGTATGAAATTACTTTTGAAAATGTATACGTTTTTTAATTCAATTTAGGTTAATTATGTTATACTTTTTAGTGAATGATAAAAGCGTGTTTTTTAAACTACATAATTATGTTCAAATTTTTTTAACTTTGAACAAACAAATTACTATTTGAAAATTCAAATAGTAATTTGCTTGTTTCGTCCTCCAATTTTTTTATTTATATCTTTTGTTAGTAGTATCATGTGCGTTTAGAGATGTGCCGTATCCGAGAGCGCAGGTTGCCGCCTATCGGCCTATAGTAATACATTTTTTGTAAATTTAGGTAAATGCATGGCTTACCATTCAAAATTTTACGTGGCATCCGCGTTGGTCGTTTTGAAACATAATCTTGAGTATTATTATTATTTTCAGTCTCTTTGGCTTTCTGATTGCGCGTGCGGCTATTCCCCTCAGATTCCTTTGTTTCTCGCCCATTGGATATTTTAGGTTGCTCTTCTCGACTGTGAGCTGATGATGATGATGTTCGTGGTGGTCCCATTTTCCTAAAGGATGAAATGGTACTTCTTAATGGTGGGCTTTTAAAGCATGCACTCTATTTGGGCATGCTCAGGTCAAAATTAAGCAGGATAAACTTAGATGTTTAAAGTTATGTTAGAAATTGATTCCCTAAAGATGTTATACAAATACTTTTTACTGAGAAAACCAATAATTGCTGAAGTAACCAGACATTACCTTTTAGTGACGTTAGTAGCTTGTCCATTTGGCTCAATTTCTTCCTCTTTATCTAGTTCTTCAATCTGTTTGAATATTTCTTTTTCTATTTCGTTTACTTTTGCATGTACTTCTGTAAAAATTATAATGTCTGTTTGAATTCACAATTGGTATTTTGTGTAATATTGCAGGCAGCAATAATAATTCCAAAGCAGCTAATATGGGAAATATATCTACAGTCAGTTCCAAAAGTATTTGATGAAAAATGTAAGCAAATGGATCAGAAAAAATACTTATGGATGCATTTCTTTTTTGTCAGATACTAATCAGTCCTTGAAAATTGAGACAATTGAGGTTTTTATAACCTCAATTTATGACAATGATTTTTAAAATATTTAATTTTGTTATTCAAACAATATTTGTTCGAAATAATGATGAGATATAAAGTTAGTCTTCTACAATAACAGATGAATGTGTTACAAATTCCCTTTAGTAAATGCGTAAAAATTTAACCTGAACAGGATTTGTTTACACTTTCAACAAATACTTTTGGAACAGACCGTAGTATATCATATTAAGAGATGGACTAGCAGTATTGGTTGCTCTATGCCGTGTATAAACTGCCGCCATCTTCTTTAGTCTCAGCCAAATCCATAAATAATATCTAAGAATTATGAATATTCTTAGCTGCTATCCGCGGCTACGTCGGTGTGGAATTTAAAAGCATGACTCTTCTCTCTCAACATCACGCTTGTTTTCTTCCAAGGGTTAAGCAGAGGTGACCTACAGCATAATCAGCCTATAATGTTCCCACTGCTGCGAAACAGGCCTTCGCTCTTCAAGAGGGAGTGGCTATAATCTACCACGCGGGCCCTGTGCTGGGTGCTTACTCTCGAATTTAATTTCGATAGATCGACATTGGAATTGTCAGTAAAACGTCTGGGGTTGCCGGTTGGCTGAACTCACTGAGTCTAGCCAATCCCTGACGTTTAACTCGACCAACTGACGTTTGACCAATGTCGATCTATCAGAATTATATTCGAGAGTAAGCACCCAGGTTGGTAGCTGTCACATGTCTTCGAATTTTTGGTTTTAGGACACGCCGGTTTCCTCACGCTGTTTTCCTTCACCATCTTGAGAGCAGCGGTGATTAAATTATTTACACAAAGTAAAGTGCCTGCTTAGGTTCGAACCCACGACATACAACTCGTAAATCGCGGCCGTTACCACCTGGGCCACCATTGCTCTCACCTACAGTACACCAACATTTCGCTCTATCATAATATTAGGTTTATAACTTACCAGGGTCAGGGATGATAACAGGTGTTGAAGACCCACTACTCAACTCCTTGGATTGTGCAGGGTGCATGACTGTTGTATTAGACTCCGAGACGACGGCCATTTTAACCTCCTTGTGGAATATATGCACTACCTGTTCGAGGACCGGGTGAATCTGCGGCCAGTGACCTTCGAGTTGGACCTCCTGAAATAAGTACTAAGTGTAAGTATTATCAATAGTACGTCAGTAGTTATGTAACACTTTATTGCTACAGAATAAATAAAATAATAAATAAGTAATGTTTATTTATCCAACGTAATACACAGTTGAGCACTGTGGTAGATACACTAAAATTATACATTATTGAACCCCACCTCATACCCCATTGGTTTTTTAAACCAATACGCACTGGTCCCGCGTGATGGATTACAGCACAGCCCACACAGGCCACCCCTCTGTGAAAGGAATTCACAGAGGGGTGGCCTGTATAACAGCGGTGGGAACATTATAGGCTAATTATTCATATAAATAAAGGCACTGTGTAAGTTAAATAAAAAATAAACATCCATTAAATGCATTTGATTTTATTTTAAATCGCTACTGCTCATTTCTACGGCCGTCCAGTTCTGCGGGAACGGCTTTTTACTGGATCCCGCAAAACTGACTGATGTGTTCCTGTTTTTCACTGGAAGTGACATCCAGTTCGCAGTGTCAAAACCGAATAGCTAAATTTGACCGGACTGGATACCGCAAACAGGATGCTCGTGTGCTGCTATTGAAGCAAGGTCACCACTAAACGGGTTCCTGTAAAATAATGTGCCAAAAACGGGATGTTACCATGGAAACGATCCCTTACCTTATGGATAAGCGAAAAAGTATTTGTTGACAGGTTACCTCATTGTTCTTTGTGAATTTTATTTTAATTGTCTCAGGAGGGAATTCTTTTAGTTCTTCTTTCTTATCGTCAGGGACTGGTAAACTTTTTTCTTTTGCTAAAAATATGAGGTAGATATTTGTTAAGAACTTCAATGACGGAATATTATTTAAAAAATATTAAGTACATTGAATACTTACCAACGCTATTCGAAGGTTCAACAGCTATACTAGATCTTCTCGAGTTCCTAAAAATATGCAAAAACACAACATTAGAATCTTGTTTAAATTTTGGAGCAAGAATGGCACCCTTAACCTTTTAACCACTTACGTCGGATTAATCCGACAAATATTTTCGGGTCCATTTCGCCAGTGTCGTATATTTACGTCAAAATACCAAAGCTCGTTTAATCTGCTTTTTTATCTAAGTAATTACGCTGTTTTCTATCAGGTATTTTTTTCGTTTTTTTTTTCTTCGGGCGTTGGGGGCACGACAACTGTATGAAGTCGGGCGGTTAAAAGGTTAAGATTACTGCAAATGAACATGTTGATTGTCCACTAAAGTTAAATTATGCTGAGTGATGGCCGTTTTGCGTGGATGTGACGCATGTTTTGTGACCATCTTGTTTACTTTTCTTTGTGTTCTGTTTATGCGTCATGTTTACCGTAAATAAACGCATTTTCTTTCTTCTTTCTTTCAACAGTAACTATGAAAACTCTTTTCCATTCTTCTCCATACGACACTACCTTTTTGGAGAGAAATAGAATCAATTCTATTTTCTTGTAAATGTTGACGTTCAAAAGTGTACATGTGCCTAATTGAAATAATTATTTGGCGTTGATTGAATATAGTAAAACATACCTATGTGGGTTAGCTTGCCGCACAGGAGAGTATGTGTCTTTCAACTGCTGTGGCTCTTTAGCTTCTTCCAATAACCTGTTAAAAATACAATTATGACAATTATAATTAAATATAGTCCCACAGACCGAATTTCGGCCATGGCGATCAAACTCAGCGGAGACTAGCCTTCGGCGCGGGAGATATTATAGTGCACGCGTGTGTGCGCAGACACAGGTGCACTCTCTCTTCCCTCACTTACATAGTCCGACGGGACGGCAATCTGACATGACCGGAGAGAGATCAGGCGCAGGATCAACGGCGACACGTGCTTTTCGAGACACAGGTGTATCACACAGCTAACTTCAAAACTCCAGGCTGTTACTAAAAAATTCCTAATGGAAAACACGATAACACTTTGCCCATCCTGGGAATCATACCCAGGACCCCACCGCTCAACAGTCGCGCTTGCGGAGACCAAAGGGGCAGTTAATTAAAACATGAAATTAAAACTATGTGCACAAAGTGTGTCTACTATTTAATCAACACTCACTTTTTAAATTCCGATGATTTCTTCTTTTCTTCTTCATATTTCTGTTTCCAGAAGGTCTCACCTTCTTCTGAGTCGCCTAAAACATAAGAAATTATTAATAACAATGATGTAAAACCATGAAAGGACTAAAATTAAAATATTGGGCATTATTATGACACATCGATCTTTAGAAAGACCGACCCCAACATAGTTGGGACCAGGCTAGGCAGATGATGATGATCTTTAGAAAGAGAGAACCACACAGCATTATTTTTTCTCACGAAGCGACGCGCCCTTTACTTGTGACAAACACCCTGTGAATGTGTGCGTAAAGAAGAGTAGCGTCAGCACCATAACACACACACACAGTTCCGAATTCGCCAGTGTCTCGGACGGTACCGAGAGCTCCTGCGCATACACACATTCACAGCGTGTTTGTACACCTGGTAAACACAAGTAAAGCGCGCGTCGCTTCGTGAGATAAAAAAACTGTATTGTATGAGTGACAGAGACGACGCTCTACAAAGCCGGACCTTTTCTAAAATCCGATGTGCCATATTTACGGTCGGCTACCTGTCCACAACACATACTTTCTGGTAAATAAGAGATGTAATTCTTGACAATTTTGCCATCCTTTATTATTGGGTATATTTTTTTCCCGTACATGACGAAGAGACCACCTTCTTCTTCCAGTGCCGATATCTTGACAGCATGTGGCTTCCTGCAAGTAATCAACAAAGATAATGATGTAAAGGAAGACACTTGTTAAAATCTATGCCATAATAACAATTGTAAGGTACCTCATCAATGTTTAGTTTTTCCTGTAAAATTAATTTACACACCCTAGCCACATTGGCTTACCATCGTACAGTTTTCTATAACGATGATCTAGTATCCTATCTTGGACAATGTAGTCAAATATCGTAATAGTTTTGTGATTGGTTGATCAAATTACAACAGCCAATCAGAAGGCCTATTGAGAATACTTACTTAAAAAACATTCAAATTCATGTCACAATCTTATCTCAGCAACAATCAATGTCAGAAACTTTTCAAAAATGAAGGGATATTAGAAGCATTTTTGAAAGATTGAGACAGATCAGACTACATGTTCTTAAAATTACTAGAATTACCCCTCAGATCACTTCACATCTCAAAAGATAGCATCCAAGAAGAAACATCATTCATATTCAAATGGACACGGTTAAAATAAATATATAACCCTATTAATATCCCATTCCTCTTAACACTCGTTGATTCCCCATTAATTCATTTCATTATTTTAAATTATTTTTTCTTCTTTCGGGATAAATCTGCTGTTTCATACATTTTGGTCTAGTAGGTATTGAACTTTTGTATTAAAAAGCTGTTTTTTTTTTTTTCGTGGTTTCGGAGTTGGGCCCATATTGAAAGTTGTTCATATTCATGGGTAGAACACCCTGTAAAATTTTCGATATGGTAAAAAAAAATCAACCAGTATGTAGTCTTCAAAATATAGAGCTACAAGGATTTTTTGGCGCTTGAGTGACGTTTACAGGAGGCGTTGTTGGCAAACCTTTATCAAATTGTATTGAAGAAACAAGATAGCGGCGGTAATTCCTATTTTCGCCACGTGCCAAAAGATTCTTGTACAGCTATACTCACAGATATTTCCTGGTTGGCCTGTTCTTCCGGCTGCGTGGCGGCGACACGAAGTCTTCACTGTCTGTTGTCCAGTCACTTGTGTTCGACACAGGAGCGGGGGCAGTAGTGTGGCTGAAATAACATTTCTTTCCTTATTTGGTTCAAAGTGCAGCAACAAAAAACTTGAACTGTTCAATATGGTGTGGATGGATGAAATCAAGAAAAATAAATATAATAGAATTACTTGAGTAGGTATATTGATGACAAAGTGTTTAAACAAGGTCAAAAGTGTATAGTTTCATAGATAATAAAAAAACTTAAGCATCTATGATGTGGTGTTTATATTCCAACACCTGCTTGCCATGCTTAAAGGGAGAAGGGTGATAATGGGTGGAGAGCAGGGGTGACTAGAAGTGAAAACTAATTATATGAGTGGAGCAGTAGTGGCCTAGCGGTATCGGCACCGACTTACGAGTTGCAGGTCGTGAGTTCGAACCGAGGCAGGCACTTTGTGCATTAAATTTAACTTTTTGTATTTAATTTCATCACCCCTGCTCTCAAAACAGTGAAGGAAAACGTCGTGAGGGAACAGGCATGTCCTAAAACCAAAAATTCGAAGACATGTGACATCTACCAACCCGCACAGGGTTTGAGTGGTTGATTACGGACCGCTCCCTCTCACAGAGAGTAGGCCTGTGTGACCTGTGTCCCCGCAGTGGAAATTATTGGCTGATAGTCTTTATTTGCCTTAAACATGGTGTAAAGTTGTTACAGTCTGGTTTTGATATAATGTCCACATGTTTAGCTATACAGAAATTTGAATCAATTGCATACAAAATAATTGATACACAAAAGGTGAACTACACAATGTCGCAGATGCAGGTGACTTGATTACTTACTGCGAAGTATTATTGTATGAAGTATTATTGTGTGATACGGTTCTGCTACGACGACTCAACTGCCGTTTACGCTTTGCACCAACTCCTCCTCCTAAGAAACAAAAGAATGACACTAATTTCTAGACAAAAATAACCCAGATATTGTTAGTTTTTGTTAAATGAATGTAGGTATTTATATTCATTCTAGGGACAGGGTTAGCTCTTGATAAAGGAACTATGCCAAATTGTGTATGAATTAAGATGATGTCATAATATAAGCTGCATTCCTCCCAATAAATAAAAACCTTTTTTTCTGTCATGGAATGCTATATCTTAAAATTTGACCAGTATCAGCTTAAACCATTCTTAAGAGAGTTTTAAATATTCCTCACACAGTATGGTTGCATAGATAATAAAGAATGAACAGAAAAAAAAAACATGCTGATGATGGCAACATAATTAATGACAAGGTGAGTCTTAAAACCAAAGCAAGCATGAACATTATGAGTATCTGATATTGCCAATAGTTCAAAAGTAAAGGAAAGTTTTAGATAGTTTGATAATCTGTTTCATGCTCGTTTGGAATCAAATCGATAAAACACCTTATTTGTGAAGCTGCGTAACCTGTACCGAAAGTACCGAAAGTAGTAGTAGTAGGTTAACTGGCATCACATTGCACATGCCATAATGTTTCTCATTCCATTACTCTATAAGCATTGCCACAAGCCGCATATGTCCCGAACATAACTTACCACTAGTGAATCCAAACATGTTTGCTATAGCCTTTTCCCTTTCTGCTTTACTTATTAAAACTCCAGCACGCTGCTTCTTCTTGGGTGCAGCATGAACTTCTTCGGTATCAGACTCTGAGTTGGACCTCAGCACCACTACCTCATTTGAAGGTTTTGACACAGATGCTCCTTGTTTATCTGCTTGAGATTCTTTCTTATTTTGTTCAGTATCACTAGACTCGGAGAGAGTATAGTTGGTCTTATTAAATTGTTCATCAAACAGACTGATGTTTTGCAAGCAAGGGTTCTTGATCTCTGGCAACTCTTTAGTGTTACTTCTCTTTTCAGTTTCTTTGATATCTACTACATGAGTTTCAAAACTTGTTGAGGGCTTGTCAAGGTCAATTTGATTGTCTTCAAGCAATGGTTTATTAATGACATCCGGTTGAAGGGGCTCTTCGTTAGCTTTTAGCTTATCTTCTGCATTTGTGTCCAAGTGAGATTCTGTAACCCTGTTATTTGTTTTTGCTGGTGGCTTCAACTTGATATCGAGTTTCTTTTTCTTATTGTCTATAGTGCTTGAATTATCTTCAGAAAAAGATCGTTTTCTAGGAGCTTTCTTCGGACTTTTCGGTGTTTTATTAGAGTTATTTGTTACTTCAATTACACTTTCTGATGCTTCTTTGTTATTAGCAGTTTCAGAATTTTTGTTTGTTAATGCTTCTGGATTATTCGGAAGTGAAGCATCTACAGTGCTATTGGAATTATTTAGTCCACCAGATTGTACTTGTGGTTCTGAGTGGGAATCGTGAACAACTATTACATCAAGAGTTTCAGGATTTTGGGCAACAGGTTTTTCAGTAACCTCAGCAATGACAACATTTGTTGCTTCAGGAGCCTCAGCATTATCATCATCATCCTTTTCGGTGCCATTCTCGACTTGCATTGAAGAAATTTTACCATCCATATTGACTACTGGTAACTCTTCAATATCACTAATTACATTTGGGATGTTTTCCTTAGGAGATATATTTTCTGGTTTGCTACCACCATCTAATTCTTGGGCCAATACTTCCTCAACTACTTTAGAAGACAGTTCTTTGGCATTTTTAGCAACATCAGTATCTTCACTTTTAGAGATAAGAACTTCATTGTTAGGTTCAGGAACCTCCTGATTATCTTCTGGTACATTTTCATCTATCTCCATCTGGCCTTCCCGGTCTGAATCTTCAGGTTCAGATGCAAAGTCATCCAGCACTTCTTGTAGCATAGGTGTCAAAGGTTCTGAATAAGTAATACAATCCCTGAGAGATTTCGATTCTCCAGTTGGCTTCTCATCGGACTCGTTGGATTCCAAATCCTTCTGAATTTCCTCTGCGGTTTCATAGCAGTTTTCAAGTATTACGGTGTCAGCAGAAGATCTACTTCTTACAGGTATCTTTGAACATGTTATATTCTCACCTGCAGTGGTCTCCCCTTCATTGTGAGACGGCTCATTGTTTTTCAGACCTAGAATCAATTAAACTGTGTAATTGTATTTATTTGAAACAAGATATTAATGCTCATAGCTAAATATTTTTTTACTCATACCTATTTATTTTTATTAATTTCTACATTGCAGTAGCATTTTAGCATCCATATTTATAAAAAGGCACTTGGAATGAAAAAGATTTATAGAAGACATTCTAGTTTTAGGCTCACTAGTCTATGGTATATTGGATATAAGCTATAAGAAAGATTTACTTTGATTGAAACCTAAACTCAAGTCGATAAAAAAAAAGATCGCCTACTAGAAGCCGCATGCATGTAAGCACTCAACGGCTTTCATGATTATGTTTATTGTAGTTTCAAGTGAATTTTTGTTATGAACAATTTGTTGTTCATATGGCATTTATTAGGTTAAACATAATTTTATAGTGCTACCTAGAGTAACTACAGACTAATGATGAAATTAATTTAATTTGCATGCAAGGCATGAGGTAAAGGATTTATTTAAAACAAAGTGTTTAGTATGTTGTATTGAATCATACCATTTGAGCTGGAGTCTTCATTTGTAGTGTGGAAATCAAGCTTGTTTTTGTTCCTATCTGCCAGGTCACATCTGAAATAATATGAATAATCAATGCAAAAAAAGCAGAATAATTTTTTTGAATGTTTTAAAAACTTGTTAAAAACTTGCATTTGATAACACAATTCTAAAGGAACTAAAAATTTCACTCTTGGATAAACAACAACCAGGACTCCACCCAACTTATGACATGCAGCCTCATTGTTCTAGTAGTTTAGCGGTTTGAGATGCAACCTGAGCATGGGTCATGGATTCAATCCCGATATTGGACAAAGTGTTTTTAGATATTTCCATGATTTGGGAAAAATACTGGCATAATGTTTGTTTATGTCTACAAATTATCATGGCTACATGATTTATGCATTACTCATGAACTTTGTGTTGTTGCGCTGCCTCGGAGAAGCCTATGTCCAGCTGAGGACTGCAATTAGCTAAGTTGATTAATTGATTGAATTAACTTTACCTAGCTCTAAAGCTGCTTATTTGTTCATTAGTTAGATGGAAGTAGGGATTATGTATGTCTGGTAGAACCCGTTTCAAGAATGTTTCCTTTAAACTCTGCCAAGTCCTCGTAGTAAGCTGCAAAACAATAGTTCATTAAATAAACATACAAAAAACTAGAGGGGCTTCTGGTTAAGTAAAGCACATTCTAGCCGTTAGTCCCAGCTGTCATTCATGGATCTTTGACAGTTGTTAT
The DNA here is from genome assembly GCA_963669345.1 of Gortyna flavago. Taxonomy (NCBI): domain Eukaryota; kingdom Metazoa; phylum Arthropoda; class Insecta; order Lepidoptera; family Noctuidae; genus Gortyna; species Gortyna flavago. Next base: position 6,409,174 of record OY770143.1, on the reverse strand, counting down.
GGGTCATCAGAAGCCCGAAAGTCTGACAACCAGTCTTACCAAGGGATGTCGTATTACACAGTCACTGGGTTGTGTGTGGAGGTCAGATAGGCAGTCCCTCCATGTAAAATACTGGTATTCAGCTGTATCCGGTTAGACTGGAAGCCGACCCTAACATAGTTGGGAAAAGGTTAAGCAGATAACGATAAATTGTAGTTTGTTTTCTACTCATTACAAAAAATATGAAATCAGTACTTGAATGATTTCTTACAAGAATCATAAAAGTATTTACCTTTGTGTTAGCAAAATCCACCCACATCTTTCTAGCCTTGGTTTCACCATATAACTTGTTTTCTACTAAATAGTCCACTATCATCTTGAACTCTTGAATGCTATACGGTTTTCTAGAAGTTTAATAGATAAGGAAATACAGTTTTAATGCAGGTAGGTGTGTTTAATTATACATACCGAAATTTTATGAAAGTGCATGATTCACATGATACAGATTTGGATGCCAACGGAGCGCTTATTATAATAATGATTTACAGTCTTACCCCGACATTTTGATGCGTATTTTCTATTGTAATCGGTTTAGAATGCTGATGTTCAACGTAGGTATACAAAATATTAGGCAGACAGGTTTAGTTTCCAGTTAGCTCAAAATCATCATTATGTTACCGGAAATTTCACAGAAGTATTTTAATTATAATGTTTCTGGGAATGCAGAACGTTTAATTCTTGTTTTCCTTTTAAATAACCTGAGTTTTCGGTAAATTTTACCAATCGGCCGATAAACACACTTCCAAACGTAAGCCAACCAAACCAACGACTCTCACTCTATTAAAAAGTACTCTGTGCCAACGACCATGATGTGATGTTGCCAGAAAAAAAAACTACTAATCATAAAATATTTTATTGGCACACTTAAAAACATAATGATTGAAGATGATTGAGAAGATACAAATATAAAGTAATGCCAACATTAAAAAAACACGGAATTTGTACACTGACCTCTATTATACAAGTACGCCTTTCAGTGAATTTGTATGTATGTATGATAAAAGACAGAAAATATTTAGATTCTGGGATCGAAGTTCGTAGGTTTCCGTAAAAGGTTACATGCTCTGTGGGTTTGCGGCACTGACCTCTATGTGGTTTGCGGGAAAGGCCTAAAGTCACTGACCTCTATTAAACATGTTTAGTACAGTCAGTGCAATGACTAAATAAACCTATGGAGTATGGACTGACCATCATCATTCTCCTGCCCTTATCCCAATTTATTTGGGGTCGGCGCAACATGTATTTTTCTTCCATACTTCTCTATTAGTCGTCATCGCGGTAGTCACCCCCTTTCTAGCCATATCATCGTTCACACAGTCCATCCATCGTTTCTTTGGTCTTCCCCTACTCTTATAGACATCATCATCTCTTACATTCATACTCAAAACTCTCCTCACGACATTTTCCTCATTTCTCCGTAGCACATGCCCATACCATGACAACCGATTCCCACACAACTTTTCGGTCACCGGTACCACTTTCAAAGTTCCTCTTATGTACTCATTTCTTATTCTATCCATTCGTGTAACACCACACATCCCTCTTAGCATTCTCATTTCTGCTGCATGCAATTGCCTTTCGTTCATCCCCTTTGTGGCCCAACATTCTGTTCCATACAAGACAGCCACACCTGTATTCACAAACATACGATTCACTATCGTATCGACAATGACACTTGTTCGATAACCTGATTTCTGAACCGAAGGACCGGCAAAACGCTATTCACAGATCCGTATGGAAGGGTTTTTTTTTAGGTGTGTATACGGGGAACGCTACAAAATGGTAGTAAATAGATATTCGTGGTAGAAAATTTCAAGTGGTATGATAAATGATTTTTATTGAGTATTTCACTATGGGCAACTATAGATTATGCATTCAGTAACTATTAACAAATAAAAAACAGTAAGCAATGATTTTATTAATAAATAAAATTTACCTGATTTCTATTAAACTTGCTTTGTAAACTTCAACTTTCTGTCAAACCTAAAAATCTGGAATAATTATTTTTCTGAATCTTGTTTTGAGCTATAGAGATAATTGAGAACTACACGGAAGACAAGGCGTATGGTCGAAAGACTATAAAGCAAAGCCTGCCCTTTGGGCAAATAAAAAAAAAATAAAAAATAATAATTGAGGAGTGAAAAATTACTTTCTTTTTTTACAGAAAAATGGTTGTATGTATTTTATCGGTATTTAAACAAATTACTATTTCCTCATTTTCATTTTATAAAACGTGGTACCTAATATTGAAAATGCATATTTTCAGAAAAAGAGTGTCATTGGAGCAGCGGCAGGTGCTCTTTGCATTCATGCAAGGGCATGAGGACATTGCCCGGAGCCGTGTTTTGACACTTATTGCTTAGATTATTCTTTTTTAAACAATATTTTGTTATTCGATAACACTTCCGACAGCAAATACCTGTCGGAAGAATCGATGTCTTCATACCGTATATGAACTGTCAAAATTGTACGGTTTCGGATTTGTGAATAGCGATTATAGGATTTCGTCGATAACATTGACATTCGATACGGTACCAAACCGTGTCGTAGCTTTGTGAATAGCTATGCAGGTCTAATCATGGTTTTATATATCTTCCCCTTAAGTTTAAGGGGAATGCGGGAGTCGCAGATTGTTCCCGTGACCTGCCGCCATTTCATCCATCCAGTGATAATTCTGTGCTTAACCGTCCGATCTACTTCGCCAACACTTTGCACGAGTGAACCGAGATACCGAAAGTCGGAGCAGACTGGGAGAAGTGCACTATCAAGCGCTATGGCTCCAGAACTGGAGAGACCGCCGAAATCGCAGAACATATATTCGGTCTTGGTTCTGCTGATTTTCAGGCCAACATTCTCCAGCTTTTGTTGCCATTTCTCCAATCTGCTCTGGATCTCAGGTCCATCTTCACCGACAAGGACAATGTCATCGGCAAACAACATGCACCAGGGTGCCTCCTCCTGGATGTCCGACGTAAGAGCGTCCATAATCAACAGGAAGAGGTAAGGACTTAAAGCCGAGCCCTGGTGCAAGCCTACAGCCACACTGAACTCGTCGGTATTGCCAGCAGCCGACCGGACGTAGGTACGAGATTGACTGTACATAGCACGAATTAACTCTACATACTTCCCGGGCAAACCTTTCTCTTTCAAGGCCCACTACAACACATCTCGAGGTACCCTATCATACGCTTTCTCCAATGAACACCATGTGCAAGTTCTTGTGTGCACGTCTGTACTTCTCGCACAATTGGCGGAGTGCAAAAGTGGCGTCCATTGTTCCTCGACCTGGCATAAACCCAAACTGGTTTGGGGTAATCTCACTCTCCTCTCGCAATCTTTTCTCTATTACGACCATACCTACAAAATTAGCGTGTATACCTACACAAATCTTCAATCAATTTTGACGACACGGTTGGCGCAGTGGTTGAGCGATTGACTGCTGCGCAGCATGTCGCGGGTTCGATTCCCGCACGGAACAAATATTTGTACGACCTACAAGTATTTGTTCCGGGTCTGGGTGTTTTATCTATAATATGTATGTATTTCCAAAAAAAAAAAATAGTATATAAGTAGTTTATCAGCCATCTGGTTACCATAACACAAGCATTAGGTTGCTTAGCTTGGGACTATATGGCGTTGTGTGAAATGTCCAAGGATATTATTTATTTATTATTTATTTAAATCGGGCACTAAAGATGGCCGCCTTTCGTAGGGTTTTTTGTTTTTTCTCGCACACTCTGTTTTATACAACACGAGGGCATGATTTTCCTATGAATGGACACCAAAACACCTAGTTTCTAGACGTATTTATCTCGAAAACAGCAAAAATATTTTGAACAATCAACCGTTTGACAGCACATCTACCACAAAACCATTAATAAAACTTGGCACCTAACATGGCGGCCCATCACGCACCGTGAAATTGACGTCACACAAAAGTGTTGCCAAATTTAGTACTTGACAAACATTTAGATGTCTCTCTTTTCATATGCAGCTCTTGATTAGTAAAAGAAACAGAACGATTTTTGACATGTGTGTGTCGATATGATAGATATTTGCATAACTATTATTTCTATAGTAGAATAGGGCATCTCCATGCTTCTCCTATCTCAATGGTTCAGAGCCTAAAGTACAGAGGCGCCAGCACATTAAGTTACCCCAATCTGTCAAATTTCTTTGATAGATTTTCAACTTTATTACAAAAGAATAAGGTTTTTGTGTTATTCAATTGGGAAAATTTGACAGATAGGGGTAGCTGGATGTGCTGGCCTCTGTGCTTAGATCTACGACGATTATATAATTATTTTTAAGTAAAAAGACTGAATTTTGACATCATATGTCATATGACAATGACATTCATTTCATTCACTCTTGATTACAGCGCATAGCGCGCCAAATTGTTACAAAAAGCTAAATATACGAGTAATTTTACTTCTAATTTAGTACCACTTTACTATGGAAAATAGCTACCTCTCTTTATCAGATATACTAGTAACAAATGAGAAAATTCCATGCAAATTTTTACATGATCTACCAAAAATGGGTTAGTAACAAACAGACCGCAAACCAGCATATTTTGTTCGTGAATTTGCATTAATTATGTGAATGTTTTTGTTTTATTTCTGTTTTAGGCTTCTTAGATCCGTCCGCTGCAGATGACGATTTAAAAGCAGGAACAAATGTGGAAATACCTTTATGGTTAGCCGAATCTTTGTATTCCAGAAGACCGCCTTTAGTTTCTGTGGACTTACCCAAAATTTATAAAGATTCCTACAGAGAAATCCTTAATGCAGATGCTTGTACAGTGGATATGCACAAATTAAGCCAATATTTTTATGAATTTGGATGTTACATAGCAAAACATGACATCAAAGGCGAAGTGTCAGCTACTCTCATAAATGTAAGTATCAGACTTGATGCCATCCCACAGTATATTTTTTGGCCAAAATTTCGGACATGTCTTTTTTTTGTGATAACTTTGTTTGTAATGATTTATAAAATTAATGAATTGAACTCACAAGCGCCTATTTCTCATTATGACAAAAAAAAACCACTTAATTAATTTTTACGACAAAATTGTAAATCCCCCATAACTTTTGAAATATTTCACGAATTATCTTCTTGTTTTTCCTGATAAACAATAATCTTAAGACACATAATACTGATTGATTTATATATTTTTTAAACGAGTTTTCAGAGATTTATTTACAATTAATGTTTTTTTTTTATTTATTTTTTATGGTCTTATTTTTAATTATTTGGATTCTATTTTACTACAGAATTGTTAGAAAAAATTGAATGAAGCCATGAAAAAAAAATCTGATCCAAATATTGAAGGATCTCGAACTTAGAAGCTTCTAAAGTTTTCTATGGTAATTATGATTTTAGGGTTGGGTTGTCAATATTTCTAAATGGAATTTATTGTATAAAAAGTTACCATAACTTTTATTCGTAAATAATATATTAACTGGAGGCTGGGGCGTGTGCATGGGATCACTTTACGAGTGTTTACACAGAAAAATAGTTTTTAAATGAATCGAAAAACAAAAAAAAAGATTACTTTTTATTTCAATGCCGAATATGGCAGAACATGTTGAACCTTATCCTCGATTTCATCCCTATGTGCATATATCTATGTATCATGTTACACATGTTTAAACAAATAAATGCATCTTTATCTTTAACTTTATCTTCATTTTTGGATCGAGCTGTGGTTTAGCACAGTTTTCCTAGACGTGCTTAGATAATAAAAAAAACTATGAATTTCGAATCCTGCCATACTAATTTGGAATTTTTTGAACTTATTATATCTAATATCATAAAGAGATAAAGTTTGTAGGAAGCGATCTCTGTACTGTAGTGCGATTCTGTAACCATCTCACCGTGAAAACTTAGGTGAGGTGAGCGTGGAGTGAGCTGTCATTAGTGTCAATCCCTATAGCATCAGATGGAATGACAGCTCACTCCATGCAAGTTTTCACGGTGAGATTTTTACAGAATCGACATGCTGCACCTATTGAAATTTCTTTCAGTAGTAGTAAGTTACATTATGCCATTTACTTAATTGTTTTCTGATGTACATTCTTCAGCCTGATCTGACGAAAGAATTTCTGTTACATTGTCGGTATGTCCTTCAATAATTTCAAAAATTTCGTAATTTTTTTCTACTATTTTATTTCAAAAATAGAATTTTTGAATGTCACCTAACACTCAAAAAACAATTAGAATGTGATAAAAATGCCTTCTTTTATAATCTTACTAACATTAAAAAATAACTTCAAACATTAAGTTTAATAAATTAACGAGGTGACAACCCTAATCAAAAAAGTTTGAATTACAATAATTCCCATATCCTGCTTATTTGGGATTCCTTTGTTTGTAAGGTCATAAGTGTAAATAAAAAGAACATTTCAGTCCTAGTTACAAATCCTAATACGTAATAAGATGGCGGTAAAAAAAAGAAATCATTTATTTACAAAATCAGCCATAACTCTGTTATCTTGAACAAATAAAGCCTGATTTTTTTTGCTATCGTAAAGTCTTTAAATCACTATTCAATACCATCAGTAAAGTCTTAAAAAGATATCAAACTTTTGAGCTACAATTGTTTCTATGGTTTTTCTGGAAACCATAGAATTTTTTTTCAAGTACTATTTTTCTGTCTTTTATGACAAATAGGCAATCGGGAGTTCTCGTCTCGCATTTATAGTTGCAAGTCCTAAGATATAAGATAATAAAAAAGGCATGTCCGAATTTTTGGGCAAAAAATATACTGTGCATCCTGTCAGCCTAATATTAAATAGGGGCTTCCTCATGAAATAACTACTTATAAAATATCCCTTTAGTTACTATTCTTGGTTTAATTAGGCACATAATAAAGAACCTCACTTAAAACCCAACAATAACTTAAAACTAGTTTGGAGTCATTTGATTGGTTGAAACATGTTTCAAGAAATAGTACAAAGACAAATTAATACAAAAGTAGTCTAGTTGTCAACTGAAAATAAGCTTAATGGTACATTAATACTTTAAAAGTAGCCTCTGTAAAACTATGTTTTAGTGACCATGCCGATTATTGTATAAAAATAATTTTTCTTCCTGATTTTTGCATGTTACAACACTTACAACCACACATCTAAGCAAAGTAACTAGGAAATTGTCCTCATAAGGCTTTTCAGCCAGGACTTGCTAAACATGATCAATCAATCAATCATCATATTTTAAAGTACCAACGTCAGCACATCAAGCTACCTGAAACAAAAATTTTCCCAATCAACTTTGAACCTTATGCTTTAGAGATAAAATTGAAACTCTATTCTATCCGTACCTACCATTACTAAAAACTACACTAATATGCCTGAACTACAATGTTTTTTTTACTATCAATAAAATAGGCTAATAGTCAAATTTATTTTTTCAGACATTCAGGCAAAGATTCAGGATGCTGCTATCAGCTAGTGTGTCTACAGACTCAGTAGGTGCTATACAACCTCTATCAGTGAGTGAGCGTCAGCAGGCCGCTGAGGCTGCAAACAGTGAGAAAGCTCTCTCAACCTGGCTGCAGAGAGGAGAAAGTGTACTCACTACTGCTAATATGGTTGCTAACCATCGTAAAAGAAAAAGGGCTGAAATGGAAATGCTTTAGTGATAATATTATTGTTTAGGAATAATTTTTAATATATTGTTTCGAGTTAAAGAATTATTTCATTTTTTTGTGCTAAGATCATCAAGAAATGCTATCAATAAAATAAATAACTGTTAAAATAAGTTAACTTAAGAAGGTATTATTTCTTCCATTATGCAAAGCACGCAGTTGTGGATTAATAACGTCTGAAGTGGGATTATAAACGGTATGACTAAATATTCTATCGGTTTACAGTCTCAACCAACCACTAGATTCGGAATAGGTATAAGTACCTAGTGATAAATGATAAATAAATGATAAATGATTTTTATTTTGTAAGTAGGTTTGCACAAACACTTTTACACGTCATTCATATTTTTTATAAAACTAGATGAGGTCGGCGTTTCCTATCTGACTACTCTGAGAAGAAAGGCCGAAACAAACTCAGAGGTCACAGTCTCTTTTAAAGTCCAGACATAATCTTGGTCAGGTTACATGAAGACCATGTAGATCAATGTCTGAGATGGTCTTTTGAGGAAAGAACCACACAGATTGAGAGGACCTGACCAGTCAGTGCAAGCATTTGTCAGAAATCGTGCAGCTCAACTCAAAACTTAAGGACTTAGTTATTACAAGTCTGGGAGCACGCGACTTGGCATAGAAGTTAACAAACAGATGTGTTGCTAGAGAGTTTGTTGAGCCACTTCTTCCTAGTTAAATGAGAATAAAGTGGGGAGCGCACTTATAATAATTTTAAAAAACGCTCCACGTTTTGTAATTCAATTTAAATCAATTTTTATAATTTATTTTTAGTGCGTGATAAAAGCTTGTTTTTTAGTTTTTTACTATATACATATTTTTATTTTTTAACTTGCTTGTACCTAGTATATTTATAAAGTCAACGAAGTCATGACGATTAGGAGCTACTAGCAAACTCGAGGGGTTTATAAGTAGCCCCTAAAGGGTTCCACTATCCACCTCCTGGCTCCAACATCAGACCCCTCGACACCAAGTGCAATCTATTGGACTCGTCAAAACTAATCCTATTCATGAGCCCAAATTGGGGTTTACTAGTAGCCACTGAAGAGTTGCACTATCCACCCCCTGGCTTCATTATCAGATCGGGTCCAAGATACGAAATTATAGTTTTGTCTTCCGATCTACATATACGTACAAAGTTTCATTTCGATATGACAATAAAATTAGAAGTAGGATAAAATTGACTTCTATGATTTTGTAACTTAGGTACAAGAGAAGCCAAAACTAGGAAGTGGTGAAGGGCTGGGGTCTAGGGGTCTGTCTTATGTAATTTAGACATTCAAAAAGTGCTGATTCTCAGCCCAATTTTAATAAATGGTTTTATACTTTACTTGACAATAAATTGTAGGTAGGCTAGGCACCTGGATATGGAATTATTTGGAAATACAAACGGGCGCGGGCGATTTTTTTTACGCGACGATTTTTATGGCGCGCTGAATTTTCTACTCTCGGTGTTGAGCCGAGCATTGAGAATCGCAACAGAGCGCAACCTAGCTCATCAAAATAACACACTGTTGGGTTATGTAAAAAACGGCCCGTTGGTGCCAGGGCTAACAGATGTTGTATTGTAGGGTTATGTTCGTTGCTGAAAGTGAGATCCTAGGTTCGATTCCCAGGTTGGGCTTTATTGAGTTTTTCATCAGGAATGTTTTAGCTGCAGGCAGATTAGTGCCAGTTCGATGGAAATAAGCTTGCCTTCCATTACGTGGGACTTGAAACATAACAGCAAAATATGGATGTAGGTACCGGTCTTTGCCTCTGCCTAGCATTTCCAATGTATTAGATACAAATCTTTCCTTTTTTTATATTAGTGTACCCTATGACATAATAATATTACGCCTGTATTCTTCAAAGGGGTGGGCCTTTGAAGAATACAGGCGTAATATTATTATGTCATAGCTTTCGTATCTACCTACTTACTAATTAAATTAGAAGCCAACAACAAGTAAACAGGAAAGACCCAATTACCCGATAGAAAATTCGATCATGATTCTAATAATAATCCGATTGGAACAGGATCAACATTTGAATGTCGGGCTATTTATACTGTTGAGAAAGATCGAGCGTCCATCAACGGCTGGTACCGTACCGTATCGATGTTTGTTTCATAGGGGTGAACCCTGTATTTAGGAAATTATGTCTGACAATGGTATTAGGTACCTACCTACTTGTTGGCGTTTTTGGGAAAACCATATTGTCATTATTTTTTTGCACTGGTATGTAGAAGACTGTCTTCTCAATCAGTGTAGGTGGGTACTTAGGTAGATTCGTCAATATTGGTGGGCGAACTAGCATCTGCATATCGTGTAAGTATAACATCACGCGTCTTCACAACGACGGGGTAAGTAGGACTAGGGCTCAGGACGCCACGTTTTATGTTCCTTGCTAAATATTTACTCCTTAAGATTTTATAACATTACTAGCTGCGCCCCGCGGTTTCACCCGCGTAAGTTTCGATTTAGGGGTATGAAAAATAGATGTTAGCCGATTCTCATAGATACCGGATAAGCACAAAAAATTTCATCAAAATCGGTCAAACCGTTTCGGAGGAGTATGGCAACGAAAACTGTGACACGAGAATTTTATATATTAGAAGAAGATAATTCAGAACTTTTGTAGGTAGTAAGAGGCAACCATACCAAATATTTAGTATAGGACGTATAGTTGGCTATAAAAGCATTTGGCACAGTCTAATGCGACTCAGTCGTTCCGATTGTTTACTTGTGTTCGAACATCGCACATCCTCATAAGATGGAGTTCCCTAGATTGTGTCCAGCTCGGTGGCTATCAGACCAAAACTTCGGCATGTGCATGCCACCACACGACTTTCTATATCCATTCTACGATATGCATTCGAATTATTTTCGCCCTTGGAAGTGTTATAATAACAGCCAAACTATTTCTGAATTCGGATCCACAATAGAAAACGAGAAAGGTAACTATAAAATAACATTGGATGTGAAACATTTTCGCCCGAACGACATCAGCGTGAAAGTGACGGATACTGAAATAATAGTAGAAGGGAAACATGAAGAGAGACAGGACTCCCATGGATTTATTTCGAGACAGTTTAAAAGGCGCTATCCCTTGCCAAGCCATTGTCCCGCGGAGAACGTCACTTCAACAATGTCTTCAGACGGTATACTGATTATTATTGCGGAGAAGAAATCATCTAAAGAAACGGAAAAAATTGTACCAATCAAGATGTGCGGGTTGAGTCCCAAGAAGACTCAGATCATCGAAAGCAAAATGACTTCAGAAATCATACAAAATTCTGTCAAGGAAAATATTAAGGATACTGAAAACATGGCGTGTAGCAAAGAAAGAGCTCAAATATTACTTAAAGAAGACCATAGTCGTCTGCTAAAACCAGAATTACTTAAAGAGGCAGTCTTAAACACTAACGGGGAGAGAATGTCGACCAAACAAGTTATGGATATTACGAGTCTGTCTGAAAAACAGGACGCCACGGATGTCGGTGCCACGTCGAACAAAATCGAGGAATCACTAGCGAAATCAAGTCTGGGTTTGTCTGAACTGACTGAACAATTGGGGCAGAGAAGTTTAGCTTCCACTTCTGACATGTGTGGAATGAAAGGCACGTCTAATATGTCTAAGACACTTGTTGAAGAAAGTTCGTCGTCGTATAAGTCGTCATCATCCATGTCTTCTACCATGAAGACCAGTGGAAAGATCGGCGAATACGTGAGTGACATCATCACAGCGGAGTTGAAGGAAGCTGCTGAAAATATATAAACATGTTAGCTGGTTTTTATGTTTATTACTTAACTATAAAAGATTGTGTTTACTTTTTTTATTACAAATTCGAACCTTAATTTATATAAGTACAAGTCATTGATTTGTAAATTTATTAACAAGAGCATTAATACCTATTATAAATATCTACAAACTCATAATCTCTTTAAATAAAACCTCACTTTGGTGAAGCATATTAATATCAATACAATAAATAAGCATTATGAGATCATTGAAGACTAATATCAAGTATACATAACAGTATCAACCTAGCTTGAACAACTTCAAAGATAATTATTGTTATCTTGTTGTAACGGAGGTCATTCCAAGTCAACAATTGATTATGTACCTATATACAACTGCAACAAATTATATGAATAAATACATGCTTAATCCCCAATTAAATGTTTAATAATCTCTAATGCTAGCTGCACACTAGACTAAAAATAACTGGAAGAAAAACATAACAAAACAACAATATTTATGACAAATGCAAACATCACACCAACTACCACTATAAATTCACTGTGTTCACTATACATATAAGTTGTCAGTATCCTTATATTCTATTTAAGTCTCTTCGTCACAACACTCTTGCACCTCATCATTGTTTTTATCACTAACCAGTAGTTCTGAGGTGCAACGGTAAGGACGTATTGATTGTTAACATCTGTCATTTTTGACTGACGGGTTGAGGTCGTGGAAGTAGGCGTGAGCCATGGCATCATCAGCTGGCATCCTCAGTGCTGGGTTGCAGGTGAGGAGGCGGGCAAGGAGATCCCGTCCCCGTGCGGGCAGACGGGGCACCACCTGGGCTAATCCTAAGCTAGGCTGGTATACTGGCAGTGGCTTGTAGTCAGGCAGCTGGGTCACTCCAGGCCATGTATCTTCATTTGGAGTACCTGGAAATTGTAATAACATAAAACAGATTAATACTTTGTACTGATTCAATCAGTACTTACGTCTTGTTAGGAAGGAAGACTGACAATTTAATTTAATAAGATACTAGAGACAATAATACTGTGAAGACGTAAAACTAGCGGCCCGACCCAGCATTGCACGGGTGCAATTTATTTTTCCAATTTCCGTTTTCTTTCATACAAACCTTGTCCTGACAATACCAAACACAACAAAAAAAGCTCTCGAGCTTAGCAACACATTTAGCAATTCATTTTTATATATAAGACTAGCTGACCCGGCCACGTGTTGCTGTGGCTAACGATCGTGTAATTTTTTTTTCTATCCTATCATTCAAGTTGGATCAAACTGCACATGGTGTACAAATTTTATTAAAATCGGTTAAGTAGTTTAGGAGTCCATCGTGACACGTAATTTATATATATTAAGATAGATAGGTTACCTACAAAATTTTCAGCTCACAAAATTTTGGTTTTCTCTCCATAACATCAGTCCTAATAGATTTTTTTGGCAGAGGTTGTTTTCTATATACCCGTTTTACATAATTTATTTGCAGAAAGTACAGATGTCACCGTTGTGAAAATTGATGGTTTAAGTACAGTCCATATTTGCTAGTTTAGGGCATGCAAATTAATTTTACATTAATAATACTTTGGTACTTATTTTTTTTTGTCCCTATTGAAGAGAGGAGGCCTGTGTCTCAGCAGTGGGAATATTGCAGGCTGATTGTGGTTATGATGACTTATTTTTTGTAAAAAATACAAATATGTTTCAATGTAAATTACAAGACACACTACAAAACTATAGGTACCTCAAAAAAAAGCAATTTTACTTTATATTGCATAGATTCTTATTTCTTGTAAAGTATGGAAATAATTTTCTATGGAAATATTTAACTCTAATTAAATAGGAGGTCTCAGATTCTTATGTAATTTATTAAAAATAGTAATGCACATAATTATTATGAAAATTCTATTTAATTATTGTTGTAGGTATTACAAAAAGGAATCATGATTGTTGCATCTCTTAGTTGCATGATGATAGAGTGAAATAAAGCTCAAAAAACTACTTACCAAGAAGTTTGAAAATCCTTTTTAATTGATCATCAACATCAGATCCAGGGAACAGTGGTCTACCAGAGTTAGCTAGCTCTGCAAATATGCACCCTGCTGACCACATGTCAATGCTGGTTGTGTAGAGCTTGGCGCCAAACAGGACATCCGGGGGCCGGTACCAGAGCGTCACTACCTCCGCCGAGTAACACTTCACAGGTATACCGAAAGCTCTAGCCAAACCAAAGTCAGCTAGTTTCAATTCCCCATTTTTATTAATCAATAAATTCTGAGGCTTCAAATCTCGGTGCAGAACATTATGGCTGTGACAGAAAGCGAGTCCTCGTAGCAGTTGATACATAAACGATTTGACGACATCCAAATCTATCTCACCATTCAAACTGTCGAAATACTTCTTCAAATCTTGATCGCAATGTTCAAACACAAGAGTCAATTTTTTTTCACTGTGCAAGACGTCGTACAAGCGTACTATATTCTTGTGCTTTAACTCTTTTAAAAGGCATATTTCACGTAAAGCAGAGGATGGTACTCCCTCATCATCGTCATCTAACCTCACCCGCTTTAGGGCCACTATTTCATGGGTCTCTTTGTTTTTAGCTTTGAACACTGTGCCATACGTTCCCTCCCCAATTTTCTCTAATTTCTCGTACTTCTGCATAATTTATTAATATAAAGTAAAACAGTAGTGTAAAATCGATTGTTTATTCCGCTTCGCGAAGTACCTCCCACTTCCAGTACCTCCAGGCTTTTTTTTTGACACTTTGACAGTTTGACATCTGACTGATGGGGCGCGTTCCGAATTGAGGAAATAATCGATGTAATCGATTTGAGCGTGCTAAAACCCGTACCGAATAGGCGTAAGCGCGATAACGATGTCCCGTGAATCGTCATAGATGACGTCATGGCATGCGCCATCTTGCGATAACGCCGACCATGCCTCGTACTAATATCACCGGCCGCCTTCCGAATTGGATAATATCGCTCACAGCACTCAAATCGTCTCACATGCGTTCCATAATGGATATCACGATCATGACAGCTGAGAGCTGTCAACAATTCAGAACACTCGTTAGCGCGCTCACAGTGCTTACTCGGTGTCAAAAAGATATTACAGCAGTATTTCTTCATAAAAACACCACACGTTTCTTCCTTTTCTTTGTTTAGGTGGCGACTGTCAGCCAGAAGCACAATTTCGAAAATGCCACGTTATTAAAAAGATATGATGCAGCTCAAAACAAAACACACATTGACACATCCTCATCCTCACACACACACACACTGTCATTTTTGACAGCGCTCACGATGATATTAGTACGAGGCATGGTCGGCGTTATCGCAAGATGGCGTATGCCATGACGTCATCTATGACGATTCACGGGACATCGTTATCGCGCTCACGCCAATTCGGTACGGGTTTTAGCACGCTCAAATCGATTACATCGCTTATTTCCTCAATTCGGAACGCGCCCTAAAAGTTTAGAACCTAGTGCAAAACAAAATATTTTTTGTTTTTATTATTAGAGTATAAACGAAGTGTTATTTTACTGTAAGCTTAATTATTTACTTTACATGGAGCCTAAACCTTCCAGAATAAATACATGAATGTTTATAAATATAAGTATTTATTTTGTTCCAGATTTTTTTTATATCATACATTCGGAACGATCTTCTGTGTTTGCAAAATAACATTCATTCATGATCCATCAAATCAAATCAATTCATTCACAAAAAACTCAAGTCAAATCCAAAAAGTTGAATTGTCATAATTTCATTATTATTTTTTTGGAAAGTGATCTATATTTTTAGCTATTTGAATTATTGAACTGCTAAGGTAAGACGGCTGTGGTTATTTAATTCAATTTAGTATTTTTGTTAGATGTGCTAAACTATATTATACTGAATGGAAAGTAAACATTATTACGTATGACGATGAACACATTATCACGAGCGCGTGTTTGTAGATGAGCGAGGGCGAAGGAACTTTGGTAGACAAGTCGGAGAGTAGCTCGTTCGAAGACCTCGCAGCTGCGGCGGCACATGAGATCGAGGAGGCGAAGCTGGCTGAAGCAGCTGCTTCCAAGGAAAAGTCAGATGAAACAAAAACTGATGAGTGGCAAGATTTGCTAGGGTCAGGCGCACTACTTAAAAAGGTCAGCAGACTTTGATTATCTCAATGGATCTCTAATAATTTAGTTAACAAATATTTTCTATTAGTTTCTTCTTTAATTTAGATTCTAACAGCCTTCATTTAGCCATACGAAACATTCTCATACTCTATAGGAGTGATTTTTTTTAAACATACTCAAATCTTACTGGAGGAAACTTCATGATTTTTGGTCATTCATATTCTCTGTTGTAATTATGCACACACAGTCAAACTATAATCTTGAAGCTCGTCCCATTTTGGACTAAGGTTGATAGCTTGTATGTAAAATAATGTAAATAAGAAACAAAATTTTCCAACCAATTAACAATTTCTTTTGTTTTGTTAGTGTCTAGTGATTCATTATAATGACAACAACATTACATGATTTGAAAGTCATTGGTGATTGGTACATTAGTGTTCAGATATTATTTGCTTCTAATTGTCAGGAAACCATCCAAACATCTTTTTACAAAACCAATTAAGTTTTTAGAAATTCTTTTGCAGATAATTAAAGTAGGTGAAGATTCAAATGGTTTGCGACCCAATAGAAGCGACATTTGCCGAATTAGTTATGAGGTGAAAATTAAAGACACTGAAAATCTTGTGGAGAAGAGGGATCATGTCAAGATTTACTTGGGTGACAACGAAGTAAGTATCAATGGATTTTTATATTATTTTTAAGTCTTACCTAAATTGAGAATCTGTGTTGTTTTGTTTAAAAAACATAGTGTATTCAAAGTAATAGAATAATAAGTCCTATCACTATGATGACTATATACTATCATCATGATGGGGAGGCCTAAGAGATGCCTGTCAATCAATCTGCCTAAACTTTTCCGAATTATGTTGGGGTTGGCTGTCTAACCACATGCAGCTGAATATCAACATTTTACATGGAGCAACTGCCTATCTGACCTCCATAACCCAGTTACTGGGTAACACAATACCCATAGTAAGACTGGTTGCCAGACTTTTGGGCTTCTGACATATCATGACATAAAAAATGTTTATGGACAAAGAAAAGTAAAAAGGGAGAAGTTTGCCCAGCAGTGGCACAACAAAGGTTAAAACAAGTACCTACATGATTACGAGAATACAACGCTTTTCTAGGTGAGATAGTGATGAAACGTGAGCCTAAAAACACAATAGTTACAAGTCACTGTCAAAATATGATTTTATCCTATCATGATGAGATGCAACTTTTGTATAAATGGTTAAACAAAGTATTGCACTTGTTCAAATACAATATGGGGTTTAGTCATGAATGATTAAATAATATCAGTATAATCATCATTCCCCCCTGCCCTTATCCCAATTTATTTGGGATCGGCGCAACATGTCTTTTTTAGGGTTCTGTACCCAAAGGGTAAATGGGACCCTATTAAGCTAAGACTCCACTGTCCATCTGTCCGTCTGTCACCAGGCTGTATCTCATGAACCGTGATAGCTAGACAGTTGAAATTTTCACAGAATGTGTATTTCTGTTGCTGCTATAACAACAAATACTAAAAACAGAACAAAATAAATATTTAAGGGGGCTCCCATACAAAAAAACGTGTTGTTTTGCTGCTATTTTATATGTAGTGTTAAGTATTGTATGGCGGAACCCTTCGTGTGCGAGTCCAACTCGCACTGGGCCGGTTTTTTCCATACTTCTCTATTAGTCGTCATCTTGGTAGTCCATCTATTGTTTATTTGATCCTCCCAACACTTATAGCCATTCACACAATATCAGTATAATGCACTTATATTATCAAATAATCAGGTATTGACTTTGTATTTTCCATAACAATAGATGTAGCTATCTAATCATGTATCTGTCTATCATTGATAGCATTTATTCCAAAAGTTTATTTGAGTTGGCAATCAAAGGAAGTGTGAACTAGTTAGTTAATCTTATCATTCATAATATAATATATGGATATTAACAGCGTTTACGACGTACGGCATTTCATACAAACTTTCAAGTCCTTGTTTTTCGATATGAATGAACCGATTTCGTAAGCATACAAAGGTCTAAAGTTAGTAAAGAACAATTTCAAAAAATAGTGTTACAGCCAAATTAGACCGATTTAAAATTTTCCATAGAAACAGAGATTTCCAGTTATCTTTTTTTAAATAAGACATTTCGAAAATGTTCTTTACTAACTTCCTAGATTTTTGTATCCTGCTTATGCGTATGAAGTTTCATTTATTTCGGTTCATTTATTTCGAAAAACAAGGGCTTGAAAGTTTGTATGAAATGCCGTACGTCGTAAACGATCATAAGGTACCTAAAAGCTGTACTATGTGCTTTTGTGTTAGATTAGTTAGGTATTATGTCAGGTATAAATACAGGATGTACCGATGTATGGCCTCAGTAATTTCATAAATGTATGATCTTATTATTCTCAAATCAACAGGCTAGATTTTTCAGAAATTATAGTGGACAAAGACTATTGTTGATATAAAAGTGGAACTCTGCCAAATTGGGACAAAGAAAGTACTTATAACAATACAAAAGTAAATAAAGAACCATGACATAATCATGTGTGGAATGTTATTATGATTGATTTTTGATGGTGGCAATACATATTAAAGCACTTGTTTCATTACCACAATCAATAACTTTTCTAACTTGTAGAACTAATTAGTAAATATTTTCATTTTAGATTCTACAAGGCCTGGACTTAGCAGTAACAATGATGTACAAAGGCGAAGAATGTCTTCTACAAATGGCTCCACGATTTGGTTTTGGTGAAACTGGCCTGAAGCCCGGCGAGAGCTTGGGACTAATTGGGGTGATTGATGCGCCCGAGTATCAGGGCCCTGTAATAGATGGAGAAACTTGGCTCGATGCCCGCATTGAGCTTCATGACTGGGAAGAAGAACCCGAACACGAAACTTTGCCCATCACTGAGAGAATGGAAACTGGGTAAGTCCAAAAAATAAAATTTTACTAAGGTACTTACCTAGTTTTTTCTTCAAATTACAGGCTCAGACCAAATAAAAAACCAAGACAGAGGGCTGTCAACAGTAAAGTGAAGCCGGTTTCATAAACATGTCAAAGTCAAAGCATTTATTTCAAATAGGCACATAAAAGGCACTTTTGAACGTCAAAAATTACAATGAAATAGAATTGATTCTAGTCGCCCCTTCCAAAAGGTAGTTTTCGTATGGAGAAGAATGGGCAAGAAACTCCACCGTTACTCATGTGTGCACTTAGTGGGGTGTAGTTTGATTGTAAATTTGTGCGTGTGAGCGTGTATGCACAGAGCGGAGGTGTAGTTTTGGCATGCTTCACTGGATCATTCTCACCGCTCTGTCTTGGTTTTTTATTTGGTCTGAGATTACAGGATTATAAATTAGTTGCTGCCTGAACAAAGCCTCGATAATTCGCCGGTTGTTGTGCCACTTTTTCACAGCGTAACAGGTTCCTAACCCTAAGGCTATTGACCTTTACAATATTATCTTGACACGTAAATCGATTAAATTTATGATATCCGAATTAAGAATGAAGATAAAAAATGTTTGTGTATTTATGCAAATTAATGTTCAATTCGGGTTTATTTTTGAAATTAGTACTTAGTTAAGCGGAACTTAGGTATGTTGTTCTTGCAACAAGTGCAAATTAAGCTAATGATATGGCAACTGCGTCATATCATATTTTCCAACTGCTGTACACACGGCTTCACATCAAGCTATCCATTTCCAGTTTTAGCTGACCTCGCATTGTATAGGTTTTTCGTACAATCAGAAGTCAGCTTATACTATTATGTATAGCTTGATGTGTAGCCGTGTGTACACTTAGTGCAAAAACAATACAGTATTGCAAAATTAGAAAGTTGTCGATGCTATTGTCCTGTTGCCCCTCCTTTAATGTCAAAATAAACGAATGTATTATTCTGTCGATTGTTTCAAAGCTGTCTCGCTCTTGAATATATTAACATAAAACTCAGTTTGATGTAGATATCAGAACCTTGACAAATGCTTGGTTTATTGTGATTACTTATAATGGGGTCAGCGTGTGAGCGTATCGTAGTTTTCAAACTAAGTAAAAAAATACAAGATTAATTTTATTTCCGAAACAATGATGAGCGTAATTTTATTTGCATTCGTTTTGGGCGCTGAGTTAACATTCATGGCATCGAATAGATCCCCTTTAAGTATGCTTTAGTTAGCCGAAACGACTCTTTTTAAAGTTTAATTTTAAATATGTATAATTATGCGTTATTTTAAGGTCATGAAAGTGGCAAAAATCCACAATGAGAAAGAAACTGTCCGTTTTGCAGCTAGAAGTTAGTTTGACTAGCTAG
This sequence comes from Gortyna flavago, assembly GCA_963669345.1. Taxonomy (NCBI): domain Eukaryota; kingdom Metazoa; phylum Arthropoda; class Insecta; order Lepidoptera; family Noctuidae; genus Gortyna; species Gortyna flavago. The sequence goes on along the minus strand of OY770143.1, from coordinate 6,389,284 downwards.
GGTGACCTTTTACTTAAAATATAAGCCTCTTGAAGTGGGTGTGTCTCTTATTAAAATATGGCAAAAGCGGTGTAGCGGATACACGTAGTTTTACAAATACATATTTACATCATATTTGTCATCATTACAAAGAGTTATTCGCCAACACAATGTATGGAACAAGGAAGTACCAGACAGGAAATGATAGAATATTCTGTTATCTTGGGGATATTGGGCAAAACTATATTTTTATCAAATCATTGGTTTATTTATGTATTTGGAGAATTTAACAAAATATACCTACAGCTCTCCAGAGTCCCTTTAAAGGAACAACAACAGATCAACATGTTCGATGTTCTAGGGCTGGCCTAGCCACGAATAAGATCTTATAGTTATTTTATTTATGGTGTACACAATAAAGAGTCACCACACCCAAACTTGTAGGTTAAATGCAAGACCCAAAAGATTGGCACTTTGCAGCTTCTGAAATTAAATAACAGAAAATATAAGAAAGAGCTCGGAAATCCTAATTGCACTTGTCATTCCCCAATGTTCTCTACATTTTGAACCTACCCTGCATACATAATTCACTTTTACAGTGTCCGTCGTCGTGCCCGCGGCAACTGGTGGTATGGCCGCGGTGAGCCAACTTTAGCCGTACAGCTATACAGACGCGCTCTGGACATTTTGGACGAGAGCGATGGCGGCATAACTGCGCCAACACCTTCTGGCGAACTTGAGTCCATGTCGGCTGATCTACAGGCGCTGTTGGACGAACGACTCCGGGTACATAACAATATGGCCGCTGCGCAGTTGAAGGCGGGAGCGTACGAGGCTGCACTGCAGGTATGTGTTTTTTATTGAGTTGAAAAGAGATGCCACAAATTACTGTACCTAATATACAAGAAAGAAAAAATATTTATTGGGACTCGCACAGGAAGAGCACTAACTAATAGTATCTTATAAACATCGAAAATAAGTAGAAATAAAAAGAAAACTCTTCTGGGCTTGCTTGTTTCATCATAGTCCTTATCCATCGCGTTACATCAGGCGAGATCGAGGTCAAGGGCGCAAAAAAAAGGAAATAAAAAAAACTGAAAATAAAAAACCTAAACCTAAAGGCCAAAAGGCCCTAAACCTACCGATTTAAGATCCATTTAGTCTTTATATTTTTATGAGTTGTACATGTTTAACGTTTTTAGGGTTCCGTACCTTAAAAGGAAAAAACGGAACCCTTATAGGATCACTCGTGTGTCGGTCTGTCTGTCTGTCTGTCTGTCCGTCTGTCACAGCCAATTTGCTCCGAATCTTATGGACCGATTAAGTTGAAAGGACATCAACCGAAATGGGCTAACCGGTGAACAGCTGTATTGGGAAAAAAGAAATTCATAAATAATTTAGTAATAATATTTAGTAAACATTGGTTTCTTTTGGGAGTGTCAAACTAAATGATATTAAAAACAAATAAAAAAGATTTTTAATTGATTATTGGTCTTGTATCGTGCGGGATGCGTTGAGTTAGGGTTGCCAAAATAAAAACCCCGAAAAAATAACATCGATATTCGATGTTTCGATTCGAGAGCTTCAAAACATTAAAATGTTTAATGGAAGACCGAGCTTTATCTAGCCGTTGGAATATTCATCATTAGCATCATCATCATCTTAATCTAACACAAATAAAAAAATATAGTTTATGTAGAACATTTTTTTTTTGAAGTGTTAAAAATCATCAGCTTGCCGACGCAACGTAGAACAAACGAAGAAAGCTTCTATCGGGAAAAAAATGTAATAAACGTAACAAATGTAATAATCGTTCGTAATTGGTATTTCGTCTTCGTTCATTTGGGTTTTGTCCGTCATGGTAGTGAGTATTATTAACGCGTGCTTTTCTTGAAGATTCTAATTAGAATGCAGCATGGGCTATAACCAAAATAAAACGCAAAGCAAAACAGCTCAGTATAATATCAAATCGTATAGTTGACTGATACCTAGTGCAGAGAACTGGCAACCCCGATCCAGAACTATGGGTGATCGATTGTCAATGTCATTCGCTCTGTGTTCGTGCTCTTGTTCGAATATTATTGTGAATATTATTTCTGCTTTGGATATTTTTGACGATTTACGCTATTCAAAATGGATTCTGATGATTTTTTACCTAATGACCCCGGCTCACTCTTGGACTCAGAACCCGCTTTAAACGTTTACCCCGGCATTTCTTCGGATAATGAACCCGTTTTACATGAAGGACTGTAGGTTGCTGCGCTCACATCATGTCTGTGATATGGTATTTAAGCTGGGCCAGGTATGAAAATATAACTCCACCAGCTCAGTTTTTAGACCATGTTTTATTAACTTATGAAAATGAATAATTTTACAAATAAATAATTTATTTCAATGTGTTGGAGTTTTATTTTTTATTATTATATTAAACTGTTTGATACAAAACTTCCTATATATATGTTTTCTATGCACTGTAAGCCACTCAATAAAATAAAAAATAGTGCAATATTTTTATGTTCATGTTCAAGCCCAAACGCCATACAAAGTGGTTGATGTCCTTTGGTACACATATGCATCTCTGTGACCCTAACACAGACGTGTTACGTAAATAAATAAGTTTTGAAAATGGGAGTCATTTTTGAGGGGTAAATAGACAATTAAAAAAAAAAAGTTTCGCAATCTGTACCGCGTGACATATCAAATGAAAGGGCTTATCGTGAGGATCTCAAATATATTTTTTTCATAATTTATAATAAATTGTATTAAAGTTATTTAAGACAATAGACGGAAATTTACCATTCCCCCCCCTTATCTCCGAAACTACTGAGCCTAAAATTTTGAAAAAATACAGAAAATAGTTCTATACCTATAGATTACAGGAAAATTAATAAGAAGTCTAAGATCTTGAAACAACATGGTAAATCTCTCAATATTGTGCGTACAAACTTACATTTTCAGTTGGAATGTATGGGAGAACATGTTTTTCAACTACAATGTTAAGTTTGTTCTTGGGATAAATTCATTCCAACTACGGACCCCTTCATTGTGCCTGGTCCGACACGTACTTGGCCGGTTTTTTTTAACTAGAAAGAAAGCATTCGCTATATTACCATCTCTGAAAACAATATCATGATCAGATCTCTAATAACATGTCTTGTTTCTAACTTTCAGGCAGTAACTCGAGTGCTAACCTGCCAGCCGAAGAACGCAAAGGCATTATACCGTAAATCTCGCATCCTTTCCTTGATGGGTCGCAACTCAGAGGCCTTAGACGCCGCGCGGGCCGCTGCGGCCGCGGCCCCAGATGACTCGGGGGCCCGTAAAGAGCTTCAACGTTGTGAACAGAGGGCTACCAGGGACAGGGTTGTGGAGAGGAGCCTAGCTAAGCGCATGCTCGGTACCACCCCGCCGAAGAGTGGCTCTCCTGATAAGAAACCTAGTAGAGCTAAGGTGAGATTATTTTTACCATACCAACACTTAATGATCCTGAATTATAGAATGCAGCTATGGTATTGTTCGTAGCTAACCGGCTGCCCTAAGGTATAAACCAGAAAAGTTATGCGCTTCGGTAATCTCAGTGTGTCCAAATTAGCATGAACGTCGCCGCAGAGTAACACCCCACAGAGGCAAAGCTTCTAAGATTTATACTGCCACGCTTTGTAGTAGCATCTATCATTGAGCTTTGGTACGAAGATTTATCTCGGTTGGGTCACCTATTCCAATTTCAAAAGTTTCTTGGAATTGCATAGTGGTTTGACTATAATTTTGTAAACATGGTAACACAAAATAGACAAGTACTTCCGTGGTCGAAACAGCTCTTTATCTCATCAGCTCTTAATTAGAGATCATCACCGCGCATTCGTATTTCCGAAGATAGACGATGATTTCCGAAGCGCAATTTTTTTTTGGGTTACTGTATGACTTAGGTACGAGTTATTTTCTTGGAGCGTAACCTACGGCTCAGGTTTGCCATTGATTTTAATACCAGATTCTTCTGTATGATTTGAACTGGTCATTTGCCTACAATTTGTTGACTAAGGCAATATTTGTTCATGTCTGTTTAGAAAGTAATGACGTCATTCTTTCCAGGTGTGACGGTATATTTCTAATATTGTTCTGCATATAGATGCTGGTGTGGGGTTCTATTCTGCTAAGCATCCTGATGGGTGTGGCCAGCGTGTTGGTATACCGGTACAAGATACAGGCGCATTGACGTCGCGATTCCAGCTTTAGACCACAAGTAAGTACAAACGCGCTTTAGAATAGTCAACTTTATTTCCTTTAAAGGTTCAGTTTTCACTGCAACTCAAATTGCACGAAGACATTATTTGGCCAGTAAAAATGCAATTTTCAAATACTGAGATATGTTTTTCGTTATTCAGGTAATGGAGAGTCCAATGGTGTTATTGGAGGGGGATGGTGCACACTATACTTAAGGCCACGTCATATCTTCGCTGATAAAGAATCATAAGCCTTCGTTAATCTATCGATAACGAGAATATGTATAGTTATTGTTACTGCTGTAAATAATTACCTTAAAAAAGCTCTTTAGAATTGCCGAAGGCAGTTTTTTTTTATTTTATATTAATACAAGTTACGAATTATTTTCTCTATGTGGTAGTCGGACAGTATTTAAATAGAACAAATTTGGAGATGTGATGATATTACACGGTAACAGCTGCATGTCTAGAGTTTCACGCGCGTAATATTGTACGCAACAAATATCTAGACGCGCGTAAAATGTTGTCTGGACGTGCTCAATAAGATATATCAATAATATAAAGTAAAACTTTCCATATTTTCATCGTATTTTTAAATTACAATCCTAAATAAATCTGGGATTCCAATAATAATAATAATTGTTGTTAGACAATACTAAATGTACCTACTGTATTGTAAAACGGGGATAGGTGTAGTTTGTTAGATATTTGCAATTATTATTTCGACCGCTATGTGCATTTATGTATAAATATCTATGTATTTATTATTTATGTGTAAATTCTGTGTTTATATTATTAGTGCCAAAATGTATCATAAATGTGTAGGTATATAATATCATAGTCTCTGAAATCACATTCTGCAAAAGATATTTATAGGAAAAACAAAAGTCAAACTTATTACATATTTTTCGACTCTATATTTGCAAAGGAAGAAGATGGAAGCGTTCGGGTAAATATTTGAAGCATTCCAACTTGTTTTTATTTAGAACACAATATTTTTTTACGAAACATTAGGGAGGCGCTTTCCTCCAGTTGTAAGGGTGCTTTTCACTCGCATTTATGTATCCATCGCTGTTTCACTACCAACTTATCAAACCCAGGTAGCTATCTATACATTAGATAAATTATATAGTTTTCTCGTTTATCTTCTAGATATTGCTTTTAGGTGGTGAAACTGCAGATCAACAATTCAAATATCAGTTATTATTTTAAGTAAAATACGTATACTTCGAAGTATTTAGTTTCGTCGATTGAATTACAATGCACACAAAGTAATGTAAAATTAGATTTATTTAGGACATTGGTTTGGTTAGGGGTCGCTGCGACGCCTATAGAATATCATTATACATAAAAAATGGTGGTTCCAGTATACACTTACACTAATAAAAAAATTGTTAAGATAATTTGTTTTATTATTTTTGCTCCTGTAACATTCATAAATAAAGTAGCATGCCGGGTATCGTATTGAATTAAAATAATTTGTTCCATACAAAAATATTAAATTTTGTTCAAGGAATGTCATAAGAACTTTTTTGTTTATATTAATTCAAGATATCTTACTTTAAATTTAGTTGTATTGCTATGTTAATTTACCATTTGTAAGTACAAAATACATAATAGTACGTCTCTTATATTTAAAGAGAACTTGTACTTCCACAAAGCCTCTTACAACCCATCGTATAACTAAATAAACATGAAATAAAGTTAATAAACTCACTAAATATTGGACGTTGCTAATACGCGGTAATCACATAACATTACTTAATGGCAATATTTAACAACATTTCTGCGTATAGTCTCACAATTCAGGGTTACGACAACCAAGAATACCTTTGGTAACTATAGTCTTGACTTGTAAGTGAACATCCGGGCTAGCCAGTTCGTGACATGTGCTAGTACCTCTAGCTGTGCAATTGTGGCTAAAGCCTGGATGCTGAACACTGTCGCTACGAAGTCGTACAACAGCTTTGGAGAGAACACACTCCACACAAACAGGTGATCTCGGAAGATTGTCGCTATAACACAATACACTACTACTGAGTATATTCGGTGTAAAGCAAGGATGTTCGCCGCTCGCCATATTGTTTGTAAGTACCTGGAAAAATAAAAAATACAGGTATTACTATCGGTTTTTGCCTTTAAAATTAAATTGCCGTTTTATCTGTTTGTCGCAACATTGTTACTCTGCGGTAGATTATACGTAAAGTGTATAAAAGCACGGGCCCAGTACGGATCCTTGTGGCACTCCACCTAAGATAGGACGAAATGTTGCTAAAGGCTCGATTTATTTTAATTATTTGAAATATTCTTTCCCTCAGATAGGATTCTATGATTATAAAGAATGAAGATAGCAGAAACGAAATAGTCTTCCAAAAAAAAACCCTTATGATAAACACTATCAAAGGCTAAGGGTAGCAGGGCTGGTTGCGATAGTCGTGGAGAGGATCCGGCAGTTGGGTCTCGAGGTGGCTCTGCACAAGTCCGAAGCCATGACATTTCATGGGCTTCGGAACGGGCCACCATCGGGATCACAACTAACGGTAGGAGGGGTTCACATCGGCGACGAGACGACGATGAAATACCTGGGTCTCGTCCTCGACAGCCGGTGGAACTTCGTGGAGCATTTCCGACGTTTGGCCCCCAAACTGGAACGGGCTGGGGCCGCTTTCAAGCGGCTCCTGCCCAACCTGAGGGGGCCAAACGCCTCCTGCCGGAGGCTTTACGCGGGGGTCGTGCGGTCCATGGCCGTATATGGCGCCCCGGTGTGGGCGCGTTCACTGCGGCTTCGAGCCGCCCACTACCTGAACGCGCCCCAAAAGGTGGTAGCCATACGGCTGATACGGGGGTACCGCACGATCTCGCGCGAGGCGGCAAGCCTCCTTGCCGGACTGCCGCCATGGGATCTGGAGGCGATAGTCCTCGCGCGCCTCTTTGAGTGCCGCGCGGAGGCACTACGCCGGGGGGAAAACCCGCTTCCGCGGCAAATTGCTGCGGAGCGGACGGACCTCCGGCGCGATCTCATGGCGGCATGGAAAGCGCGACTGTCGCAACCCAGCGCAGGGCACGCCGCGATAGCGGCGGTAAGGCCCCTCTTTGAGGAGTGGCTAGAGAGGCGTCACGGCGCCCTCACCTACCGCCTGACGCAGGTCCTCACCGGACACGGATGTTTCGGGAGGTTCCTGCACATCATCAGGCGGAAGGAAACGCCCGGGTGTCACCACTGCGAGGATCGCCCAGAGGACACGGTGGAGGTCTGTCCCGCTTGGGCAGAGCACCGCCGTGTCCTCGTAGAGGCGATCGGCAGCGGCGGCGACGTCTCGCGCCCGGCCCTGGTCCAAGCCATGGTCCGGGGCGAGAGGGAGTGGGAGGCAGTCACCTCCTTCTGCGAAGCAGTCATGCTAGCGAAGGAGGTGGCGGGATGGGCGAGGGAGAGAGCCGAGAGAGCCGCGTGACGACTCCCGGCCGCCGTAGGCGCGGGCCTGCGGACGGCGAGTAATGGGTAGCTCGCCGTCCGATCAGGATCAGGCCCGTGCCGGACGGCGCGTATGTGTTCCACGCGCGCCTCAAAGAGATGTCAGCATCGAAGGAGGGGCCCGTCAGGGCCGAAGCCTGCCGGGGCAGCGGGATTGTCCGAAAGGGTTACCGCTGCCCCGGAACATAAAGGGCTAAGGAAGGAACACGGATGGGTTTTAGTCAGTAAGAGTCTGACACTCCCTTCCGCTCCACCCAGAGCGGGAGGGGTCATTTGATGATTTCCCATCCTAAAAAAAAAAAAAAAGGGTAGCAGGGCTAGGCTGAGCCCTGCTACCAAGTTCTTGATTGGCTAAACTTTCAAAATGGGTTAAGAAATATTTAGTCTAGTAATTATACAAGCAGTATGGTCTATTCTAAAAGCTTCTCATGAAAGTGTAAACAAAGCCTAGTCAGGTTAAATCCTTCCGCAATCAGTCACTCAAAGGAATTAGAAACAAATTCAACTCGATTTAGAATTAGAATGTTTTACAACAAATAATGTTTGAATAACATTACTAAATTGTAATTTAAAAAACATCGACGACAATTTAAGGTTAAAAATATAACCTTAAAAAAATTAACCGTGTAGTAACGGTGGCGAGACGACCTAGACGCGTACCGCAAGGGTTGGATCGAGGTGACTCTAGAAAAGGATGCCTGGAAGGATTTGGGGGAGGGCTTTGTTCAGCAGTGGAACAGCGTAGGATAAGAAAAAAAAATATCTTTAAGGTGCCAGAAAATTAGAAGTTTGGGGGAATTTTAAGTATTCAAATAATCAAATCAAAGCACTGGATTTGCGAGTGGCACTACAAATTGGCAACCACAGGAACATTTTCTGATCCTATTGTTTACATTTTAATCAGATTATTTTGGAACAGACTATAGGTACAATACTCACTGCTGCCACGTCTCGGCATTCTTAGCCACAGTACAGAAGAGCGCGGCTCCGGCGATGGACGGGCCGGCGTACGCATGGAGCCCCATCCGCAGCGCCACGCGCACGGGACAGTACTCGCTAAGGCCTACGTAGCCCGAGCCTAGGTCTACTGAGGACAGGCTATTGGAGTTGCCCTAGAAGAAACATTAGGATAATTATTAATTATCCAGAAACTTTCTTACCACCACTCCTCAATAAAAAGGTCTCAGGTTTAAAAAAACGTAGGTTTGTGATCGAGTTAGGGAGATTACGCGCACATTGCAGCATCAGCTCGGTCTCTTATACTCTCGGACTGAGAGAAGTGCAAAATAAAATATTTTTGGGGACAGAGAAATAATACTTATTTACAGTAGCATAAAGCAAACGAGTCATCGCGAGTGTCCAGGAGGAGCTGTTTGATGTTAGTCCAATTTTCTAGCATAGGCAACTCTTGGTTTTGCCATGTTGCAGATTCTATTTGTCCCTGATAGCATAACATTATAACATCACGCCTGTATTACTCAAAGGGTTAGGCAGAGGTGTACCTATAGTACACAGTACATCCACATTTCGCCATTTATGTTCTAGTTCCATGTAACCGCAGGAGGCGAGGCTATTGCCTGCCATGCTGTTGTCCCACCGCCGGCGATAAACGAGTAGCTAGTAGAACTAGCAACTGAAAACGAGTTGGCGAGCACCGAGCAGCGAGTGTGTGGTTCCGATAGTTTTGTCGCTGGGCTATCAGCGAGTGTCCGAGTGCGACGGGCGATTACTCGCACCACTCGCTTGGGGCGGGGATGTATATAGCGGGCGTGAGCTCTGACCGCCAAGCGAGCATCGCTGAGCGAGTATTATCTTTGATAGTTCTTGTCGCTCAACGATAAACCAGTTTAGCAAGTCCTCGCCGGCAGTGTGAACAGTCAGCGATCAAGTATTAATATATGCATCTCTTTTGTTTACACGGAATTTATATCTATTGTGCGTTTCTTGAGCGAGAAAATAGCAGATAGTTAGTCACTTCCTCGCCGGCGGTGGGACAACTGCCTTAACCGGGCGCACATCCAGACTACGGGCTGCTACTGAGAAATTCCAGATGGAAAAATCCAATAACACAGTTGTCCCTGATAATTAACAATGTTCCATTATTTTAACTTGTTGCCTATGAAATATGAATAAAGGAAATAAAACTCACCTGATAAAAGAAAAACAGGATACCAATCCACATATGCACTAGTGTCCTACTAATAATATCAACGACTTCAGTCTTTTTACTGGACTTAGAATCTAACAGTTTGTGGTCCATACACTCGGAAGTCAACACACACGTTATATAAATACTGGGTACCATTATCACATTGTGCGGCCTCATTAGTAACGCTACAATCAACATGAGATCATTCAACATTAGGTGGGACATTGAGCGAACAAAATTTAATTTCACTTCTTCTAGATTCCAAGGTTCTTCGACCAAATTATCATAGAAATAATCCTCAGTTTTCGCCTTCGGTTTATTGTACGCGAACTTAGTACCACTAAAATCTACAGGTTTCAAGCCACAGGTCTTCAACGATCCAATGTACGAAAACATTTCAAGTCCGAACTGGACTATAAGTATGGCCCAGAACATGTTGACTACTTGCACCGGGTCCCAAGTCTTGATGTCCGCGAATGGTGTTTCTAAGGCTTTAGACGTGATTCGGTAGCATAATATGCATGCTACTGCGCCGATTGTTAGCCCTGATTGGATGTAAACGACGTTGTTGAGGTAGCGAAGGTTCCATAGACATATTACTAATGTTGCTAATGTGCCTGTAAAACGAAAACAATAAGTTAATTGTATTAAGTTGTTGTAACAAAATTATGTGGAAAATTTTGTTTGTGACTTGTATAAATGTCTGCTTACCTACAACTAGGTGAGCTTGAAGGTAGAAGGCATTTTCTGGTGCATTTAACCAGTCTGCTGTATCTGGGAGGAAAAGCCACCGGTCTCCAGTTTGGTTCATTGTTCTTAGATACCTAGAGACATAATATAAATGACATGAACATACGCAAGATGACATCGCAGCAGAACATTTCGAGATTATAAGGGACTTGCTTGACTCCTGCGGATGCCGATGTTAATACATCAAATGACGCACACTGTAAAAGGGAGGGGGCGTACGTAATACAGATAATAAATAAATACAAAAACATGGTGTGTAATGAAATCCACAGTTTCAATGTGAAATTTAAACAGTATAAGACAGTCAGAAAAATGTTTTATGGTAAAACTTACCTATGCAAGGCGATAAGCAGTACCCATTTCGGCAGTATCCCGACTCCCACCGCACTCATCCTCTGCGCTAACTCCGGTTTCTCCTGCACTTCCGTGGCGCCACTCCATCTCTTACTCAAATACATGAGTAATACCACAACAGTCCTTATTAACACGATGAACATCAACGTATTCCAAAAGAAATACCACGTCATATGCTCTTCTTCAATAAAACTGGTGCCGAAGAACGACCAGCAATGAAAAATGGTCGCTCCGATCAAAAGGTAATCAGTTGCATTTAATTCTGTCAACGTAGACAGGTCTTTTATACGTTCTATGCCAGTTTTTATTAAGAAGTAAGTTGCTGTAAATGCGCAGGCGACGGCTGCAAAACCTATGGCCCAAAAGGAGTTGAAATGGCATAGTTGGCTTTTAGTTTCCGATATGAAACAGGCGGTGGTAAGGATTGCGCTGCATATGGCTAGGATAACGATGAAAGCGATGACGGTTCCGATTTGGGAACGGTGGTGTGAGTGACCGGTAACGATGTCTTTGTGACGAGTGTCCGGTTGTAAAGAGTAGAGGGTGACGAGAAGGAGGGACGTGGCGATCTGTAACAATAATTATAAATAGTCTATCTTTAGAATAGTCTGTTATAATAAAGGTTTCAGGAACATCATTGTGTCAAAGTACTGTTTGGCAAATGTGTTGTTGATTGCAGAGTATCTGCTGCCAATTTTGATTTATCATCCTTGGTTGCTTTGTACGATAGTCTATTTTGTGTCCTATTCTTTGCAAGATACCAGACTCTTTGGCACATAGTCACATCAATACTTCGAATTCTGAAACCTAGCGAATTTTACAAGCTTTTTAGCTTTCTGGAACCAAATCAACTTTACCTAAGTTTTTTTCCTATTACAACTTACCAAATAAAACAGAACCACATCTATCTCATTAGTGAACATTTTCTAACTCGGTCTTGGTCTCGGTGAGGTACTCGGACATCTTCTCAAGTGACTCTTCGTAGAACTCTTTCGCTATCTTATTCCATGATATAATAATTATAAGTTTAAAACTCACCAAATACAGCAGAACTACAGCTATCCCGATAGCGAACATGTCGAACTCAGTCTTGGTCTCTGTGAGGAACACGGACATCTTCTCGAGCGACTCTTCGTAGAACTCCTTGGCTATCTTAGCGGCGCTCTGCTGGCCGGTCGCGAGGTAGTGCGCGAATTGCTTCTCAGCGCGTTGGAACTGCTTGTAGAATTCTGAATGGAAGGGTTATTATGAGTTTATAAACAGAAGTTAAGTTAATTAACACAAATCAGTTTTATTGTTAGTGCAATTCTGCGCAGTATGTAAATCAAGGGCAGAAGTCTTTGACAAGACTTTGAAAAGAAGGATTTTACAAGCTAGAATAGCTGAGTATTTCCGAAATCTGAATATGGACTACTGACCTCTACAACCCTGTTATTGGATAACACGATACTCCTCGGTAAGATTGGTTGTCAGACTTTCGGGTTTCTGACGACCCGTAACAACTGAATTAATGGCTTAGTTATAAGCCATTAATCCAAGGTGCCACCGCAATCTTTAATAAATAACCGGACTACAGTTAATCTAATTTGAGTTTTCGTAACAACACCAATGTGACGTATGCTGCAATTAAAGGATGCAAAATGAACCTATAATGTTCCCACTGCTGGGACTCAGGCCTCCTCTCTTCGAGAGGAAATGGGCCGTAATCTACCAAGCGGGCCCAGTTCGGATTTGTAGATAAAGGATGTGTGTCATCAATTAAGAATATTTCATACATACCGGTATCCGTAGGCAACGCCTGCTTCGCGTTATGCTGTGCCATCACGTGCAGTAGATACAGATGTTGCCTTGTGTCCTGAGGCAGTAAGGCAGGTAACAGTCGGCCTCCGCTGTCGCCAGGCGGCGGAGCGCCCAGTAACCATGACACAGAGGGCGCCACGTCTACTTGGGCCACTGTGGGTCCAGGGCCTGGGCTGTGAAGAAAGTTAAAATGTTTTGAAATTGTGATCAATTTGCATCACATTTAGGAATGGGGAGTTTAATACGACTGGATCCAAAGGTAAAATGCTGAATACGTACAACTTACTAATCTTCAACTATATCCAACGATCCTGCACACATCTCTTTTGTTGACTGTACCTAAACTTTTCGAGACGCTCAAAACATTTTTATTCATTCTTTACAAGTCAAATTAAATATATTTCGAAACTTGGCAGTTTTAGAATGGAAAGTGAAAACTATTTTTCTCCTCTGAATACCTGCCTTGCAAATTGCCAGAAATAACAAAGACACAAATAACTTTAATACATTTGAATAGCATACAAAAGACAGATCTACTTACGGGTGAGGACACTGGAAGTCAGTGCTCCTGGCTAGTACTAATGGTACGAGCACTTCACTGGGCGTGGCTCCGCCGTGCCCCCCCGCGTCCCGCATGCCGTGGTCGCCGCATACCATGAGGACTCCGTTGCGGTTCTGCAACCAACAGGCCACTCACTTGGTTTGAAAGTATTTGGTTTGCAAAGTCGCTTTTCGTGCCTGTCTGTTGACCGCGATGTCCTTCTAACTTTTGATGTGGTTGTCACCATCTATTTATGTGTATAATAAGTATTTGAGATTTGTATATTGGGAGTTGGTGTCTTAGTTATTAAATAAATAAATAATTATTATAAAGAAATATAAATGCTTTTTTCAAGTTATAAAAACCGTGCGAAGCAGGGGCGGGTCGTTAGTAAATTAAAAAAAAATACTAACCCACGTCTGCATGGCAGTAAATATCTTCTTAACTACTTCGTCCATTTCCAGCAGCTTTGGTTTGATCTTGGGACTGCGCGCACCCTCCAGATGCCCAATATGGTCTAATCCTAGATAGTGTAACACTAGGAAGTCAAATTTGGGCTCTTTGTTCTCGTCCGGCTTCAATGCTTTGTCTAGATGTCTTGTTACGTTGTTGTCTACCTGCAAAGATTATATTGTTTAGAATGCATAACAAAATAAGCAGATAGTAACGAAGGCAAACCAGTACATTTAACATTGAAAAAAAAAAGTAATTGCTATGAGGTAAAAAATCTGCTGTTTCATACATTTTGGTCAAGTAGGTATTGAACTTTCATATTAAACAGCTGACTTTTTTTCGTGATATCAGAGTTGGTCCCATAGTGAAAGTTGTTCATATTCATGGGTAGAACACCCTGTAAAAATTTGGAACGGATTTGGACGAAATTTTTCACACAGGTAGTTAAAAACATGGATTAACACATAGGGCACTTTTAATCCCGGTAGTACGTTCCTGTGACATATTTTCCGACATCAACGCGGGCGAAGCCGCGGGCAATAGCTAGAACTAAAGCTACATAAAGCTAAAATTAGGCTTATTATACGCCCCGAAATTGTGAGCAAAGTCATCCATGTTGAACCCTTTGAGAGCGGGAGTTTTGCTTCTTTTTCTATGATAAACCGAAGACTAGCATCGATGCCATCAGACACGGCGCATACTAGCGTTGGTTACTGTAACACTAAGTATTTCAAATGAATCAAAAACTTAATAAGCACCTCTGTATAATCCGTGACGTAGAACGAGGTGGTGCCGTCGAACTCAGCCCACAGACCTGGGAACAGTCTCAGCCAAGTATCGTCTCCATACATCACTGTACGGCGCCCTCTAGCGTTAGCTACGCGCAACACGCTGTCACCGCGCACGGCCGGCGCTCCGAAATTTAGGGCTACATCCGCAAATGTTGACACACTGCCTGTCATCATAGCCTGTTGGGATTAAATATTCAAGTTATTGCTTTTGACTGACAGTTGCCTTTAAATTAACTTGGTCGGTCAGTATGCAGACAATGTATAGGTACATACATTTTGGCAAGGCAATAATATTGATGTGGTGTAATACTTTCGGTTTCAGTGCAAAAGTACCATCACAACCAAGCCAAGCCAAGTGCAATGATGATGCTGTTATGACGTCTAAAGATACTATATTTACCCCTTTATTTATAAACGTTGCTTAAAGTTAAGTATTGCTTAGTGACTGTTTAATCATACATTTTTGAAGTTTGAACGTTACTAAACTTTAATCATTGTTTGTAAATAAAGATCTTCAACTAATATTGTGCCTATCCAATTAATTTCTAATGGGTTTTAAAGATTAGATTAGATAGGTTAGTGTTACGCACATATTAGAACATATTAAAAATACTGGCAAACTGGCACGCATAATATTAATAACTAGCAGCGCCCCGTGGTTTCTACCACATAAGTTTCGATCCCGTGGGAATATCGGGATAAAAACTATCCTACCTATGTCCTTTCCCGGGACCCAAACTATCTCTATACCAAATTTCATCTAAATCGGTTTAAGCGTGAAGAGGTAACAGACAGACTGACACACTTTCGCATTTATAATATTAGTATAGATTTACATTGTTTAGATGTACACAACATAATAAAAAAAAACAATAGCGTACCACCATCCTATCTAACACGGAAATGTAACAAAAACACGATAGTGTTACTTCTAAGTAGCCCATAATTTGTCCAGCTAGACAAACACACAACAACATGCATAGCGACATAATTTTGTCGTCACATTATCTCGCGCTGCAACATGATATTACTTACGTATAACCCTGTCTCGTTTTGGCGCGACATAATGCTACGACAAAATTTTGCCGCTCCAACATTGTATTGCAGAGAAAGGGAACCACACGGAAGGGAAAGTGCAAAAGATATCTTCCTAAGGTGATGTGCATGACTGAATGAAACTATATTTACGATGTGCAATGACTCGGAACCCCAGGAACCGATGTACTTAATAGCGGTGTCTAATTGATTGAGTAATATCAATTAAGCTAATCGCCACTTGACCAATGTAGTAATGAAAAGTAGCCATAATTTGTGATTTGATGACTTTATTGGTAATTTAATTTCCGTTGATATTTCTTTTTTTTGTTTATTAACAAAAAACAAGAACAACACTGGGCTAATTAATATTTCTAATTAGAAGGATGCGCTAGGTAGCCAGAGTTTATTAAATTATGTATGTATAGTGTATAATATCGCTCGCGAATCTTTTTTTTTGTTCAATATACCTACAACCTGACAC
Organism: Gortyna flavago; assembly: GCA_963669345.1. NCBI lineage: Eukaryota > Metazoa > Arthropoda > Insecta > Lepidoptera > Noctuidae > Gortyna > Gortyna flavago. The sequence goes on along the minus strand of OY770143.1, from coordinate 6,373,256 downwards.
TGACCTGCAAATTGCAAAAAACTTAGAAAAATTAAATTTCGCGAGCTGCCTAGCCCATCCCCCTTAAAGTTGGCTATGTACGTTTGTCGCATGTCGTCGTAATTGGTTTACCTTATGCAGTATTTCAACACATTTTCTTAGATTTATTAATCCTTTCAATAGAATTCAGTAACTTCGACTCTAAAAGCTAACAGTCCATTTGCAATCCGTTATTGTCAATTAAAAACTAAGTAAGATTGATTAAACTAGCTATTTACTGCACATTGATCACATAACAATATTTTTGTTGTGGCTTGGCTTATTTTAGTTTATGAATCTTTCATCAAATATCTAATTAAAAATTGGCTGGTGATGTAACTATCGTATTAACGAAGAAAATGTATTATCGGACGGCATATCTTCATGCTACACGCTAGCCAAACCAAAACACGCCAAGTATGCTGTACCGTAGCAAGTACCTGATGTTAAAGTGTAGCAAAATATCTGACTTTTTACACTAGCGAGCCGCCCCCGCTTCACACGGCTTTTACGACTTGA